>QRFJ01000639.1:388123-652244 GCA_006176705.1 Cocos nucifera
AAGAGAGATCTCATCTCTATGGTCGAGGTTGGAGGTTGAGCTCCTCGGGGACGATTATATCCTCCAACAGCCGAGGTTGCCTCGGGTGACCTGGCCGAGTGTCTTCCGATCTTATCTCTGATCGAGGTTGGCTCGGACAACTCTGATCGAGGTTGTCTCCGATTATCTCTGGCCGAGGTTGGCTCGAGCGCTCTGGCGAGGTGCCACGGACCCTCGGGGGAGATCTTATCTCCTACAGTCGAGGTTGATGCGGGTGCTCGAGGGAGATCTTATCTCCAGCTGAGGTTGATGGAGACCTATCTCCTATAGACTTTGGAGCTCGGATTTAGACTTTGCTCGCGTTAGAACAAGATTCTCCTCTACTCCCGAACGGACTGTGGGGGCCACATAAGGGTCATTGTTAGGGCCTCTCACTCCATCTCGTCTAAGGTGAACAAGGCTTTCAACTTTGCTGCGGTTAGGACGAGATTCTCCTTCTGTTTCTAACAGCTATGGGGGCACATAGGGTCGTTGTTAGGACCTCTCCTTCATCTCGTCTAAGGTGAATTGAGGTCTTCGACTTTGCTCGCGTTAGGAGAGGTTCTCCTCTTATTTCTAACAGGCTATGGGGATACATAAGGGCCATTGTCTGGGCCTCTCTCCTATCTCGTCTATGGTAAATGAGGCCTTCAACTTTGCTCGCGTTAGGATGAGGTTCTCCTTCTATTCCTAATGAGATGTGGGGGCATATAAGGGCCATTGTTAGGGCCTCTCTCCCTCGTCTTATCTAAGGTGAACGAGGCCTTCGAGCTTTGCTCGCGTTAGGATAAGGTTCTCTTCCTATTTCTAACGAGCTATGGGGGCACATAAGGATTATTGTCTGGGCCTCTTCCTCCATCTCGTCTATGGTGAACTAGGCCTTCGACTTTGCTTGCATTAGGATGAGGTTCTCCTCCTATTCCTAATGGGCCATTGGGGCACATAAGGATCGTTATCTGGGCCTCTCCCCCCATCTCATCTATGGTGAACAAGGCTTTCAACTTTGCTCACATTAGGATGAGGTTCTCCTCTTGTTCCTAGTAGACTATGGGGGCACATAAGTGTTAGATATATGTGCCCTAGAAGTCAGAATTGGCTGACACTTGTAATACACTTCTAGGGGCAAAATTATAATTTTGACTATAATTAATGAAATGGGTTATTTTTCTATCACACCTGTGTAATTTAGTGTCTGTGATACATTCTTTTGAGTTAATGGTAATGATAATTCATATTTTCAAGAGTTTGAAAATATTTAAGACATGAATAATCATTATTAACTCATAAACAGCTCCCGACCATAGGATCCATCACAGAGGATGGTGATTGATCTCGGAAGGTTGGTGTACGGTCGCTTCTTTTTTAGTAGATGATCTTGAGTCTACGGTGTGGAGACATTCGAGCGAGAGTACAGATACTCGTTAGAGAACGAGGGCACTGAGCGTGACCACCTCGAGTAGTCATTAGGAAGTCTACCTTCTCGTCAAATGACTGACCACGATGCTGCATGTAGTGGTCCTGGTTCTTTGACTGAGATGCATAAGCAGTTCACCTTTGAGGGTGTTTAGTTTTTGACTATCAACCATTACTCGGTCTCCCTAGCATATGGAACCTGAGGTGTATGTTGGCTATAGCATGTTCATTTGTAGGAACTGGATTGCATCAAGATGGGATCTATCTACCTCGGTGGTAGAGGAGCAGCCCTATGATAATCATGAGAATCAAGTCCTGAAGCCCATGGCCATGGCAGAGTGAAAATAATAGAAAGAGTTTCTATTTAGGTTTTCACAATTGGACTCGAATCGAATGATTATATCATATGACAGAGACTAGGGTTTGACGAGTTTACCTTAACCCTAATCTGATCGGGGCTCAAGATAGAAGAACTTAATCACACAGGTAGCTCCACCAAAGAGGTTCACATTCAGCTCTGATGGGTTGCCACCATATACTGCTAGGTGTCACTGGTGGATTTTGGGAGCAATTATGAATGATTTAGATGATCGATCATTCTAGCTGTTCGAATCAGAAGAGTTCTGATCCATCGAAAAGAGTTTCGATGATGTCTATAATAGAGATCATGACATATCCCATTACCATAACAGAACTGAACCTAACTGGGTCACACAAATAAGGGTTGAATTTGGTGATCATCAATTGAACTGATCAGTTCAATTGATCTGAATGAGATTCAATAGGTTCAAGGAAATCGTGCTGCACTCGATTGACCTAAACGTTCTTCTTTTACTATCATAAATAAGTTGTTCTGACTGAGCCAAAGGAGTTTGTGCTCGATCGAAGGCCTTCATATGGGTCTGACTGGAGGTTGTCCAAGTCAGAATAGGTTGTCTTAATTTGTAAGATATTACCTGCCATTTTTGGTCACCTGCCATTTCTTGTTCTTTGACTTTTGGTCAAAAGTCTACCTTTGACTGGTCAAACGTTGACCATTGACCCTTTGACTTTTGACCCACATGTCATGCCACCTATTGGAGAGCTGGTGGGGGACTGTCCCTCTACCAGAACCTGGCAAGGAGAAGGGCGCACGCCAAGGGTGGCGTGAGCCCAAGTAGGAGGCGCCTAGGAGTGCTTGTTGGACAAGGACTCCACCTCCCTTTTGGATTCCAATCAGAGTTCTACTAAAATCTAGTTTGACTGGTCTTAGGCGGCCCTCTAAGGAGGAATCCAGGGGTCTCTATTCCAACCAATCAGATTTAGATCTGATTTCACCAAAGGGTTGTGATTGGTTGAGAGGAAGAGGAGTTGGACACAAGAGGTCTATAAAATAAGACCCTGCGCCCAACCCTATTCTAATGAAATTAGACATGCCCAAGACTGCCTCTCCCCTCCTTCTCCACGCCATAGTCTCTCTTCTCCCCTTGCTCTCCACGTCCGAAAGAGTTTTGGACTTAGGTTGGTGCGATTCCAGATCAAGAAAGGCGATCAAAATCAAGAAGGCTGCGCTGCTGCAAAAGGACGACTGCAGATCTTCAAAAGAGTTTTGAAGATCCTCTAGATCAGATCCAGATCTGATTTTTGGAGGTGTGATAGAGAAGAAGAGGATCTCCAGATCCAACCCGAGTGGATATCGATAGAGGCCAGGCGCTTGCGTGGCTAAGATCCAGAACCTTCCGCTGCAATCAGGATCATCTACAGGGTAATAGGATTACCCAATCAGGTAATTAAATTTGATTTAATTTATCTTGTATTATTTTATTTATTAAAATAATAAGAATCAGATTTGAAATATATCAAGATCTGATTGAGATCAAGAAAAAAATTTTAAAATATATTTTGTGATCTAATCAGATCTGGACGAACCTGGACCGGGAAATCAAGATTTCCCTTCACTGTATCAGAGCCAGGTCTAAATTATTTAGATCTGATTTAATTTTATTTTAATTAGAAAATAAAGTGATTTCAGATGTCACAGAAGATGCGATCAGATCTGAAATTAGAAAAATTAAAATTAAATGATTTTGGATCTAAGAACATGAAGATATGCATGACTAGTTCTAGAATAGAAATAGTTTCTATAGAATAGTTTTGCATGTCTTTGATTTAATCTGATTAAATCATATTTTAGATCTTCTTATTTACTATTTTTTATATTATAAGTGTTATAATAACATCTGATAAATAATAAATAAAAATTATTTAATTTTAAATATCATATGAGATATGATTGAGGCATGTCTAGACTAGTTGTAGAATAGTTCTACATAATTGTCTAGAATTAGAATTTATTTTGATTAGATCATTTTAAATCTAATTTTTTTAGATTAATGATGAATAATTAAGATCTGAAATATGCATGATTTGATACATGAGATGTATGCAAAATATGCCATGATTAGATCTACTTTATATATGAGATATATGATATAGATCTGATATTGTTTTGTAAGATTTACATGTTCCTGATTAAGGCGTTCCTCTTGGGCCGTCCGGTCATAAAGAACGAAGAAGGGTTTAAAAGGCCCTCTCTTTTCATTCGATGGGGTGTTCTTATGACGTGTAGGGGTGCTGCGTGTTCGTCCTTAATCAAAAATCCAAAACTTACTTTCTGCAAACCCTAGATCCTGAAATCCTAGGATTTATTGTGCATATTTTATTATGAACCCAACTTAATTAAGAATTAAGTTTATGGAATATTAATTAGTTCTAAAATTGAGAATTTCAGATTTAAGAACATATTCATAATACTGGGTTCAGGCTTGGGTAGCTCAATTAGGTCTAGCGGTTGATCAAACCGAATCAAGAGTTGGTTAGATGGGATCAACAATGCTTAAATTGACCAGCCTAATAGGATTAAGTCTGGGTCAAGATCGAGTCCGATCAAGCAAGACCTAATTAGGCTCAGAGGTTAGAGTCTGGATTGTAGGCTAACCCAATTGATTCTGACTTAACAATTTGTGGTCTAAAGGTAAGTTTGGCATAAGACGACCGACTGATTTTTAAATTGGAAGCTACTCGACCTGAATGGTTCTTGTACGAGTTAACGGCATATTCCTTCCAAACCAATCTCTTACCTGGCCATATCTGTTGACACAGTTTTGATCTGAGGTGGTCAATAATCCGAGCTGACCCATGCGCAGCTAGGTCAGTCATAAATTATTATGACTAAAGCCAAGTCTAGTTTAATGAGACCTGAATCAATTCTCCCTAAGAAAAGATTTAAGTCCGAGGTCTTTCCACCATTGTAACGTGCGGCCTTCCCGGGGTTGATTGTTCTCGGCTGGATACAGTGGCTTAGTTGCACGGGGAAGACGCAACCATGTCTATTAGGCATTGATGCTATGGGCTGGAGGATGAGTTGGGCTCATATTCCGGATACGGTGAGAGACCCAATAGGAACCCAGTCTATGCAAAGGTGGGTCTAATTAACTAAGGAGTGGAATCAATATCTGGATATGGTGAGATTCATGAATTAGAGACCAAGTTTGGGTGCACCATGATTAGAGAATCATTGAAACAAGAATTGTTCACATCATTGGCTAACCCATCACCAATAACTGTTAGGTGAGGTGATGAGTCAGTTGGTGAGACCGCACCACCCACTAGAAATCATCATCGCGGAGATTTTTTGCATCTCTACAGAGGAGTGTAGGGATCCGAGAAATAGTGGAAGCTAATTTGTTTAAAAAAAATAAAATTTCTAAACAAAATTAGTCAAGTCAATTACAGTATCTAACTAGAATCTTTTGACTCTCTACAGAAAAATATCTGCGTCCAATCCACTGGCACGTATCCTAGACACACATAGACTGACTGGACCCAATTAAAAGATTGGCTAGGAACTACAAAATTGTTTTGGGTTCAGAGAAGTTAACACATTTTTGGACCAGGACCCTCCACATACCAGCCCGTCCATCTATTGAACAGAGAGTGTCTCTGAAAAAATGGATGACGAAGACAATAAGGTCAGATACTACATGTTGGCTCGATGTCTGATTGAGCTCCAGCGCCAACATAAAGATATCGGGACTGCTCGCCAAATGTTGGCTCACCTACAGGAGAATGTTGTGTGAACAGAGGTCGTGCAGCCAAATATCAAGTCACAAAATAACTTTTTAAGGCCTAAGATGCATGATGGGCAGTCAATCAAGATCACTGTCTGACAATGATCAAGGACATGGAAGAGCTTGAGAAGCTCGGTGTGAAGTTGGACTTGGACTTGCAGAACGATATTTATTCTGCAATCCTTGACTGATGCATATGGGCAATTCATCAATGAATTACCACATCCATAAACTTCAAAATTCCTTGGCCGAGTTGATGAAATATGCTGGTTACCGCTGAGCTTTCTATGAAAGGTCTAAAGGCTCAGTTCTTGCTATGGAACGGACTTCTCCAAAAGAAAAATCTTTATGGAAAAGAAAAAGAAGTCTGTGAAAAAGCAAAAGGTGGAAGGATCAAAGAAGAAGAAGGCAGAATCGAAGAAAAAGGCCGATGGCAAAGGAAAGTATTTCCATTGCAACAGCGACGGCCATTGGAAGCGGAACTGTCCTACTTACCTGGCCACCCTAAAGAACAAGAAGGAAGGTCCTTCTGGAGGTATGCTCGTTATTGAGTCTAACCTTACGATTTCTTCTGCATCCAGTTGGGTGCTTGACTCTGGTTCTAGTGCTCATCTGTGCACTTCTATGCAGGATCTTGAGGATAGCAGGAGGCTGAGGGATGGAGATATGATCCTATACGTCGGTAATAGAGCAAGAGTTGCTGCAGTAGCCGTGGGAACATACCCTCTGCGATTACCATCTGGTTTAGACTTAGCTTTAAAAGACTGTTATTATGTGCCTGCAGCTAGCAGAAATTGATTTCTGTTTCATGCTTAGCACAAGAAGGTTATGTGATCACCTTCTTTAAGGACCATTGTAACATTCTTTATGAAAGAAATAAAATTGCAAATGGTTTCCTTGTTAATGGTCTTTATCAGTTGCATATTGATGTACCTGTTTTAACTATCGAGCAAAACGTGAATGCCAAACGACCTAGGGGATAGTCCAAACGACAGATATCTATGGCACCTGAGATTAGGTCATATAGCAGAAGATAGGATTAACAAATTGGAGAAAAATGGGCTATTGAGTCCATTGACTTTTAAGTCATATCCAACTTGTGAATCTTGTCTTCAAGGCAAAATGACTAAACTCCCTTTTGTTGGACATGGGGAGAGGGCCACAGATCTCCTTGCCCTAGTACATACTGATGTGTGCGGCCCATTTGATGTGCCGGCTAGAGGCAATTTTGTCTACTTCATTACCTTTACTGATGATCTGTCTAGGTATGGGTATGTGTATCTTATGAGACATAAGTCTGAAGCCTTTGAAAAGTTCAAAGAATTCAGACATGACGTAGAAAAACAAACTGGAAAACCCATTAAGATTCTTCGATCAGATCGAGGAGGTGAATACCTTAGCCGGGAATTCCTAGACTATCTTAAGGAAAATGGCATAGTCTCTCAATGGACTCCACCAGGAATACCTCAACTCAACGGGGTTTCAGAACGGAGAAATCGAACTCTATTGGATATGGTTCGATCCATGATGAGCTTCACAGACCTCCCAGATTTTCTTTGGGGACATTCATTATTAACTTCAATCTATTTACTGAATAGGGTTCCCTCTAAAATCGTTCCTACCACACCGTATGAGATATGGCACGGTAAGAAACCAAGTCTGAGTCATCTCAGAATTTGGGGTTGTCCGACTCATGTCAAAAGACAACAAGCGGACAAGTTAGAGTTTAGGTCCTTTAGAGCTCGATTCATAGGATATCCTAAAGAGTCATTAGGATACTATTTCTACATTCCAGAAGACCACAATGTGATTGTGAGTCGACATGCCATATTTCTTGAAAAATAGTTTATTCAAGATAGCGGCATTGGAAAGCAGATTAAGCTTGATGAGAAAGTCTCACAGGCAGAACGAGCTAAGGACCAAGTGGAACCAAATCAGGTTGAGCCAATAAGAACACTACCTCCTCCACCTCGTAGATCGGAAAGAGTTTTCCATCCCCCTGAAAGATACTTAGGTATTATTTCAGAGGATGTAGAGGAAATGTTCCTCGTAGGTAATGGTGCTCATGGAGATGATCCCAAAACCTACAACGAGGCGATATCAGATATCGACTCCGAGAAATGGCTTGAGGCAATGAAGTCAGAGATCGACTCAATGCACTCAAACCAAGTCTGGACCTTGGTAGATCCATCAGAAGGTATAGTACCTATTGGGTGTAAATGGATCTTCAAGAGAAAGATTGGTGCAGATGGGAATATGGAGACATTCAAGGCTAGACTGGTGGCAAAAGGTTATAGTCAACGTGAAGGCATTGACTATCAGAATACCTTTTTTTCGGTAGCTATGCTAAAATCCATCCGTACATTGCTTGCTATTGCAGCCTATTTCGATTATGAAATATGGCAAATGAACGTGAAAATGGCATTCCTAAATGGATATCTTGAGGAAGATATCTATATGGAACAGCCGCTAGGTTTCACATTCAGTGATACTGATCACAAGGTTTGCAAGCTGCAAAGGTCCATATATGGACTTAAGCAAGCATCTCGGAGCTGGAACACTCGTTTCAATGATGTGATCAAAAAGTTTGGTTTCATCAAAAACGAAGAGGAATCATGTGTTTTCAAAAGGATCAGTGGGAGCGCTGTTGTCTTCCTCGTATTGTACGTGGATGACATCCTCCTTATTGGGAATGATATTTCATGTTGACATCAGTCAAGATGTGGTTGTCTAAGGAATTCTCCATGAAAGACCTAGGTGAAGCATCCTTTATTCTAGGAATTAAGGTCTATAGGGATAGACCGAATAGGATGCTAGGACTTTCACAGAAAATGTACATTGAGGAAGTACTAAAGAGGTTTAGTATGAAAAACTCTAAGAGGGAATTAATACCCTTCAGACATGGTATTCATCTTTCCAAGAAGATGTGCCCCAGCACACCTGAGGAAATAGAACGCATGAGCAAGATCCCTTATGCTTCTGCAATAGGGAGCCTCATGTATGCCATGCTATGTACACGACCTGATATAGCCCATGCTGTGAGTGTCACAAGCAGATATCAGTCAAATCCAGGTGAAAAACACTGGACTTCTGTGAAATGTATCCTTAAGTACTTGAGAAGAACTAAGGATATGATGTTGGTCTTTGGTAACGGAGAACTCCAAGTTCAAGGATACACAGACTCGGACTTCATGTCTGATATAGATGATCGAAAGTCGACATCTGGAAGTCTGTTTGTGTGCAATGGTGGAGCTGTCAGCTGGAAGAGTTCCAAGCAAACTATGATAGCAGATTCCACCATGGAAGCAGAATATATAGCTGCATCAGAGGCTGCAAAGGAAGCGTTCTGGTACAAGAAGTTTGCTGCAGAAATTGGAGTAATGCCATCAGATGCCATTCCTCTTTACTGCGACAATAATGGCACCATAGCTCTTGCTAAGGAGCCGAGGTCTCACCAGAAGTCCAAGCACATTGAGCGGCGATATTATCTCATCCGCGATTACCTTGAGAAAGGTTACGTTGAGGTCAAGAGAGTCAACTCCACAGATAATGTGGCAGACCCACTTACAAAGCCGTTGGGCCAACAGAAGATCGAAGCCCACCTTGAGAAGATGGGACTTAGACTTATAGCCAATTGACTTTAGGACAAGTGGAAGATTGTTAGATATATGTGCCCTAGAAGCCAGAATTGGCTGACACTTGTAATACACTTCTAGGGGCAAAATTATAATTTTGACTATAATTAATGAAATGGGTTATTTTCTATCACACCTGTGTATTTAGTGTCTGTGATACATCCTTTGAGTTAATGGTAATGATAATTCATATTTTCAAGAGTTAAAAATTTAAGACATGAATAATCATTATTAACTCATAAACAGCTCCCGACCATAGGATCATCACGAGGATGGTGATTGATCCGGAAGGTTGGTGTACGATCGCTTCTCTTTAGTAGATGAGTCTTGAGTCTACGGTGTGGAGACACAGGAGCGAGAGTATAGGTACTCGTTAGAGAACGAGGGCACTGAGCGTGACCACCTCGAGTAGTCATTAGGAAGTCTACCTTCTCGTCAATAACTGACTCGATGCTGCAGTAGTGTGTCTGGTTCTTTGACCTGAGATGCATCAGCAGTTCACCTTGAGGGTGTTATAGTTTGACTACACCATTACTCGGTCTCCTAGCCATATGGAACCCTAAGGTGTATGTTGGCTATAGCATGTTCATTGTAGGAACTGGATTGCATCAAGATGGGATCTATCTACCTCGGTGGTAGAGGAGTAGCCCTATGATGATCATGAGAATCAAGTCCAAAAATCCATGGCCATGGTAGAGTGAAATAATAGAAAGAGTTTCTATTTAGATTTTCATATTGGACTCGAATCGAATGATTACATCATATGACAGAGACTAGGGTTCGACGAGTTCACCTTAACCCTAATCTGATCGAGGCTCAAGATAGAAGAACTGAATCACACAGGTAGCTGCACCAAGAGGTTCGCATTCAGCTCTGATGGGTTACCACCATATACTGCTAGGTGTCACTGGTGGATTTTGGGAGCAATTAGAATGATTTAGATGATCGATCATTCTAGCTGTTCGAATTAGAAGAGTTCTAATCCATCGAAAGGAGTTTCGATGATGTCTATGATAGAGATCATGACATATCCCATTACCATACAGAACTGAACCTAACTGGGTCACACAAATAAGAGTTTGAATCTGGTGATCATCAATTGAACTGATCTAGTTCAATTGATCTGAATGAGATTCAATTAGGTTCAAGGAAATCGTGCTAGCACTCGATTGAACATAACGTTCTTCTTTTACTATCACAAATAAGTTGTCCTGACTGAGCCAAAGGAGTTTGTGCTCGATCAGAGGCCTTCATATGGTCTGACTGGAGATTGTCCAAGTCAGAATAGGTTGTCTTATTTGTAAGACATTACCTGCCATTTTTGGTCACCTGTCATTTCTTGTTCTTTGACTTTGGTCAAAAGTCTACCTTTGACTGGTCAAACGTTGACCATTGATCCTTTGACTTTTGACCACATGTCATGCACCTATTGGAGAGCTGGTGGGGGCCTGTCCCCCTGCCAGAACCTGGCAAGGAGAAGGGCGCACGTCAAGGGTGGCGTGAGCCCAAGTAGGAGGCGCCTAGGAGTGCTTGTTGGACAAGGACTCCACCTCCCTTTTGGATTCCAATCAGAGTTCTACTAAGAATCCAGTTTGACTGGTCTTAGACACCCTCTAAGGAGGAATCCAGGGGTCTCTATTCCAACCAATCAGATTTAGATCTGATTTCACAAAGGGTTGTGATTGGTTGAGAGGAAGAGGAGTTGGATCAAAGAGGTCTATAAATAAGACCCTGCGCCCAACCCTAATCTATTGAAATTAAACACGCCCCAAGGCTGCCTCTCCCCTCCTTCTCCATGCCATAGTCTCTTCTCCCCTTGCTCTCCACGTCCAAAAGAGTTTTGGACTTAGGTTGGTGCGATTCAGATCAAGGAAAGGCGATCAAAATCAAGAAGGCTGCGCTGCTGCAAAAGAATGACTGCAGATCTTCAAAAGAGTTTTGAAGATCCTCCAGATCAGATCCAGATCTGATTTTTGGAGGTGTGATAGAGAAGAAGAGGATCTCCAAATCCAACCCGAGTGGATACCGGTAGAGGCCAGGTGCTTGCATGGCTAAGATCCAGAACCTTCCGCTGCAATCAGGATCATCTACAGGGTAATAGGATTACCCAAATCAGGTAAATTAAATTTGATTTAATTTATCTTATTTTATTTTATTTATTAAAATAATAAGAATCAGATCTGAAACATATCAAGATCTGATTGAGATCAAGAGAAAATTTTTGAAATATATCTCTTGATCTAATCAGATCTGGACGAACCTGGACCGAGAAATCAGGATTTTCCTTCAATAAGGACCGTTGTTAGGGCCTTTTCCTCCATCTCGTCTAAGGTGAACGAGGCCTTCGACTTTGCTTGCATTAGGATGAGGTCTCCTCCTGTTCCTAACGGACTGTGGGCACATAAGGGCCATTGTTAGGGCCTCTCTCCCATCTCGTCTACGATGAACGAGGCCTTCGACTTTGCTCACGTTAGGATGAGGTTCTCCTCCTATTTCTAATGGGCTGTGGGGGCACATAAGAGTCATTGTCTGGGCCTCTCCCCCCATCTCGTCTATGGTGAATGAGCCTTCGACTTTGCTCGTATTAGGACGAGGTTCTCCTCCTATTCCTAATGGACTGTGGGGCACATAAGGCCGTTGTCTAGGCTCTCCCCATCTCATCTATGGTGACGAGGCCTTCGACTTTGCTCGTGTTAGGACGAGATTCTCCTCCTATTCCTAATGGACTGTGGGAGCACATAAGGGCCATTGTTAGGGCCTCTCCCCCCATCTCGTCTAAGGTGAACGAGGCCTTCGACTTTGCTCGTGTTAGGATGAGGTTCTTCTTCTATTCCTAATGGGCTATGAACGAGATTCTTCGAAGCTCGAGAGAGATCTCATCTTTAGCCGAGATTGGCTCGATCGTTCGAAAAAGATCTTATCTCTAGCCGAGGTTGACTCGATCGCTCGAAAGAGATCTTAACTCTAGCCGAGATTGTCACGGTCGCTCGAAAGAGATCTTATCTCTGGCCGAGATTGTCGTGGTTGCTCGAAAGAGATCTTATCTCTGGTCGAGGTTGTCGCGGTCATTCGAAAGAGATCTTATCTCTAGCCAAGATTGACTTGGTCTCTTGAAAGAGATCTTATCTCTGACCGAAGTTGTCACGATCGCTCGAAAGAGATCTTATCTCTAGCCGAGATTAACGGTCTTTGACCTGCTCGTGTTAGGACGAGGTTCTCCTTCTGTTCCTAACACGATAACTATTGACTGCTTCTTCCCTATCATCACATAGTTTTTGCATTCGAAAATAATATTGTTGAAAGAAAAGAATTTTACCGAAGGAAAGTTACGGGCAGCACATCCCCATTTCAGGGTCTTGTGGGCGTTGTTCCTCCAAGTTCTCTTGGGCAGTAAGTCCCGGGCCGGACGACCTTGCCTATCTCATGCTGGCCTCCTGAATTTGGAGCATGCTTCTCTTCGCTTTGACGCTTGGAGATGATGAGTCGTTGATATACCAAGCTCCTCCTAGGGGTAATGTTGATGACGCCGTGAGGCGGCCGATCTCCTTATCATTTTTGGTTACGACAGTGCCCTTGGCCGATCTTCTCCTACTTCAGGCTGGCATCGAAGGAATTTACCTAGCCGCCTCCTTCTGATGAGCTCCTTGATTTTATCTCGAAGCGGAATGCATTCCTCAGTGTCGTGGTCGTGGTCGCGATGGTAGAGGCAGTACTTGCTTCGATCGTGCTTGCTTGGGAAGATCGTAATCCTTCTAATCTTGGCAGCTGGTTCTTAACTTTCGTGAGAATTTGAGTTTGAGGAGCATTGTGGGGGGCATAGTCACGGAACCTTTTGGAAGGAGGACTTCTTCGTGCCCTTCTATCGGAGTTCCTTGGTGGCGAGCTCAAAAAGTTCAGGCCTTGCTTGTGTTGGGGAGGTCATAAGTGCGGTCGAACTTCAATCCATCCTATTGTGAAACCAACGAGAGAACTTCATGCCCCTTTATTGGGGCTACCTTGATGACGAGCTCGAGAGGGTGTTCGGTGGCCTCACTCACGCCGAACTTCATTCCGTCCTCCTGTGAAACCTTCGTCGGAGCTTCCTTGATGGCGGGCTCGAGGGGGAGTTCGGCCTCGCTTGCGCTGGAAAGGTTGTGAACATGGTCGAACTTCATTCTGCCTCCTTGTGAGACCTTCTACGGGGCTTTCTTGATGGCGAGCTCGAGGGGGAGTTCGATCTTACTTGCACCGGGGAGGTCACGAACACAGTCGAACTTCATTCTGCCCTCCTGTGAAACCTTCTGTGGGAGAACTTTTGCTCTTCATTTTTTCTTCCTAAGGGCGATTGGTATGCCCAAATGCTCTTCCTTAAGGCCGATTCCTCGCATCCTCATGGCGGGTTTGCTGACAAAATCTCCGTCGGAGGTTGTCGCATGGTCTGCATCATCTTGATGGGGCCACGAATCTACTGGACCAGCAGATTGAACTTCTCCACATCTACAATGGTTTTGGGTGGAACCTGGACTACCGAGATTGAAATAGGAGTAGATGGACCTAGTGCGGAGGCCGTCGATCGATGAGTCGAAGCTCTCTTGGGAAGTATTTTCTCTTCAGAAAAGAACTCTAGAGAGGAAGAAGAGAGGTCTCCAGAGAGAAAAGAGAGAAATCATCATCGAGCACTTCTTTAAGAACAAGGAAACCTCGGAGGTTTGGGGGCCCTCCTTCTAGCGCCAATCTATTAGTGCAGAAACTAGTCATCGTCGAAATTAGCCAGAGTGGAGGCCAACGAGGTCGCCGCTGGAGACCTACAAAATGAAGTTCCGTTCGGAGCCGATGGGGGGTGGCTCCAGCAGGACCCTCCGACGATCAAGTCAGCTCTAGCCAACAGGAATGGAGTGTTCGAAAATGAGTTCCGCAAAGCTTAGAGAAGGAGAGGAGAGCTTAGGGCCTAGAGATAGCGTATCTGGAGGGTCCTTGTTATAGACGGAGCTTGATGGTGATAGCTGTAGCTGCCTGGTGGTGGGTTGCTCGAGGCTGCACCGAATTTGATGCGGAGAGGATGGTATCGTCAGGCCGATAGTGACAGCCATACCATCCGATAGTGGTGGGCTGCTCGAGGTCTGGTGGAGCCATCTGTAGCATCATCTGTGATAGATTGATGGTGACCATTCGTCCAGCTTTAATAGCCATGGCTTTGAGAAAGCAGGCTTGGTGGACTTCGCCATATATCGATTTCAAAGGAGTTCGGACTCTTGAAAAGGAAGCTCGGAAGGAATTCAGCTTCCGTAGGTGTCTGGCTGGAAGAGTGCGGCTAAGGCTCGATCGCTGGGGAGTTTGAAAGAAGCTCGACCGACCGAAGGAGATGTCTAGGAGTCCGACTCCTAAAGAAGTCCGATCGAAGAAAAAGCTTGGAGGGAGTTCGGCTTCCGTAGGCATTTGGTTGGAGGAGCGCGGAGGAACTTCGACTCTCGCGGGAGTCCGACTGAAGCTCTACTGCTGAAAAGTTTAGCCGACTGAAGGAGATGTTTGGGAGGAGTCCAGCTTCTGAAGAAGTCCGATCGAAGGGGAGGCATGGAGGGAGTTCGACTCCCGTGGGCATCTGGCTGGAAGAGCGCGGAAAGAGTTTGACTCTCATGGAAGTCCGACTGAAGCTCGACTGCTGAGGAGTTCGTTTGGATGAAGGAGTTCGGCTAAGATCCGACCGCTGAAGCTCTTCCATGGCTATCAGTTGCATTAAGCTGAGCATCGAACCAGACTTCGGTAGGAGCGAGGTTTATCTCCAACAAGCCTTTATTTGATTAATGAGAGCCAACGCCCATGATAAATAATCAGAGATCAACTCTGATTTCTGCATCTGAAGAAGCTCAAACTATCTCTGAAGAGTGTGAAGATGAACCTTCTAAACCTTCTCCACACCTTCATACAACCTTACAAGAATATCCCATACTTCCTTTGCAGTCTTCAAAGCTACCATATTCTCAAAGATGGTGGAATCTACCACTTGAAAGATGTAAAATAGTGCCTTACAATCTTTCTTACGATTTTTCTTCAAAATCTTTTGCTCTTCTTGTAATAAAATAGTCATTGCCTCTGGCTCTATAAAACCTTCCTTGATGATTTCCATAAGGTCCTGGTACCCAAACAGCACCTCCATCTGGATCTTCCGGTGCTCAAAATTCTTTCCATCAAACTTCGAAAGTTGAGGTTGGAAAGACCCAGCGCCATTCCTGGAAGCCATCATCTTTAGATCACCCAAGAGACCTTCACCGCACAAAGCCTTACTAGGCATTGTCTTGAGCTCTAATACCAGATGTTGAATGAAAAAGGGGAAACTCTTGGAAGCGAAGGAGAACTAATTTCTTTGAAATTTTTGGACTTTATTTCTCTTGATACGAATCAACTAGATTACACATATATTTATATTTATAGGCATACAAGCCTTACAAGCTAAGCAAAACATTAAATTTAAACTAAAAAGATAACAACATAATAAATGCTCCTTGAAATACTAAAAGACTGGGTTCCTTGAAATACTAAAGATTAGGTGAAATTCCTAGGATGAGCTTGAGTTTATCGGGAAGTCAAAGACATTCTCATTTCCCAATACAATGTTAGTAGAGAAAGATTACATCATCATGATTGCTAGGGTGATCAAGTTGACTTAAGATGGTACATTGAATTAATTCCTATCTAGCAACCCAATTACAACAAATATGGGGAATGCTCAAAGCTAGGTTATAAAGAGACTCTTATGATCACGAGAAGGAATTCTAATTTTTGGTACTAAGTCTTAGAAATGATTTTTGATTCTTTGAGAGTTGGTATGGAATTTGGTAATGCCAACTATCTAGAGCTGTGTTTCAAGATGTATCAAAACTATATTAGGCTTTAAAGATTTGTTGAAATTCACTCTATCCACATTGAATAGAAGATTAGTTTGAACTGACTCTTTAGGTCTTGAAAGCAGTTTTAGTTGTGGTTTTAGGCCAAGAGCTAGTGTGTGAACATTTACCACTATTAAAATAATATCATAGCAAATAATCTATGACAAAGTTAGATATCTTGCTTATTCTAATGGTAAAGCCAATGATTGGAGCTTACGATTAGTAGAATGGATTTGACAATGATAGATTTTGTGGTATATTTTTTTTAAAGTTATAAAAAGAAAAAATATATGATAAGTCTGGAACTTCAGAGTATGAAATTTTCAAGAATGAAATTTATTTAATAGGAAAAGTATGTGAATTGTGAAACCTCTACATAGCCCAGCAGGCCCAATCCATCTTAAGCCAGCTTGTTAGGCAGTGCCCATCTATATCTAGAACCAAATAGAAAAAAAATCTCTTATTTTGGCTAATTTTATCTGAGCCCCTCCCTTGCCTCTTTCTTCTCCTCTCTCTTGCCCTCGTGCACTCTTTCTTTCCTCCCATCGCTCCCCTTCCTTCCCATCTTACTCTCTTACCCGAGTGCACTTTCTTTTTCTTTCTGTTGCTCTCTTTTTCCTCACATGGTCTTTCTCTCCTACTATCTTTCTTCTTCTTCTTCTTCCTCCTTTTTTTCTTTTCTTTTCTTTGGTGTGGCTTGCTGCCCTTGTTTCTCCCTCCTCAACTTGGGTAAACCTAAACCCCGCTCTGCATTTAGTTTAATTTAAATTTGAGATTTAATCATTAGATGGTTTAGAGTAATAAGTGAGGTAATCACTACTACAAAAAAAGGCTACGGCAGCGGTTCGTAATCGCTGTCGTAGCCCAAAAAATCACTGCCATAGGCTATGACAGTGATTTTCTAACTGCTGCTACTGTGGCCATCGCCATAGCTCTATGGCAGCGGTTGTTGCAACGGTTGTTAAAACCGCTGCCATAGATAACCTATTACAGCGGTTTATAAACCGCTGCAATAGATTGACCTATGGCAGCGGTTATATAACCATTGTCGTAGGTTATCTATGGCAGCGGTTATATAACCACTGCCATAGGTAATCTATAGCAGCAATTTTTTAACCAATGCCATAGGACTAATGCAGTGGTTGGCACCATTTGCATCAGGGATCTATGACAGCGGTTGGCACGGATATGACAGCAGTTATAAAATCATTATCATAGATTTTGAATAATTAAAAAAATAAAATTTTTATTTTTTTATATATTTTATATGATAAATACAGATATATAACATAAGAAAATATAATAAACACAAAAATTATTCTAAAATACTAAAATTTTATTATCAAATAAAATTTATTATAATATTTTTTTAAAAAAATAAAATACATTAAAAGTCTCCTAAATCTATATCATCATCATCGCCATCATCACCAAAAGTTGGAGCCGGAGCTAGAGCTGGAGTCGAAGCTGGAGCTGGAGCTAGAATGCAGGCCAACATATCGTCGAAGCTCGTGACTCCAAAATACATACTGAGCATCGACATCATATCTCTCATGATGCCCTCAAGATGAGATGCACGCTCCTTAGCCCGATCTACCTGCGTCGCAGCATGATCTGTCCATACTAACGCCTCCTCAAGCTCCTCCTGACTGATGACATCAGAAGTCTATGAGGAGATGCTTGCCTCAGACCAATAGCTCATTGACGTGTGTCCGGACCTGCATCGGATCCTCCCAGAGTGCTTAGGCTTCAAGACCTGAGATAAATGATCATGGGGCCCAGAGGTATCTGGGCTCTTGCTCGCGAGCGCATCTAATTGATCCTATAATTATAAATTAAAATAAAATTTTATAAGAAATACTATAATACTAATCATATATACTAATATATTTAATACTTACAAAAATATGCTCGATCGCAGCATTCATCGGCCTGTCCATCTTGTTCGTGCGGCTGGATCAGAAGATCTCGCTATGGCTGGGCATCACTCCATCTCTCATTAGCTATAATAAAGAATAAATTTATCAGAAAGATGCTAAAAAAATATGAATTTAATTTATCTAGTAAGATTTAGAATTAATTATCTCTCTATGCACACGACTGGCCATAGACTCGTGGCCTAGAGTATGCATATACTTCTGGGCTGCACGGTTCTTCCAATTTTGATGGAAGATAGCCTAACAAGTATTCAAATAAATAATAAATATTTTAAAAATATTTAAATAAAATTTTGAGCATATTGAAAATTTTAAAAGTTAGGAATTTTATATTGAACTTCTGGATCCTCTAGTGTCTAACCATCCTCTTCCACTTACTCGAAGGACAGTTCTGTATCTAAGAAACAAGCTCCTTCAGAGTGTCTCGTCGGTGCTCGAGCCATCCTCTGTGGAGCTTAATCTTGTAACCCCAGTACAACTCCTTGATCTTCTTCAGTCAGATATTTCGAGCCCTCTCATGATCGAGGAAGTCGTACCTCCTCTGCATAAATTTATCAAAAATCAGTTATAAAATTATTCTAATCAAATATATATAGTGTAAACATATAAAATGCATAAATATAACTAAGATGCACGTACGTACCCATATCTCCTTCCATACTCGATCTCTGACGGTAGCATCCATCAAACGTCAGTCTCTGGGCTCTACAAGAATGATATCCGACTGTCTCACAAGCACTCCAAAAATGAAATGCATCTTTCGTGCAGTCTCCCCTACCGACCTCTCCTCTGCATCGTAATAGACCATCACCTGATGCTGGCAGTTCTACACGTGTGCCATACGTGTGGGACCGTGAAATGTTCGATTGAATGGTGCACTTGCAATGCAAATACATTATGCAAATATATAAGTATACAAATACTATATAAAAAATAAAGTTGTGCTAATATAATAAAAACGTACACTCAGATGCCTGCATAGTAGCATGTGCCTCAGATATGGGTGACGGTAGAGGCTCAGCTGTCGGTGGAGTAGATGCCATCGGTGGAATAGATATCGATGATGGAGGTCCCTGAGCAGTCAATACCGAGGTGGATGGAGTATTCTTCGGCTGCTCCTCGGATGTTGAACTGCATGTAACCCACCGAGGGGCATGGATGAAAGCTAGATGACATTTCGGTGCCATCATGATCTGCAACATTAATGAACATTAATCAATATAATATCATGATATATCAAATTCTATTCGCTCGAAAGTCGAGTTGGCTCCATGCCTGAGATAGCCGGCTCTGTGCCTGAGACATCCGATTAGGGTCCTCCCCCAGTCGTCTCGATCATGGTCCAAGCCGGCTCGGCTGCATATCCGAGCCGATTTGGCTGTGTGCCATCCCCTCGATCACTCCCTCTCTTCCTCTCTCGATCTCTCTCATCGGCAATGGTGGTGAGGCCGAACCCCTCCCTTTCAGCTTTTTCATCTTTCGATCTTCCTCTCTCCCTCTCTCGATCTTCCTCGTCGATGAGGCCGGATCCCATCCCTCTCTCTCGATCTCTCTTGCCGACAAGGCTGAACCCCATCCCTTCCAATGATGGCGGTGAGGCCAGACCCCCTCCCTCCCAATGATGGCGGCGAGCCCGAATCCCTTCTTCCTCTTTTAAGTACAGATCCGTCGTGTATTCGAGTTTAGATTCGGTATCAATAATTAAAATTGAGTCTGAATCTGAATATTCAGGTTCCGATCCGAATCCAATCTATCGATAGATCTAGTCCACAATCGCCGACATGGCATGGCCTAAGGCTACCGCTACGACACAACTCAAAAACTATGACATACAGATAATTATAATATTTATAATATTTATTATAAATATTCTATAAATTATTATAAATATACATAATTAATAAATAATACTATAAAATTAAAATATATATATACCTACGGCTATAGAGAGCGGGTCGCACCAAAAGCTCCGAGGATCGTCGGCGATGATGCTAGAGGAGGACGACGATACTAGAGGTAACCTACGAAATAAAAGCAAGATAGTGAGATAGAGAAGAGAGAAAAGAAAGAGAGAGAGAGAGGGTGGTTGGGATGGGCCGGGAGGGGGATGTGACGGAGTCGAAGGAGGCTTCGCACTCGATCGGGGAGGGTCAGAATGGTGGGGGGGATTTCGTAGGGCCAAAAAGGATGGAGGGTTGTCGGAAGGGGATTTTGATTTCGCACCGGAGCTGGAGGAGGATAGAGTGTGGGGAGGGGTTTCACGGGGGACTGGCAGAGGGTCGAGGATGGATAAGGGTTCATCAGAGGGAGGATTTCACAGGAGACCGAGGGAGGATCGGATGGGGGTTCGTCGAAGGGGGGTTCGCTGGGACTGAGGAAAGGTCAGATGATGGGGTGGGGGTGGGGTTTCATGGAGGGCGAGCGAGGGTGGAGGGGGATTCACCGGAGGAGGGATTTCATGGGGTTTCAAGGGAGGGAGGGTCGGATGGGGTTCGTCGGAGGGGGGGTTTCGCTGGGGCCGAGGGAGGGTCGAATGGAGGGGTGGGGGGTCGGGTGGGGGGTGGCGGTGGCGGAGAGGGGTGATCAAGGGTGGGGGGCCGAAGAGGGAGGGGGAAGGAGGGCAGCGTCGGTCGAGGAAGGGAAGGAGGGGCGACGCCAGTCAGGGGGAGGAGGGGCGACACCGATCGGAGGGGAAGGAGCCTCACCGACGATGAAGAGGAGGAGAAGAGAGAAAGTGAGAGAGATCGAGCTTGCACGGAAGGAAAGAAAAAATTTGAAGATTTTTAACCTAACCTACAGCAGCGATTATCGAACCACCGCCATAGATCTATGACAGCGATTATCTAAAATCACTGCCATAGATTTATGGTAGCGGTTCTATAATCGTTGTCGTAGATCTATGGCAGCGATTTTTGATAACCGCTGTCATAGGTGGAAAATGATTTTTTTTATTTTTTTTTAAATATTATATTATTTTAAAATTTAATGCCCATCTTCACCATTTATTATCTAAATAATTATCATTAGAGTGTCATCGCAAAAGATTGCCTCGATCCGATGGCCTTAGCTTCATCGATTAGAAAAAATTGATTTCAACGATCACGAACAATGATGCGATGATCTGATAGATGAAGGCCTTTAATGGATTCAAAAATCTATAATGATGATCTCGATGATGTTTATAGCATACTATCAAAGTTTTACTTCAATCAAATATCGTTATCATAATCAATTTAATACGGAATGATTTCGATCGTTAAATTAGAAATAAGCGATCAAAGTGTTAAACGACGTTCGATTATGAGATAATTTTTTTGTTAAATGATCTTTGTTATAATTTTAAATATTTTATATGGCGATGATAGTAAAATTCAAATCATTTTCGTATAAACTATTCATGTTAAGCAGATATTGCAAAAGCATGAGCATAACAACCAGTGAAGTTTCAGAATGGTTATCAGAAGACGTATAGTTTTAGATCATTCTTCATCTCACAAGTTAAATTTTATAATCACCACTATAAAAAATAATTAGTAGTAGTTAAGATCATTTATAAAAAAAAATTATCTCATAATCGAATACCATTTGGTCCTTTGATCACTCGTTTATTATTTAACGGTTGAAACTAACCTATACTAAATTGACTAAGATAACGATATCTGATTAAAGTAAAATTTTGATAGTACGCTACAAACATCATCGAGATCATCGTTGTAGATTTTTGGATCCATCGGAGGTCTCCATCTATCAGATCATCGCATCGTCGTTCGGTGTCATCGAAATCGAATTTTTTTGATCGATGAAGCTAGGGCCATCGGATCGAGGTAATCTTTTACAATGACACTTTAATGATAATTATTTAGATAATGAATGATGAAGATGGATATTAAATTTTAAAATTATATAATATTTTTAAAAAAAATATATATGGTAGTGGTTACAATTAACTGCTGCCATAAATCAGCTTACATCTAATCGCTGCCATTTTTGTAGTAGTGAATAGTTAAAATTTAGAGAGGAATTGGAGGAAAAGAATATTAGGGAGAATTGATGTTAATCTTAGGTGGATTGACTTTATCCTATGATAATCCAAGATTTTTAACTCTTTAACAGCCAAGTAGTTTAATCTAAAATTTTAATAGAGGTTGTTAGCTCATTCTTCAATTGAATTGTAAGATTTGAGAATTTTTGGATACTATTTGTTAGATTAAATAACTAATAGAATAGGGTTATTGCGCATGGAAGAGTAATTAGCTAGAAATTAGGATTTTAGGGTCTTTTAAGAAATTTTATAGATTATTATAAAGCAATTATATGATAGCAATTTCAGATTTATGCATGATTTGGAATTATTAGGTTTAGAGGAATTAGAGTGAAGTATTGGACAATCTATCATGGTTAATTGTAAGATAGGTGATATTTATATTTTACATTAGTTAATCAAAATTAAATAGAAATTATCTCATCTTTTTGTAATGATAAAAATTGTTATGAATCATTCAGATTTAATTGTGTATGAATTCCTATAAATATAGATAATATATCAATGACTTGAATTTTGTGGATCGAATTAGGCAATAATGCCTACCATATATATTTAGATCACATATAAGATTTTGAATATTGCTTGTTTGATGGTATGTTTTGAAATGGTATCACAAAGATTAAAAAAAAACTTAAATTATATATATATATATATATATATATATATATATATATATATATATATATATATATATATATATATATATATCACTTGACTCTCGATTTGACTGTGTATAAGTTTGGACTTGATTGTGTAGAGATTCCTAGCACGAAGATAATTGGGATGATACCCAGCCTTGAGATATAGTGTGGCAATCTTGAAACATGGGTGATCGTGGCAATCCCTACTATGGGGGATATCATGGTGACCCCACTACAGAGGTAATCATGGTGATATATGAGTTGCATGGGCTTATATACATTACAGCCTGGACTATAGAGCTAAAAGAATTTGATACCCAAATTTAAAAATATATAATTACAATATTAGACATATAATGAATTCCGATATTATATATTGATTTTTTATATTGATATTATAAAAAAGTTAGCATGTGACTTTGATAAGAGCATCATCGATTATATGTTTATGATATTGGATAGGTGTGTATCATATCTTATATAATTTAATTGAACTATATTTAATATGATTTGAATTAATTTAATAAAGTATATTTGTTACTTATTGAGCTGTGAAGCTTATTGGCATATTTTTCAGATTCAAGGATCTAATTTTGGGAACAACCATCAGTATTTTGAGCTTATATATAAAAGCAAGGCCGATCTTTAGATGACAGATGGCTTCTTGGATCAACGAATGTATAGTAATATTTTGTATAAGGATGAGATGTAAATGCTTTGAATGTTAAAGATTTGAAATATTAGCATAATAGTTAGTTGTTCTGGTAAATATCATTGTTTGGATAAGATGTATATTATCTTTTAAATTATATTAAACTACTTGACAAGTTGAATACCATGTCTATAAAAATGATTTCCTGTAGCTCATGTCTCCGATATTTAAATTCAGGATTAGAGGTGTGACACATATCTTCCTTAAATCTTCACCATGCATCTTTTCAATTCCCTTTTCATAATCACATATATTTCGAACATAAAAGGAGTAATGCGAATACTCTCTTGTACCTTATTTATTCTCATCTCCATGCATGCGTGGTAAATATAAAATATTTAGATTAAGTTGCACCGAGACTAACCTATCAATCTAGATGTGGAATATTTAATATATTCTCTTAAAGAGTATACTGAACCATAAGCAAATATATAGAGGACAAAATTGCTTATTTTATGGTACTGTATCAAGTTTCAGTGCATTAGAAGTTTGTTTTAGTTTTACAAAAAGAAAAATTATAAGAAACATTAAAATGAGAACTTTAAAATAATATAATAAAATCTAAAAATATATTACTTGGTACATATGATAAGTGCTCTTTTTGTCAGAAAAAGAAAAAAGAGAGATGTGGTTGAAAAGGTACTAATCACAAATATCACGATCCATGAAAAATATTAAACTTTTCTTATCCATGAATCGTTAGCGAGCACAATTTCAATGATGTTTTTATATATTTGCTTATCACATAACATTTTAATTGATTTTTGGCTTCTTAGATAAATATTTCACTTCAAACTCCCAAAATAAATGATATTAGTTTTGCCCTTACATAGAGGGTCCTTTAGTGCCATAGAAGGTCCAACCATGGCGTTAGCATTGCTTGAAAGTCCTTGTTTGTCTCATCTTTCATGTTTAGTTTTTTTCTTTTTGTGCATTTAAATTCTACACTAGATCCATGAATCCCATGGCCTTCCAAAGCTTCTTCCTTAAGGGCTTGTTCTTTTGAGGGTAAAAGATTTTATGGATAAGTATTTTCTAGGTAACATTTAGATAGAAAAATAATTTATTCATATTCTTTTATACATGAAAAAATGATTCGAAAATCTATTATCCATATTTTTTTATATTACTAGTTTTCTAGGTAAGTTACTAAGATCTATCCATATTTTTCATAATATCTTTTATTATATAAATATTATTATATATTATATTATATTAATATCTTATATTAATATAACATAATATATATTATTATATATAATCATATGTTATTATATTATTATAGTATTATACTATCATAATATATTATAATAGTATATTATAATAATTTATTATAATTATTATAAATATTCTATATTTGTTATAATATGTATATTTTAATAATATATTATAATATCTAATAATATAATATATATTATATTATATAATTATATATTTATTATGTTAATATCTTATTAATTATTTTTTATTATATTATTATAGATTATATTATCATATATATTGTAATATATAATATAGTATATTATATAGTTTATTTAATATTATAATTAATATCTATATCATGTTATATATTATATAATAATAATATAATATAATATATATTATATTATATTATATTAATTATATTAAATATATAATATAATATATATTATTATATATAATATATATTATATATTATATATTATTATATTAGTATTATTATAATATATTATAAATATTTATATATAATAATTTATATAATATATAATATGATATTCTATATCATATTATAATATATTATATTAAAATAATATATTATAATATCTAATATAAATATTATTGTATATTATATTATATTATATTATTATTATGATATATTATATTATATTATATTATATTATATTATAAGGTTAAGGGTATAGTAGGAATGAATTAAAAGAATTACTTTTCTGGTTGATGGAAAAATCCAAGAAAAGTAACATTTTCATCTTGAAAAATATAAGAACATGAATAAGTTGGTCAATAAAAAAATAAATCAATTTTTTCATAATATTTATCCATAAAAGAATGGGCTCTAAAGATTTTGAGGGAAGGAAAATGAGGCCACACTCTTTCTCTACTATTCTCACATGCTAATATGGCTAAGATTTGTCTCCAATTTTTTGTAATTCTAAAATCAGACTTTCTTTTATGTGAAGCCTTCGCACAATTAGATCGTTGGATAAGATATTAAACCTTAAAAAAATGGAATTTACATTAAACATCTCTTATAAGTGATATCCTTAAAGAGAAATGTCAACTAGCAATCATACAACTCGTGTACTAAAAAGATCTTGTACTAAACCTATCCATTAATACGTTAAGATCCTCCATCAACAGTCGGAGAGCACTTATTAAGACTAAACCTGAAACAAGGAAATTAGACTATAATCAAACTACAAAAAGGTATAAATTTGTTTCCTTTTTCTATAGGAGGACTTAATAAAATATAAAGAAATATACATCAAGCTATAATCCACTTTTGTATGTATAAGCAAAGACGAACCTATATTCACATGACTGCTCTCAATTTATAGAATAACATAGTATAAATAAATCAAACGAGCCTTTGGTTATATGATGACAAGGTATAGAACTCCATGGATATGGCGAATGCAATGGCATGGATCAAGAAAAGATATCTTGAAAGATTAGAAAAATAAATGAAAGAAAATATTTTAATGTTTGGATAATTTTGGGTTCATTGTGGATCATTTGGTAGTGGAAGAGGTGAGTAATAGTTTCTGCAAGAGAATAAAATTATTAAAATATTAAATAAAAAAGAAAATAATTGACCAAAATGAGTAATAGTTGTTGCTATGTATCTATTTTACCATAGAGTTACAAAATGAGATACTACCCACATCTCTTGTAAATCTCAATGCACATGGATATTTCCATTTTTTTTCCTTCGTTTAAAATAATATCAAGCTATTCTAAAAGTTTTAGAGGCTTATTGTTATGTTATTCACTTAAATAATAGGTACCAATATATTATTTGGTCATTTTAGGTGTTTAATATTTTAATTTCTTTGCCTTCTTTAATTTGTTGATGGACCAGTGGCATCTTTTGGTCCGACCATGATAACCTACTTGATCTTGTTTGAAAATAAAACAAATTTGGGATAGATTTTTATAATCAGGTCAAGGTCAGGTTTGGGCCCCAGACTTGGTGAGTCTTCAACACCTAACCTTAAGCGTCTAAGAAAGTGCTTATAATGCGATGGATCTTATTCAAGATTTGTCCTATAATTTTTAAGAAATACGGTGGGATGCTATCTAATGATTATCCTTTCATCTTTCCTTTTTATTTGGTAGGTTAATTTTTAATATTTTAAGTTTTTGGTATCTATAGTTTTTGCTTACGGGTAGAATCCAACTATCCGCTTCACAACTTCAATTCACAAATGATTGGCTTCAATCAATGGTTTAGGATATCACATGTTATGCTTGTTTAAAGGTTATCGTCATGTTTAAATTTCAGTATACCATGTTGATCATGCATTTCTTATTTACATGTGTAGTTAAAGCTAGTTTTAGTATGCTAGCAAGATATATCATTACCCTATAAATTTGACTCATAAATGGATTTAGCCTAAGAGATGCGAGGATGATGTGATTCAAAATTCGAGTTGAAATCGGAACTTTTTGTGATGATCAGTCAATCTAGCATACATGCAACTAGTTTCCTCGATATCAATCAACTAATTTCTTTGATATCAATCACTAGGCCAACACCAAATCCATGACCCAGTATCAACCGTCCAGCACAATTTTAGGTGCATACAATTAGCAGGGGCTGATCATCTCCCCCCCCAAAAAAAAAAAAAAAAAAAAAAATCTTAGCCTCAATGGCACATCCAACACGCGCAATGATACAGCTTCAAGAAGAACCCACCCGTGCGCGACAATTACTGATTTGTCGGGGATTTAATTTCCGATTCTGGCGATGGCGGTACAGCTGGGCGGGACCGCACCACTCCCACCCCGCCCCGCGGCCCGCGCCGCCTTGGCCCATCATCCACCGTCAACTTATCCTAATCCGTCCGATCCTAGCCGTTCAATCCCGATACCCAAATTTAGGATTTCAAAATTTTTCAGAATATTTTAGAGAGGGTGCAGGGCAGTTTGGGGATTTTCGAATTCCGTTTGGTGCAAAGCCGACAGGCGGCGTCCCCACCATCCCAAGCGATCTCTCGTCCTGAGGGGAAAAAATTAATTAAAAAAACCCTTCTCTCTCTAGATCACTCAGTTTGGTTCTCCCAGTACAATCTCTCTCTTCGTCGGCCATGGACGAGGAGGAGCAGCGGCAGCAGCAGGCGGCGGCGGGGCAGCGGAGGAAGGGGCAGAAGAGGAAGCTGGAGGAGGCGGCGGCGGTGGGGGAGGCGGAGGAGGAGGAGGAGGAGGAGGAGGAAGAGGAGGAGGAGGCGGTGGACGAAGGGGAGGAGGAGATCTGCTGCCAGCACTCGCAGCAAGCCCTAGCTCGCGAGGTGAGGGCCCAGGTCGAGGTCCTTGAGCGCTCCTCCTCCTGGCGCGTCGCCGATCGCGCCGCCGCCAAGCGCGCCACTCACGTCCTCGCCGAGCTCGCGAAGAACGGTGCCCCCCCAAACCCTCACCCCCAAATCCCTCCATCTTCTCCATGTTCCATTTCTTGATTTTTATTTTTAATTTTTTGGGTTTGAACTAGGATCTTGAACTCTTGTTGTGGATTTCTTTCTTTTTTGCCTTTTTTTGATCATTTTGTGGGCTTTTTAAATATTAAGGATCTATATGTTTGATTAATTTGGCAGAGGAGGTTGTCAATGTGATCGTGGAAGGGGGAGCGGTGCCAGCGCTTGTGAAGCATCTGCAGGAGCCGCCACTGCTGCTGCCAAGGGAAGGGAATGCAGGCGGGGAGCGCCCCTTCGAGCATGAGGTCGAGAAGGGGAGCGCGTTTGCTCTTGGTCTTCTTGCGGTGAAGGTATTGACTAAAAGTTATGAACTTTTCTCGTGAAAATTGAAATACAGAGGAAAAAAAAAACCTGTCGTTGCTATTTTCAAGATGGGGTAATTTGTACCACGCCAATTAGTGAAGAGCAACCATCTTTGAGAAATTGGATATGCCGACACCTTTATACATAATTTTTGCTCCTAAAAAGAATGAAATGAAAAAGAAAGGTGCTTCGCCAACAACTGTACACTACATAAATATTAGTTTTTTCATCACTCGTTGGAAAGAAATGACACTAAATGTTTTCTGGATTTTCTGAGTATTAGATTATGAAAAACTCATCTTTGATGGTTCTTGCAATGGCATCCTCGGCCTTTTGGGGTGGGGGATATTGAGGAGATGTAAGAGGAAGGGAAAAGTTTTATATTTTGCGATTGTTGCTTTGAAACTAAGGCAGGATATTGTTTGATATTAAACATCAAAGAAAATAGAATAGATGTCAATGGAAAGGAAAATGAAGAATGAGGTATCTGGTACTAAATTGGTATGTATAAACATAAGCATTCAACACCAATGTAAATTTAAATGATTGTGTTTTCTGCTCTAGTTTATTTCAAGACCAGAGAACCACAGACGTCAAGATTGTGGACGATCAAAAAAAAAAAAAATGAAGAAGGAAAAAACAGTTTTATGGTGATATCCTTTTTCAGATCCTTCAAGTGCCAATATATGTGGACTTCAGAAACAACATTACTTAATATCTCTTCCTAGCACCTCCTCTCTTGCCATGATATTGCTACACCATATACTTGACCCTTTCTTCATGCAAGAGTTCTTCATTGACTAAAGTAGACTAAAGGAAGCCTTTGAAATGATCTGTTCTCTGCTGAAATGTAAGGATACATATATAAAAAAAAGGGAAAAACAATGATGATCCAATTGAAAACAGATAGTAGGTGACATGCATTAAACTTGGGGCTATAAGGTATGTTCTTGCTTATCATGATTGCTAAATGGTTGAAAGAGATGTTTAAATTTAATGATATGGTAAAATAAAGTTCGCTCAATGTGCATGTATAAGTTATATGTAGTCAAGGTCATCATTAGTGGCTAAATGATCGTTTGTTGAGCATTGAAATGATTTTATGTGTTTAGACATATCATCAAAGGGCTAAGAAATTAGGAAACTTATACCAAAGTTTTTAGAAAAGTCAATTGACATAAAGTGACAGTTAGAGATGAAAATAATTAAGCATCATAGCTTGATTTGTTTTTAGAAAAATAATATGGAATAATCTTCTTATTAATGTTAGGATAAAACCTAAATTAGTAAAGTGGCATCTAAATCAAAGATTTATGGCATGATCTACACCAATAAAATCAAAAGTTATGTGCTTTGTTGATCGCTAACTTATGGATCAAGTGGGTACAACATGGATGATTAAAATAAAATGAGACCATGTTTTGTTATGGTTGATGCATTAAAATCTATTGATTTTCAATTTATACATATTTTAACATATGTAATCATGATCCATAAGATGGATTCTCAATTAAATACTTTATCATGTATTTTAGTGTATTATCTCTATGAAAACTATTTATTTTTATGTCCATGTGACGCATATGTGATAAACCAACAAAATGTGTTATTTTTTGGTATTTAGGCATGTTGGTGTTCTAGATCATAATTAATGGCGTAGATCTTAGATTACATGTTCCATTATTGATTTTGTAACTGAGAGGAGTGGGTAGCTCTCCTCACCCTCTCCTCTCAAGAGGAGCATAATCCATTTCTAGATACACATATATGAGAAAGAGAACATAATTGATGTTGCTAAATTGTTGCTCGTCACCTAAAAGTTTGCACTTTGCACTTACTGTTCAACATCTATCACTGTCCAGCATTCATTATTTATTGCTTGTTGAATTGCTATCACTGCCCATGGGAGTTAGTACCATTAGAAGAATGAAATGGTTAAGAAAGTAGAGAGATGAGAATAAGGAAGGGGAGGGAGGCGGGGGGGGGGGGGTGCAATAGGCTGCATGGGTCAAGGTTTACGGAACTGACCTGAACCGTCCGGTTTGGGGCATTTCGGACCGAATCGGCGCCCAACTGGCCCGGTTCGTACGTGAAAATCGGGACCAGGAGAAAAAAAAAACCGTCTGGTTCGGTACGGTACGGTACGGACTGGTACAGGCTGGTATAGCCCGGTTCAGTCCAGTTTAGTCTTTTTTTTTTTGGCTATTGGATGATTTTTTTTTGAATTTTTTATTGTTGGTACAGATCGGTATGGACTGATACCATACCGTACCGATCAGCAACTGGCATGGGTCCCGTACCGGTATGTAAAACTCTGGCATGGGTCATTCAAGTTCTTTTGATGAAATGCATTGGTCCACATGATTGGGTGCTTGGCTGTGCTATGGCTAGAATTTAGTTGTGACAATTTTTTCCTTCCTAATTTGTGTTTAAGCATACCTACAAGAGTATTTTATGAGATGATATTCACACTCGCTATTTGGTTGATTCTCTTGTGTTAATCTCTTTATGTACATGTCATGCTATTTGTACCCAATTTTTGGTTTCTTCTTGCCCAAGTCCCTATCTTGGAAGATTTGAGGGGTTGGATGGATCCAACTTTGCACTCACAGCTGATAATTAATGGCCATACTAGCAGCCAGCTAATAAAAAGGTCACTTCACATTAAAAGGTTTGCATTTATCTTTAGCTATAATTGTTGAAATCATAGTTTTAAAACATTTTTTCCTAAAAGCAATGTCATATGTACGATATTTTAAAGTGAAAATCATCAATGAAAATTTGAAGTTGCCATAAGTTATGTATTGACCTCTTTGATGATTATGGTCATTGTTATTATGTATAGGTTTGTGATAGTGCCTGCGATTTAGTTCAGATCAGGAAAATTTTCATGGGACATCAGAGGACATCGTTCACTAAAGATGAAAAATATACTTAATAATAAATAACTGGATTTTCTTCATTTATTAACAAAAGTGCAATAAGTATTTTAACAATTCATTTTTTTAGTGTTCTAATTATTGTGATTATGATATGTTGGATTCAGCTATACAATCTATTGGGATTGCAGACTAGCACATATTAATGATATGATTTACTTTTAGAATGTCAATTAGTTTGGAAGATCATCCATCTAGCTTGAAGCTATAGTCATAGTCTTCACACTTCACTTACTACCTCTTCTGCATTTACATCAAAACAGAAAGCAGATAAACTCTTGCATAGTAATTGGAAAAATATTTGGAAAAAGAACTTCTTTATCAAATTTATATGATTGCTGTGGCAAAAGCAAGAAAAATCTATAGAATCATTAACTTGAATGATTAAATTTTAAGGATATAATTTACCGGTCAGCAAGAACAAGGGGAGCAAAGCCTTGTTTTGGGTCATCCACTCTGACAACTCCCTTCTTCTTTACCTATATAGGTACAGGTCCCAAGAAATAAAGCAAAATGGGGCTGAGAAAACTATAACACAGAAGCAGTGGGGGACTTTACTATTTTCCCTAAGCAACAAAGAAACTCCTTGGTCCATCAGAAACATCCATATGACATTGTTATTTTTTTGTTTTATATTTTACCTAACACGATAGTCAAGCCTTGTGGATGACTGTGATGAATAGATGACATTTAGGGGGGAAGAAACCAACCTTTTCCTAGATCAGTGAGAGTGTGCATTTTCAAAGGAGTTGGGTTTGTTGTGGATGATATTTGCACTAGAAAGGAAGTGTTGGTTGATTAGGTGTCAGCACTCAGCATGGTACATAAATTATGCAACATTGCATTGCCAGGTTGCGAGCACCTATTCTAAATGATATGCTAGTCTATAGATAAATTTGTCATTAACATGATAAGATGTGTTATTTTGTTCCTTCTTTTAGCATCAACAAATTTTAACTCTATATATTAGTATAAGGACTTGATCATAACAAATGAACAATTTTTGATCATTTTATTGGGATTTAGGATCACAATCATCCTAGGTTTTATACTGTCTGCATCTTAGCATGTGCGCTCCATAGTTTCAATTGATCTGCTATAAGAATTGACATTACAAAACTATGCTTGCAAATTAAAATATTTGTAAACTTAAAATTAAGTTCACAAAAATGAACATAAAAATGTTAATTGAAAAATAAAAATCAAGAATAATATACAATAAAATAAAAAACAAACATTATGTAGGAAAATAAAACAAAACATAACATTGCTGAAGCTAAAAATACAATAAATAAAAAATTTAAAGCAAAAATATAATTAAAAAAATAAATAATTAGCAGAATACTGCATGGATGGATGTGATTTCATTGGTTATTGATATATCTATAATAATTTTGTTTATATAAATTTTTAAATTCACTGCCTGTGATTATAGTTACTCTTATTTCTTGTAAAGAAAAAGAGGGAGAGAATTAGGAGTGTTATATGGATGTGTATGCACAAGATATGCACATGCACATGCGTGAGGGTGCACATGCACATTATATATATACATACAGAGAGAGAGAGAGAGGAGAGAGAGAGAGAGAGAGAGAGAGAGAGAGAGAGAGAGAGAGAGAGAGAGAGAGAGAGAGAGAGCAGTGTGCACAAGAAATATATTTTTTTCCTAAATCCCAAAGGATGGAGATACACTAAATATGGATACTTAGATCTGAGTGGTGAAGAAAGCCAAAGGAAGGGAAGAAGGATTTGAGTGAGGAAGGGAGGGAGGGAGGGGGGGAGAGAGAGAGAGAGAGAGAGAGAGAGAGAGAGATGGTTGGCAAGTGGTTTGTACACATGGATGGCTATAATAAGAAGTGAAGCGGGTGTAGAGAGTGAGTTTAAGAAGGATATCAATGAGGAAATTGCGGGATAACAATTTATGGAGGAAACCAATATGGAAGGAGGTAGAAAGCTACAGATAAGGTTCTACTTATGAAGGAAGCTAATCCAGAGAGAGATTTTAGGAATGGAGTAATTGGACTTTTGAGGATTCTAGATGGATACTAGTTTGAGAGAGGAATTTTCGGGAAGATAGTGACAAACAGTAGGGATGCTGTTTTTTCACATTGGATTGTAGTACCTCTTGAATGCTCATCCCTTAAGGGGTGGGGGTCTTAATTTTGATGTCTAAATTTTGACCCAGCCTTATCCATCCAGCAACTGGATTGGATCCAGCTCTAGGTATGAAATTGTAAGACCCATCAAGTTTATTTACCAAATAAGGATTGGCTCCATAGTGAACAGGTCTATGCATAAAAATTAGAGCGAATTGGTGGGGGGTGGAGGGGTGGGGGGGAAGAATGTTATGGCGATAGTGTATGATGGAGAATGGTGGGATTATGGTGAATTGGTGATGGAGCTTTTAGAAAGGCAACATAAGGGGCCAAGGGGCTGAGTTTCTTTTGAACTATCTGAGAGATTTCCGATTGCTCATTGCTGTAGTCATACACCTTCTTCGCATTTCCAGCTTTTCTTTCAGCGTCTAGTCATTGCATTTTATCATTGGTATGAATCCTGCTTCAGTATCCTTGTGTCTAATGAAGTTTTCCATAATAATATTACCTTTCCAATCCTCTATTGTTCTCTTGTTTAGTAAGTTTTTTGATTGATGCATTTGTTTTGATAGAAGGAAGATGTATTTGAAGAAAAAACATTTTCTTAATTTTCAATGAATGCCACAATTTATATGTGCTAATTAATTATTAGCATGTGGTGCTTGTTGATTAACTTCTTTTAACATTGATGCCATTTCCTGTGTTTTGAGTTATATTTGATAATTCTATTATGTGAATTCAACTGCTGAGAGTTCCTTTGCTTGTTATTGTGACAGCCTGAACATCAACAGCTTATAGTTGATGCTGGTGCTTTGCCCCTGCTTGTGAATCTCTTAAAAAGGCGCGGAAAAAGTTCCAACCCTCGGGCAGTTAATAGTGTGATTAGGAGGGCGGCTGATGCAATAACTAATCTTGCCCATGAGAATAGCAGTATCAAAACCTTTGTGAGGTATTCTTGCATGCTGAATTTCATGCCTGCTAAATATTTACCATTAACATTCTCTTGCTGATAGTATGCTTTATGTTAATTTAGGATTGAAGGTGGGATTCCTCCTCTTGTTGAATTGCTGGAATCCATGGATCTGAAGGTACAGAGAGCAGCTGCTGGTGCCTTGCGGACATTGGCATTTAAAAACGATGAAAACAAGAACCAGGTCAGTGCCTTGTTTGATATCATGCTTATACTATCAATATGCATATCAGTCTGACCTCTGACTAGTCTTTGCTTTGTTGTAACTTTGTTCTGCAGATTGTGGAATGTAATGCTCTTCCGACGCTTATTCTAATGCTTCGATCTGAGGATGCTGCCATTCACTATGAGGCGGTGAGATTCCATTATTTAGCCTAAGAATCATTAGATGATTGGTTGTAATAATACAATGGAACTGATAGCTCAAACCCAACCACCAAATGTCACCTGCAAGAGTTACAGACTAGAGCTTAAAAAGGAAAATCCTATGATTTGGAAGCAGCTAGGGAGCTTCTATGAAAAAAGGGTCCTCAGTCCTCTTGTGCTTGTTAATTTAGGGATTCATAAGTGACACATATGCGATAGATTTTAAGGTTAAACTCGAGTAAAATCATCAAGTGTATAGGAATACATACAACTTGTGGATGAGCTAGAGGGTGAAGCATGAAGAATTTGGGTATGAGTAGTAGAAAGATTTTTTTATTAAGTGGTGCACATTAAGTAGAATAATTCAACTGCTAAGTTTATATGGTGCCTCATTTGAGAGTGACAATTTGAAATGTCCCTGTGAATGGAGCATTTTCCTTTTTAAGCAAATGACCAAAGATCATTCCATGGAATATAAGAAACATCATGTCAAATGAAGAATGTTAAGTGAAGTGAGCTCGACCATTATGGCTTGGTGAAGCTATTTTCATGATGACATGGTTTTAATGCTAAAATTAGGCATATGGATCTCTCTGGAGTTGATAATAGGACCATGTGGATGCTTGAAACCATGAGGGTTTATCTAGACCACAAGATAGTTCTTCTCAGTTTGATAAAGTGGGTAATTATTAACATTGATGATGACCAGCCATGTGTGGATCTTTGACAAATGATCAATATGGGTGTCATTAGCTGCATATTTCTTTCAGGTGAAGATTCAAGCAACTTGATGGGATTTAATGGTGCTTTGTCAAGCCATTCGAGATAGTCTTAGTATTGTACACACATGTCATCTGCATGTTTTTGATGGTGACCTATTTCACTGCAATGAAAACAGCACCATAGAAGTGGGGATGTGTTGAAGTGCTGCAAGCTTCAAAGATTTGTTTGCTTAGTTTTGGAGATTTTGCCACATGGTAAAACACTTGGGCTCTGGCTTTGTATGAGTTGCTGCATGGAAACTAGATTGACATGATAATCAGAAAACTATCAGGTGCTGGACTTTTATAATAATGGGATGGCAAGAAGATTGAGCCATAACTTAGTAGAATGAGCACATGACCCTATTTTATTGAATAAAAATCAGGTGCCAGGTGCCTTATACCTAAATCATATACATTTTGATTAGTTAGATTAGTTAGAGCAAGATGTTATGCGCATTAGGCTTAATCTTAGCTCAGAGATTTGTCATTGGAAGCCAATATCCCAGCAGTGAGGTTCCTTAAATGCTTGGATGTAGTGAAAAGGACAGTGGCACTTAATCAAAGGTCCCATCATTTTGGTTTTATCTATTATGAAGTTCATCACAATGGGTCCTTGACTATATGGATTTTCATCATGGGTGCATCATTTGGATAGTGGTTCCTGAAAGAGTTTTATGTAGGCAGGGGCCCTTAATTCTTGGTCTTTTGCCCATGATTAAAACCATAATTGATCTTTCCCTCCCTAACAAAATGTAAGGAGGTTCAACCATACCAAGTGTTTAAAAATATCAGGCCAAACAATAGGAAAGAAATGAGATATGACGCTTCAGATAAAGGAGAGGAGAACGACATGATATGGATCTACTTTGTAGGAAAACTCTCATTAACAGTTGTTATGGTAATCAAGGTAAGTCAACTATTTTAAACCTAAAACCTACAAAAACGATAGAGATAGCAATAGTATCAAGAATTGGGTTGTATTGTAGATTATAAGCTTCTTTCTGGTTTCTTCTGACCAATGAAAAGGGGTAAAATAATATAACGAGAAGGAAGCATGGTTGAATTGCAAACTGAATGAATAATGTGTAAGAAACCATGGTATGAGGACTTGACAAGTACCTCATGTCATTTATATTATGTTTCAAGAATCAATTACCATGTTTAATTGTTCAGTTTAGCCATCCCACCATATAAGTCTATTAGATATCTTAATTTGATTTAAAACTAATATATGTGACACAGGCTTATAGTGTAATGAAAATGATAACATTATATTGTCATGTTCACCACTGTCATTATTAGATTTGATACACATAATTGCTCAACAAACTTTTCTTCCTCATCCACTAGCTGAACATTATTCAGCATCTTGATAGCTGGTTTGCTGTCCTTCAAACAAATCCCAATTTTGTACCTGACCCAAAACATGATTTCTTCCCCTCCAAATGTATCAACTCTATTTTCTTTTGTGGCAGAAGATTGTACAAGAAAACAAATCAAATTATCAAAATTGGTAGAAATGAGATGAAAATTTATCTATTGGGTCTACTTCCTAGTCATTATAAAAATGAAAGAAATCAATGGTTCTTAAATGTTGTGGATTTTAATTTCTTATATATGTAATAACCATGATATGGATCCTGATCTTGCCATCCACAATCCAAATTGTAAGATCCAGATATAGATTGATCCTTATCTGGTGATCTGATCTGGATCGCTTAAGGCCATTCTGATCCTGAATGTGTGATCTAAATCATAAATCATGACAACAATCATTAATAGTTTGTTTCATGTTGAGCTTACCATAAAGTGAACAGGTAACAGTATTTTAAAAAGCCATTAGGGAAAATGCAAAGCAAAGTGATTCATCAGGTGAAGGCATAGGTGTATGTTAGCTGCATTCACTAGAAGCAAAAGGGAATTATGACACCCTCTACTTCTTGGATGATTCAAAGATCTACACACAAATACTTGAGCAAAATAAATTCCAGTGAGATGTACTCCATGAACCACTTCTTTCTAATCTGTGCTGTTGTCAATGGACCACCTATTGAATATAAGTTGGTGATGTGACTGCATCAGACTTTGGAGATTGATAATGGGTGTCCAAATTTGTCATGTTCATAGTGCGTGAAGGCAATTGATGCTGATACATTGAAGCTTGAATGATTGCTAGATAATTCAATATGCAACTACAGGAAGACAATTCTCAGTGCTGATAAAATTAACTGGAGTACTTGTTGGAGAACTGCAAATTCCCTATTACAGACCCACACATTCATGCACTTGGTCATAATTCCTCGTATAATATGAGTACACCATGAATTGGTATCTATATATCCACATATACAACATACTATAGAAAGTTTGCATCAGCTATCTGTATTTTCTTTTGTTTAAGATTGGATATCTGTTTTAAATAGTACACATGATCTAATGTTCTATTGTTGATTTGTTAGGTTGGAGTAATTGGGAATCTAGTTCACTCATCCCCAAACATAAAGAAAGAAGTTCTTCTTGCAGGAGCTTTGCAGCCTGTGATTGGATTATTAAGGTACTTCTAGATTTTAGAGTTTCGACATTCTCTAACAAATAGGTGGAAAATTGTCGAAACATATCCATTATATTAGAATTTATTTATTTCTTACATGATCTACTCTTGTGCACAATGCTGATTATGGTTTGTATTCTGTCATTCGCTACTTGGATTTTCTTTTATTATTGTGGCATGGTTCTTTGTTTTGTTATTGAATATTTTTTCTACCAGAAGTTTTATAAAGTTTCTTGTGCTAACATGGTTGTTTATTTACAACATTTAGTACCACCAGATTTTTAAAACTTAAATCTTTGTGATTATTTGCACCCTTACGATGACAACTAATTTTGAATATTGAATCTTACTCAAGGTTTTAGATCTTGTGGTATGCCACCATACTGTTCATATACTGGTACACTAGAGGACATGGTACACCCTTGTCTCAATTCACATTTTGCTGAACCGGACAATATTTCCATGTTGATACCAGTCAATATGGGGTCAATATCGGTATGGTTAGGTACAGATTTGTAACCTTGATCTCAAAAAGGATTTGACTTCAGATTCATTATGAGATGGCAGGATGAGGAGGGGGTCTTAATCATGTCTACAATTAAAAGAGAAGTAGAAATCTAAAAGCTAGATCTCACATAAAACATGAAGTTGTACCATCTTTAGTTAAAACAGGAGCAAAACATGGAAGGAAATTTCATTCTTCGTTGAAAATTAGGAAGAAAAAGAAATCAGGCCTTTTATAGAGTAATGGCTGATATGTGATCCAGTTTTTTGGGAATGGTTCTTAACCTAGAATAGTCTCTTAATCATTTATGGTGGTAGGAGACAATCACTTATTCAACAAAACATGCCTTGCAGTTGGTTTCACGCAAATTCAACCACTTGAAGGCTCCAAAAAATGCTGAAATTCTTAAAATAAGGGAAAAAAATTATTATTTTTATTGAAAATATTTGTAGCATATTAGGACTTCAATTTGCAGTTTAACTGAAAAAACCAGTTTGTTATCTGTTTTGAAGTAGATCCTAATCTGGGGACTGGAATCCTGAAAACCATCTCATAACAAGTGATGATGATTATGCTGGGACTCACCTTTTGGTAGACCTATGGTCTCCCTTTCTCATTTGGCAAAGTTGTGAATTGCTTCTTAATCAGTTTGTAAAGAGTTTATTAGTGTTACCACTGTTCTTGATCCAATGTATAACATCATATCAAGAGTTGATTCATCAAGTTTTGATTGCATTTTTTTAATTTAAATTAATCAACCAGTTTTTGGTCTGACATAATGTTGAATGGCAGTTCATGCTGTACAGAGAGCCAGAGGGAGGCAGCTTTATTATTGGGGCAATTTGCTTCAGCTGATTCAGATTGCAAGGTGATGTGTTAGTTGCAGCTCCCCTTTCGCTTTCCTTGATCTATGCAGAGCCAATATGATCTATGCCAAAATTTGTCCTTTAGGATCTTAATGCTAAAACTTTGAAATGCCGGCAGGTGCACATTGTACAGAGGGGTGCAGTCCGGCCTCTAATTGAAATGCTTCATTCTCCAGATATGCAGCTTAAGGAGATGTCTGCTTTTGCTCTTGGGAGGCTTGCCCAGGTTTTACCTCTGTCTTACCCTACCACATATCTTTTCATAATTATATAATAACATCGACTACTTGATGTCTTTTACATTTTAAACAGAAATTCTTGCCCCCAATTTGCTTTTGCTTATTATATTATGAAGCCTCACTAGTATAAGTTTTGTCAACTGTTTTTTTGCCATCTCATTTCAACTGTTTGTTTTGCCATTAAATTTCACAAATGAAGTTATCATTGACATTTTCATCATGAGATTTTTCATATGTTTGATTGTTTTGCTATTTTTACCCTCATCTCCTCATTGGGTTCTTGAATGAGGAAGATGAATAAAACCATGTGTAAAGTATAATTTAATTTATAATTTCTTTCTTTCATTAATATACAATGATTCATGCTACACTTTTTTTTGAACTTATACTCATTGAATTTAGACTCTGATATTACTTTGACAAGTCAATAATTAATTATTAGTCATAAGGTTGTTATTGACATTATTCTTCCAGTCTAAGTTCGAAATTACAGACTTCCTATGATATATTCTTTTGGTCGCTTTGCTAGTTTCCTACCTTGAGCTTGGCTTCTAAATATTATTGTCAAAACACTGCATCTTAGATTTAGGTCCTGTGCACTTGCACCATTAATGATCCAATGTTGCTTGATATGAAGCTCTATCCGATCGATGGTGAGCATACCAAGAACTCCAGGCAGTATCATTATGCCGAGCTGCTTTGTCCACCTGACTATCTCCTAATGAACATCATGTGCCAGTTTGCCTGTTCATCATTTTGCTCCTTGTTCTCAATCATGCAACTCTTCTAGTTTGTTCCACATGCTACTGTGTTTTAGTTAGTGGTTGTTATTGAGCCGCACATTATGATGGCCATTTTATAATGCGAATAATGATTTGTTTGGTAATTTCATTGTCCATCCAACGAAAAAAATAATTGTTTTAAAACTTCAAATATCCATACAAATTCCAAAAAAAATGATCTTTGATCTGCGAACAATGACATGATTATATAATTACTGTTGTTTTTCTGTTATTGTATGATATTTTCCATCATAACTGCTAATAACAATTATAGCAGTATTCTGTTCCAGAAAAAATCCGCTCAAAAGCTTGACAGGGAAAATAGTGGCATTTATTTCCAATACAACGGTGTACAACGGGCTTGCAGGGGGGTCCATTATCAGGAGATATTACCATTTACAAATTCTTGCCTGACAGGAACTTTGAGCCTGCATTCACACAGATCAGGATTGTGATGCTATATATCAATAATCTGTTACAAGTTTTTTCATCTCCTGACATTTCCGTTTTTGAGGATAGGAAGAAAGAATATGTCATCTACTGCTCAAATAATTAAGCTTATTATTATGCCATGGCCTACATTATCATGAAGTCTATACAGCTTTCAGTGTCTTCTTGGGCTTCTCTTCCCTTATCCATGTCATCTTTAGTTTGATCCAATAATCAAGGTTTTAAAACTCGGTTTCTGTCTGTTAAGTTGTGTTTCAGTTTTGACAGTTCCAGTAGTTTTGATAGTTTTCCTTTGAATTTTGGATTTTTGGGGCAAAAATGACAGAAGAAACAAAAAAAAGGAAAATAATTAGAAATCAAGATAAGTTTATTTCGTATTATTTATGGTGTTCTAAATTATTTGGGATCATAGTTTGTGTAGTAAGGATAGTTTGAGGCTGAAATTAAATTATATTGAAGCTGAATGCGTTATATAAACTTTCCACTTACTACTTTCCTACATTTGTTGCTAATTGTTGTAATCTAACTACACATCTCTCTCTCTCTCTCTCTCTCTCTCTCTCTCTCTCTCTCTCTCTCTCTCTCTCTCTCTCTCTCTCTCTCTCTCTCTCTCTCTCTCTCTCTCTCTCTCTTCTTCTTTTTTTTGTAAATTTCCCATATTTTCTCTTGTTTTGTATTATGTTAATTTTTCTCAACGTATTTTTCACTCTATTTCTTTTTAATAACTAGTCTAAATGAGGAAAAACCCATCTAAATGTATTTCATTTTGTTTCTATTTTAAACTCATTTAAGCAAGGAAAATTATAGGCTTGTTTCATTTTATTCATTTTAATAGCTAGGAAAAAGGAAGCTCCTCTAAGCATGTTTCATTTTATTTCATGTGAATAACTCATCTAAGAAAGAAACATCCATCTAAGAATATTATTTTCTATTCCATATTAATAATGATCTCGCCATGTCTTGTTAACCGTCAGATCACATACTGCCTTTCAATAACTGCCTGATCTTGTACTGTATCCAAATCCCTTTTGGTTAAGTCAATAAGAAATGACCTATAGTTCACCATACACGACCAGGCCAATTCCACATTAGTCTTTACTTAGCCTTTTTGACAGCTACTCCGTTTGTTGGTCTTTTCACTCAGTCTGTTAAATGTCATGCCCAAGCCGCTTACTGGTTACTCGGCTTGCTTCTTGGGTAAGACTGAATAATGTCAAATTTACGGTCTTATTTGGCTTAAATACTTGATTCGAGACATCCCTTGATTTGAGATTCCTTTCATATTCCGGCTTGGAGTTGCCATGTGTACAATGATCCTCGGGCGTCAAAATGTGGTGTAAACAAGGAATAATAGTATTTCTTGTATTTATTGGTTTTATTTTCAGTTTATTGTATTTTTTTAAAAAAATCTTTGGTGTTGCTTTCATTCTGTCTATCCTTGTGTTTTCTTAACTTGAGAGGCACATGAAAATATGCTCATGCATTATTTTTATAGAGCCATTTTTATTGTTAGGCATATAATTTGATATGTCAAATCATACTTGCTGCTTCTTGGGAATGTTTCTATAATTGTGCTTGAACGATGGACACCAAGGTTTCAAATACCACCAGAACAGGAAGGTATGGGTATCAGCATACCATTCCAGCAGGTTTCTAGCACTGGTACATAGTGCATTAGTATGGGATGCAGTCCCGTACTGTTTGTTAGTACCTGGTACCGTATCATTTTGGCAAAAAAGTGGTACACCTTGATGAATGTTGTCATCTCCCTTACTCATGAGATTTACAATTTGTAAAATCAGGTCAATTTTTCCCTTTTTCATATGGGTAATTTCTTGCTCATTTTTTGTTCCTGTGGAACTTGCTACATCCTTTTATATAATTCATATGAGCTACAATTCATCCTAACATTAATTTCTTTTCTAGGACACACACAACCAAGCTGGGATTGCTTACAATGGTGGCTTAGTGCCTTTGCTAAAGCTTCTTGACTCGAAGAATGGCTCTTTACAACACAATGCTGCATTTGCTTTATATGGAATTGCAGACAATGAGGTACATTTATGTTAAATGGTAGATGATTATCGGTAGATGGTTTTGGTATCTAGCTTTATTGGCAGTCTGTTTTGGTTTCCCAAAATATTAACCTTTTAAAATGTTTCTCTTCAATATTGCGCACATATAGCTGGATATAGGCTTACTATTTCTCTCCTTCAATAGGATAATGTCTCTGATTTTATCAAGGTTGGAGGTGTTCAGAAGTTACAAGATGGAGAGTTTATTGTCCAGGTATGTTGAGGATAGCATTTTGTTATATTGTTGCCATCTGTTTTGAAGTTCAATTCATTTTATTGAGCCAAGAGTTCTTGAGGATCATGCATGTGCAATGACAGGCAACTAAAGATTGTGTAGCCAAGACACTGAAAAGATTAGAAGAGAAGATTCATGGACGAGTGAGTTATTTTACTGCAGTGTTTTGCAATTCACATTCATCAATTTTGATCTCTCACCACCACTCGCACTTTAAAGTGATGAATTCCATTGAATCGAATGTAACCATGTTATACTTTCCTTCTATGTTGCAGGTATTGAAGCATTTGCTATATCTGATGCGAGTGGGAGAGAAGGCTGTTCAAAGACGTGTTGCTTTGGCTCTTGCTCATCTTTGTTCCCTTGAGGATCAAAGAACCATTTTCATTGATAATAATGGTGTCGTCTCTTGCTTGTGTTTATTTTCAGAGCCTTCCACTTAAGCTTCTTTTGGTGTTCGTGTCTTGTATTTTTTTTTTATTTTAATAAATGTCTCCAGATTTCTTCAGTAATAATTTGTAAATGTAGGGCTTGATTTGCTTCTTGACCTTCTGGCTTCTGCAAATATAAAGCAGCAGCAAGATGCTTCCGTTGCACTATACAAGTTGGCTAACAAAGCCATGTCACTCTCTCCCATGGAAGCAGCCCCTCCTTCCCCAACACCACAGGTTTTTCAATTTAGAAAATATTTAATGTCAATCTCCATCAGTTGGTTAACCAATTATGTTTTTGCCGAAACATGCCGGTGCAATTACTTTTTTCGATTTATTTCAACACTTGCAAATTTCACAAATTGGAAAAACGAAAAGAAAATGAAGGAAACATCTGTGTATCTCTCTTTGTATCTCTGAGAGAGAGTTTAGAAGGGAAAAAAAAGAAAGGCATTTGTGAAAAATGTCTTTGATCCCACAGTTGCCAATATTTTAGTATAATTCATGGAAATATCTTCCTGCCCGTGCTTTTAAACTATGGATGCTCTTAAACTATTTGGTTTTGCTGGAAAAAGGAAAGCAACTTGGTTTGTTGTTATTATTGGCTGTGTTTTGCATATGTTCATCACTCAATTCTTGTGTAGGTGTATCTTGGTGAGCAGTTTGTGAACAGCTCCACACTTTCAGATGTTACCTTTCTAGTTGAAGGTTGTAATTTATTCCTTGTAGGAACAATGCCTTTGTTCAAAGAGGCTTTCTAATCATCTTTATCATAAAATAGCATTTGTAGAGGTTTTTGTCGATTGATTTTCAAACTGATTTGATACTCTTTTGTCTTCCAGGCAAGCGTTTCTATGCACACAGAATTGCCTTGCTTGCTTCCTCAGATGCATTTCGTGCAATGTTTGATGGTGGATACAGGGTGAGCAAATTCATGTTTAACCTTGTTTGTTTTACCATCTTAGTTGGCCCTGAACTGACACCTGCCTTAAGATAAACATAAGCCAATCTGCTCTGTACTAGCAAAGCATTTAAGCATCGAGGGAGACCCACATATCTTTTAGGAAATTTTTAATTATTATAAATAAGGTTAATTTCGAAAACAATCTATTATTTAACTATTGCATGTTAATTATATACATATAGCAACATGGTCAACATGGTAAAATGAGATGTCTTCACAACAGTTTGTTGCTTTTGATGTTTTTTTTTTTTGAAAATCATATGATAATTGATTGCGCATATGGTTCAAAATCAGTTATTGAGGTTGAAACAGAGCTGATCAATCAAAAAATGAAATAATGAGTTGTTTCAATTTACCTTTTCGGACTCCGACTTTTATCCAGCAAAACAAGCGTTGACTATGATCAAATATTACCAGATCTTAGATCAAAATACGATATAAAGAGTTCTTCTCTGAAACCAAAATCATTTGATTTTTTTTTTAAAAAATATTCGTGGTTTCTTGTTTTGTATCTTTTAATAGGAAGAGAGAACAAAACCCTTCATTCTTTCTTTACTGGCTCGGGCCAAGATGTGTTGGTTAAGTGCAATTTTCTGTTGCCTTTATCATTTACTAAAAAGAAGAATTTCTTTTATGGAGTATTAGATAAAAAACTGTCTAATTTGATCGGTTTGTGTTTATTTGTAAAATGCTGAAATCACGTGGATGCATACACAAATGTTGAAGATAAATTGACACCCTGATGTGTATGGAAAGATTTGAGAGATGCACAACGAGGAGGGTTCTTATTTTTTGGCCACATTGATGTCGATACAACTCCCCTTTCCCCATATTTAGGGAGTACAAAGAAGAGCAGCGAGGGCATTTAGCCTGCAGCTTAGCAGTTGGCTATCCTTCTCTGCTGTAAAATAATGATAACCAGTCTAGTTTCTATCTCCTAAACAAAGTATCTGCTTTTCAAAAGTACTGCACATTTTTCTTTTCTTATTCTTGTCTATGAAGATCCGATCCAAATACCCTGGCCTTTTAAATCATTATAGGAGAAGGACGCAAGGGACATTGAGATTCCAAACATAAGATGGGAAGTATTTGAGTTGATGATGAGGTTGGTGCACCTGTCTCTTTTCTGCTTTCTTGAATGTTTTGGTTGGGAGATTTGACATTCAGCTATTCTTTTGCAGATTTATATACACCGGGTCTGTTGAGGTTTCTACCGATATTGCACAAGATCTCCTTAGAGCTGCCGATCAATATCTTCTAGAGGGTCTTAAGCGCCTATGTGAATATGCCATTGCACAGGTGGAGGAAAAAAAACTATTTGGGATCATTTATTAATTTGAGGTTCTCTGTTAATGTTTTACTGAAAATTCTTTTGTTTTTGCAGGATGTAAACCTGGACAATGTCTCGAGTATGTATGAATTGTCAGAGGCTTTCAATGCCATGTCATTGAGGCACACTTGCGTCTTGTATATTTTAGAGCAATTCGACAAGATAATCATCAGACCTGGGTATCTTCTGGCATTCATCAATCATTGATATTGTCACAAAAATGCCTAACTCTCACCCTTCTTCAGGATTTAGTTTGAGATAGAATTTGTTGTCAGGAATAAATGATGTGCTGGTTGGGCTTATTCTGAATTTGCCTTGATGGATTCTGCAGGCATTCTCATCTGATCCAGCGGATAATCCCAGAGATTCGCAACTACTTCTCTAAAGCACTTCGGCCAAACCACAGGATTGCCTGACCATAAATGTTCTTTGCTGACATCATCATCAACTAACACCTGTTGCTGAGGACTGTACAGTTGGGACCTTTGTGGCATCAAATTACGTTTTTTTTTTTGTTTGTTTTTTGTTTTTTTTCTGGGGATATGGATGTGCGGGAATGGAACATACGTGTTTGAACCAGTAGTTCCCATTTGATGCTGCTTGTTGATCACTGTAACTGTTGGATTTCAGTCAATTACACTTGAAAATCTTTGAATATTATAAATGTAGTCCGATGGTTGTGGGAGACCCAATGGCTTTGGCATTTCAGACCATGGTGCTGGGTGGATGTGAGGTACCGTAGGCAGCGAGACATCTTTAACGAACTGGTCTTCTGCTGGATTAGAGTGTGTTTTATAATTCGTTAGGTTTGTACAGGAGAAAGTTGGTCGAATTTTGGTTGGACTCTGAAAACAAACTACATTTCTAGGATCTAACCATGGGTTAAAATTAAATTGCATGGTTTGACCCCTCCCTAGGCTGCTATATCTACTGCAATTTATGGGATGAAAATTTTCATATCAATGATCCTATCCCATTTTTTAATGCTCCATTTCAATGCCAACAAATCTCTTATGATCCTATTTGAGAGATTTGCAAAGATCTTGCTGGGAAAAAATATCTTTCTTAGAGTAAAAGGACTAATTATTAGAAATTTAAAAAAAATCAGGAGATACGTACGTTGGTTTGAACAATTAAAAAAAATTATTATTAAAAAATTTGAAATCAAGAAAATCATACTATTCATTGGATTTTCACAAGCTTCCTTACGAGTCTTTTATCATTTTGAATTCTAACGGAGCTAGCATAGAGAGTCATTTGGAGATTTAAGAGTATATGAAGTGGCATTTTTTACTACTGTCTTTTTTATGCTATCTCTAAAACTATTATTACCATCAACATTATCATTAACAGTACTATCATCTTTATTGCCCATGTTCTTAAATTTTCTAAATCTTACTAGAAATATTTCCATCTCAGAAGCAATCTTCTCCACTTCCATCGGCTTTTGCCCTCTGAGCATGATTGTAAAAATGAGGAGTTAATGCGAGCTTTGGCCGAAGCTTTAGAAGGAGTTTTGGGCCAAGTTCATATTTAAAATCATGAAAATCAATAGGTTCCTCTCTTCTTCCTCCACTGCTCCTCTCTTTTCTTCACTTCCTTAGCACTTAATTTTTTTTTTTTTAAAAAAAATATTGAGAGGTACATGAAATATCTCTTCACAAAGTGAGGGTGATGGAGGGGAAAATAGGGAGTTGCCACCAATATTTCTTTTTAGATAGGATTATAATAAGTCTAAACTAATAAAGATGGAGTGATGCTCTTGGAGCTTCTATCTAGTCAAAGATAGGTAAGGCTCTTAAGGGGGAAGAAAAAGTATAACAGTCTCCACTACTTTTTTTTTTTAATTTATCTCCTTTTTCAAAAAACTGAAACATAAAGAAAAGAGTTGAATATAAGTATGCATATAATGTTTGTGGATGATGTAAATCTTGCTTCTTTAAATTAGATCATTGAACCTTGTGATATTTTAGCAACCTTCTTATGACAACAAAAGATAAAGTAAAAGCATCAAATTAAAATGTCAAATTTACACTATATCATGTATAAAATAAATTATAAAAGAAATATGAAGAGGTTAAAAATAAAAAAAAATAAAAAGAAAATAGAACTTCCAAGTTAGTCACTTCTAGTAACTTAGCAAGTTATTTTGATGTTCTATATCATTTCTATGTGGACATATATCAAAACATCCAAGTAATCCCAAGTTTATCATATATGTAATTCAACTAGTATTTGTGAATGCGGGCACACTGCATGGTTTGTATACCGGACCATTTAACTCTCATCATGAATCTTGTGGTCATAAGCTTGCATGCAAGCCAAGATGTGACTCCAAGTTAAAACTTCAAAATTATTGTATGTATGGCATGTGTTGTGATCAGAGCTATTTTGATATCAATTATCGTAATATCACTTGCTCTAATATCATCTTTTGAAAAGATTCCTCATACGGAAAACGGATCCCCCAAGTCTAAGATCGATATGCTGGTGACGATATCGATACCATAATAAAAAGAAAGAATTGATAAATAAAAAGATATTATCAAATATGTAGATTATGCCAAGACTTATCTCCATGGGGTATGCAAACTTCACTATGAGAAAAAAAAAAATTACAAGAGAAAATCACACTCTTTCAACCGTCATGCATTAATCTCTCTTATCAAGAAGCATTCTTCCTCAAAAAGCTCTCTCTCTAAGAGATCTCTGTAGCTCTGATCGCTACTTGACAGCCTGCCCGAAGTACCCCTGCTTTTGCTCTCTACTGGCATCTCTTCAAGATCAGCTGCTGCCAAACAGGCCTATTCTGCCTACCCATAAGACCTTCCATAAGACCTTTTAAAGGCCTTAAACCTCAATTAGATTCGATTTAAAAGTCTTAACAGCATTCAATTTAGTCTCTAGTCATCCAATCATGATCGAAAGCACCTGCAGCCATCCGATCATGCACCGCATCTCAAAACAAGGCTATAGACAGCATGAAACTACAGTGAGCCCTTAAGCAGTCCACGAGCTTCCCGTCGACCATGTAATCCTACACGAACTGTGCTATAAGGCATGATAGACCGTGTTAGGGGCACGTGGACCACATCCCCTCTTCCTATGGACCACTCAAGCATGGACCGCAGTGGACTGCATGCCTGCTTGGGCATGCGGGTGCTGGGCCATGCTTGCACATAGGCCACATGCTCGCCTGGGTCGTACCTGCACCTGGGTCGATGCCCGCCTAGGCTGTACCCAGCTACAAGCAGCACGTCTGCGGGCTACTGGTGCACCTGCGAGCCGGGCCGTGGCTTGTTGCCAAGCTTGCTTACAGGCCTCTTCTGTGTTGTGGGCTTCTTCTTCGCATGGGCTTCAAGACATTTTTCTCAACAATCTCCACCTTGACTTAATATTCGGCTTCCACCTAACTCTAAAAGCTTTCTGCATGATTTTGGCCCCATGCCCTGGGATAAATACTAGTCAACTCATGGATGGACAAATATGGGAGTCGAGCCAGGCCGCTCGATCCCATCTTCATTATATGTTATATTCTGCCTAACCTGAGATCTGCTCGGGATAGCCTCCTGCGGCAATAGAAACTTCATCCTACGATGTCGCTTGTCATCCTTCTGAGCCTCTCATCTCGTGCCCAATCCACTTGCTCTTGGCTCCCACTGGCATCTGAAACTCCACCTCGTGTTGAACTCCCTGCCAATGGGTAGTGTTCTTCATACTTTCTTCTCCTCAATATAGTCCTACTGCCACGCATGACCTTCAAGATTCCTTTATCAGCTCTCTATCTATTGTCACTTGATTCTAGTTTGCTCGGTAAAATTAGATTTCTCCTAAAATTGAGTATATATCGGATCTCATCTAATTTTTTACTGTTCAATTATATATCTTCATGCTGACGGTCCGATACTCTTGATCACACAGCTTGATCCATCTGGCAAACGAATAGTATCCTCACTACTCTCTAGAAAGTTAAATAATTTTTTTCTGTAATAAATATAATAAAAACATACAGAATCTAAAATCTATTACTAAAAAAAAATAGATACCTCATCTGAGACTATAAGTATATAATCATCGATTCCATCACTATCGCTATCTTGGACCACCATCATAGTAGCCTTCGTTCGATCTCTGAATTATGGATAATCTTTGACTTAATGCCCTAACTCGCTGTACCAGTAGCATCTGATCTTGTTGGGATGTCTCATCTTAGACTTGGACCGTCTACCTCATGATCTTATGCCGCTTCATCTTCTGCCACCACTACCTTCAGTCACATCATAGCCGAGTCGCCACCTGAACTCGAGACTCAATTCTCTCGTTTAAAAATCTCATTCTGAAGAAGTGTAGAAGTTATCTTTTCCATCTTAATGGTGCCCTTTCCCATAAAAAGAGTAGTCACCAAAGATTCAAAAGAGGAGGAAAGCAATGAAAGCATGACCAATGCCCTAATCTTCTTCTCAACCTTCTCACCAATACTAAGGAGGTCAGTGAGAATCTTCTTGAAGTTGCTGAGATACTCCTGTATGCTCTAACCCTCGATCATCCACAGTTGATAGAATTGCTCACAAAGGAAGTGAGCGTTAGTGAGTGACTTTATCATATACATTTCCTCAAGCTTCGATCATATCGCTATCAAAAAAGTCTCACTAAATACATGGATCACCATATCATCTGCCAAGTATAAGCGGATCGTGCTCACCGTCTATATTTTGAGCCACCTCTAATCCTTCACTTCTATGGTAGCTAACATCTCCTCGTATAAAAAAGTATCGATCACTCTTGTTGGATGAGCACATCCTTCACCCTCGCTTTCTACTAGAAGAAATTACTCTATGCATCATACCGATTGATCTTTATCTTGATTGAATCAGTCTTCTCTATCTTCTTCGATCTTGATTAACACCGCTGTAATCCGAATCTCTCATATAATCTGGCTCGATCTGGCTCTGATACCAATTGTCATGACCAAAGCTGCTTTGAAACTAAATCATGATATCACTTGCTCTAGCACTACCTCTTGGAAGATCCCTCATATGGAATACGGATCTTCCAAGTGTAAGATCGGTATGTTGGTGCTGATGTAGATACTATCATAAAAAAAAAAGAAGAGATAAATAAAAGAACATAATTAAATATATTTATTAAGTCAAGGCTTATCTCCATGAGGCATGCAAGCTTCACTATAAGTAAAAAAAAAAATTTACAAGAGAAGATCATACACTCTCAACACTCATACATCAATCTCTCTCTTGATAAGAAGCATTCTTTCTCACAAAGTGCTCTCCCTCTAGGAGATCTCCGTGGCTCTGACCATTGTTTGATAGTCTACCTGAAGTACTCCTGCTTCTGCTCCATGCTGGCACCTCTCTATGGTCTACTACTATCAAACCAAACCACACCCCTATTTTGCCTGTCCATGAGGCCTTTCAAAGGCCCCAAACCTCAATTAAACTTAATTTAAGAGTCCTAATAGCATCCAATTTAGTTTCTAGCCGTCTGATTATGACTGCGAGCACCTGCAGCCATTCGATCGCGTCACACCTTAAAATAGGGCTGTAGACCGCATGAAAAGGTGGTGAGCCTTTAAGTGGTCCACGGGTGGTAGGTGGACCATGTAATCCTTTATGAACCATGCTATAAGGCATGGTAGACTGCATTGGGGGTGCATGGACTGTGCCCCCTCTTCCTGTGGACCGCCCAGGCATGGACTGTAGTGGACTGCATGCCCTCCTGGGCATGCAGGTGCTAGGCCAGGTGCATGCATGTGGGCCGTGCCTGCACCTAGTCTATGCCCAGCTATGGGTAGAGGTGGCAAAATATGACCTAACTCGCTAATCTGATCTATGTTTGATCCACCATAAATAGGTTTGGATTTGGACCAAATAGATTCGGATCGTAAATAGGTCGACCTGTTTAACCTATTTTTTATTTGAGTCGGGTTCAGATTTGGGTTATCTAACCTGCTTAACCCATTTAACCCGTATAAATTTTGGGTTGGACTTATATATTATCAATTGGGCCATCTAAATAGCCTGAGTAATAGGCTAATTGGGCTCCTCTGCTTCGTATGGCAATTAGATCGTGTCAAATTCCATGGTGGATGGCATACCATGCTACCCTTGTATTTCACCGATTCTCGATCATGCCATGCCCATGCTACTCCTTGTATCTTGCCAATACCCTAGGTCCCATGGCTAGGGCTTTCCACGTTCTTTCCCTCCCTTTCTTTCTTCTCTACCACCACTGTTCTGGAGATTGTCAATGCCACGTTCAATACTTTGACTGGGCTTGCTGCTTGCCAGAGGTGAAAGAACTAGAGGCAAAGGAGGCGGTGGGGCATTGACCAAAGGTGCTCCTCAATGCCACCACCCATGCCGCCATCAAATCCCTCTTCCAGGTTTGCCCCCTCCTCACCCTTCTCGGTGACAATGGCCTTCCCCTCTCCACCTACTCCGCCGTGCACGTTATCTACTTCCCCTGCTCCTGCTCCAATGGCACCAATAGAAGCTATGGCTTGTGGATCCTGCTGCCATGTAGCGATGATTGATGACCTAGTGCCCAGTGGATGGGCTGCCATGGTCCACTATGCCCATATGGTGACGACCGAAAACTCGATGGAAGGGATCGTGGTGGATTTCGGGATAGAGTGCCGGAGCCAGAGGCGGCCATGAGAGCTCCAGTCGAGTGGAGCTGGAGTCGATGAGAGCACGGTCGAGCAGAGATGCGATGAAGGTGGTCAGGTGGAGATGCGATGAGGGTGGTCGAGGGCGGTCAGCTGGAGGCCATGGAGCAGGTTTATTTTATTTTATTTTTTAAATGGGTGGTAAACATGTTGGATTTTATTTTTTTTAATTGGGTTATAATCGAGTTGTAAACAAGTCGGGTCAGATAACCTATTTCTTAAATAAGTCAGGTTCGGATTTTAAAGTCTTACCTGTTAATAAATAGGACGGATTTGGGTTCAGAGTTTTTTGACTCGATCCATTTATATCCAACTTGATCCGATTGCCACCCTTAGCTGCAAGCCGCACACCTATGGGCTGGGCTGTGGCCTGCTACCAATCCTGTCTGTAGGTCTTTTCTATGTTGTGGGCTCTTTCTTCATATGGGCTTTACTAATGGGCATGCCTAGCTATAAGTACAAAGATGCAAAAATAAAAGAAAAAAAGCATAAAAAAAAAAAGGCCCATGGGCCAGGCTGCTTGCATCCTGACCCATCTTTGCGCTCATCGATACTCCACCACCTTTTTTTTTTTTGTTAGATAAATCGAATGATTCGTACATAGAATACATTGAATAAAATTAAAAAATAAAATATTTTTAAACTATACAGAAATATTAGTGAACGATGTTTACAAAATGTAATCAGAGTGATGAAAAGTCCATCCAGTCCACCGCACGGTATGTGAATTTTTTCAAAAATATTATTTTTTAAATAATTAATTCTAAAAATTATTATTTTTTAAAATTTATTTTTGAAACTATAGTGATGTGTTAAATTTTTTTTCTTTTTTTTCTCTCCCTCGTCAATTTTTTTTTCTTTCTTTTTTATTTTTTAATTTTTTTTCCTTTCTCCCACAGCACCTCCTGCGTCTCTGCTCCCTGGCGCACTCACCGCTGCCCTCCCCTCTTCTCCCCCCCACCCCACCCCACCCTTCTAGTGGCGGCAAAGCCCGCACTCTCCAATCTCTGAAAAATTCTGAGAAGTCCGTATCATCACTACTACCCTTTCCTCTCCCCCTCCGGTCCTTGGGAACCCGCACCTCGTACGGCTTCATCCAACCACCACCCCCGTCCATCCTTCGCAGCCCGGTGCCCCCTCCATCCGCACCCTCCATTCTGCATGGCCCAGCGCTACTGCCATCCCCCCTCTCCTCTATGGCTGCGCTGCCACCATCCCTCCTCCCCTCCTTGGTCGCAGGCGCCTCTCGCACCCCATGTCGCCGAAGTCCCCTCCCGTTCCCTCCCCCGACCCCCTCGACCCCGTGGCTTCATGCGAACATCAGCGATCGCTCGTGCCTCTCCATCCGCGAGCAGATCCAAAAAAAAAATCTAGCTGCATGATGCGTGGAAGAAGAAAAAAAATATAGAGAAAATATATATCAAAACTACACTTTTATTTTTTATATTATTTTTTTAAAATACCATCTTATTTTGAAAGTGCATATTGAATATGCGATTTCAAGTCTTAAATTGCATCTTTAACATGTATACCTCATCCCTACTATGATAGTTTCAAAAATTAATTAAAAAATAATATTTTTAAAATTAAATTTTAAAAAATTATATTTTAAAAAAATCTCATGATTTGTTTTTCTGCAAATGCTGTACCGAATATATCGAGGTTGCCTTCACCTCATGGGCATGAGTAAATAGAGGGAGAGAGATGGATATGAATGAAAACAATGAGATGAGGGAGAGAAATTATTGTGTATGCATGCCACCGATCATCGAGATGTGCTAGCTTTGGTTCCCCTCGTCTTGTGCTCTTTTGAGTGATGGCGATTGGTGGTGTGCACTAATGAAGCCACGCATGCAGCGCATGCAATAATTTTTTCGGTGAGAAAAAAGATATTTATATTATATAAAAATTATATTATGTTATATAAATAATGGGCTCGGGTCATGTAAAGTAGGTTATTTAATGGGCGGGTTTAAATTTGAGATCCAAGCCAATTTTCCGGCCCAAGCCCATCTGAGACTAACTGGGCTCGAGCGGATCTGACGTCCCTTTCCTTCTTTGTCGTCCGACCCATTCGCCATTCACCGATCGGCCCTTGTTAATGGCGGGAAGGCACTGCCTCCTTCCACTTCCCGCGCAAAATACGCTTCTCCTCTTCCCCTCTTTCCCAGCTGCAACCGCCGCTCTACAACGCCAGACTCGAACGTTGCAATGGCCGAGACCAGAAGTGCCAACTGTGGCCCCGTATGCCTCAATAGATCTCCTGATTCGGAGGCCGTGGTAGAGACGACGGAGAATAGAAAGCGATCGAGATCCCAATTCCCGGACCAAAGCCCGATCAAAACCCGTTCTCCGGCGAAATGGAGATCGCCTGGTGGTTGCAAGCTCTCATGCTCTCCTAAATCTCCGAGGAAAAGGTTGTCTGATCAATTTTCTCAGAGACCCAAGTGGAATCCAAGAGGTAAGTGCTCTGATCCCTTTTGGAGTCTTCATTTTGTTTATTTTCTTCCTGTATCTTTTTTTTTCCCTGAGCGATTGATCTCCATCTAATATTGTTGCTAGTGTGAATCCACCGTTATGCTCATGCACTTTTCTTCCCTGAGCGAGAACTCTCTGGACTGATTGTTTAATTTTATTCCTCTATCCCATTTCGTTGCTCGACTGATCTTTGACTCACAATTTTTTACCTCTTCATCTGCTTTTGTGATCGCGAGTATGGTATTCACAGTAACTCGCCTCAATTTTTCTGATAAACAGCACCCATACTCGTTATTTCACTACTTCCTGCTTCCTCTTTCTATTATTTGTTTTGTAATTTAAGTTTCCCGTGTTATCACCGGCCAACTGATAGGCCTGAATCCATCATCGATCTGTAGATCCTGTGCAGATGCAAGCAGTTAAGGAAGCGCTGCATGTAGCTACAGTCCCTACCAACGTGGCATGTCGCGAGGATGAGCAGAAAAGGATTCTTGAGTTCTGCAAGGCGTGCATCGAACAAGAGAAAGCTGGTAGTTTGTATGTATGCGGTTCCCCTGGAACTGGAAAATCGTTGTCCGTTGATAAAGTGAAAGACCTTCTAGCTGTGTGGTCAAAAGAGGTACGTCGGCCTTCTCTTTCAATTTATATGTTAGATCGTGGGTTAGTTTCTGATATAAGCAATGAGTAATTTTGTTCTATTTCTAATTATGGAAATCTCACACCTGAAGACATTCAGATCCCGTTGCATATGTCATACTTCGGTACAGGTATGCAGGTCTCCAGAAATTGTGTTTTTTAACTTTTTTATGCAAGGCCATGAAGAGAAGTGATTTTAAAGAGGGTTTAAAATGTTCAAAACTACAAGCCAAATGAACATCGCTAATACAGATGATCAAAAATTTCTAGGAGTGATACTATCATAGGCTATATATCATGGATCATATGTATCATCATACGATGTAGAATTGATGGGCTCCCTGCCCATCATTGAGTGTGTGTGTTTGTGTGTTTTTCTTTCCTTTTTTCTTTTTAAATTTTAAATTAAAAAATGTAGATGGGCGAAATGAGAGATTAAACTCATCACAGGAAAGCATTCAAAACTGGTCGACATGCTTTAGGTAACATCACAGGGTTACCATTTCATTAGAAGCAGTAGATAGGGCATTTGAAATGATTGAATCAGAATATTCAATGGGAGTTCAACATTGCATAAAGAATAAGATGAAATGAGGATGAAGTGTGGCTCTTAATGGGAGACATCACTTGAAAAGGATGTAATGAAGTAAGGATATGGTATCAATCTTAAGCTTGTTCTAGCTATTAATAACGTATGTAGATTGCATTGGGTATGTAAATACTATATCTACAAATTTCCGCCCTGCACTGCAATACTATCATTTCTCTATGAGGGCTCAAAGTCCATGCTGTTAGTAGTGCAAACCTCCTGGTGAACCATCAAGTTTCTAAATTAGCTAAGAACTTGTGCTAGTAATTTTGGAATTTTGATTGTATTTCTTTTTTTCTGCATAGATATTTATCAGTTTTATTTCATTGACATGAATTTTGTCCTGTTTGCCAGGTTGGATTTCAGTCACTAGATATATTAGCCATAAATTGCACTTCTCTTACTAACACATCCGGAATTTTTAGCAAGGTATCCTGTCAACACGGTAAATATACTTTGGATATGCACATAATATTTCATTTATCATAAAATTCTCCATTTATTTATTGCAGATACTTGAGAAATTTCATTCTCGTAAGAAGACAAGCAATGGTTTTTTGCCTCTTCAGGATCTCCAAAATTTATTTTCTCGAAAAAAGCAGTCATCTTCAAGAAAGATGATGTGAGAAACATTTCTTTTACTCTTTGTGTGTGCGTTGTTTTTGACATTCAATTATTGCACCACCTTTGGTACAAAAACATGGCTCATAGTTGATAGATATTGTTCTGAATTTTCAAAGTTTTTGCTGCCCTTTTACCAAACCATGCAATGTTGAGATTGGAAATATTTTATATGACAGGTTGATCATTGTTGATGAGATGGATTACTTGATAACTAAAGACTGTGCCGTGCTTCATAATCTTTTCATGCTTACAACTTTCCCATTTTCCAGATGCATTTTAATAGGTATGGCTTTTCAGAGGAATATTAATGCTAAACAGGGGGTGGCATTTGCTGTAGTTCCATATAGTGCTGTCATGCTCTATTAAAACCAAGATTCATGTTGATTTGATTTTGACATATATGTGCAGGAATAGCAAATGCCATCGACTTAGCAGATCGATTTCTTCCAAAACTTGAATCACTGAATTGTGAGTGTCTGTTCCTCTTCATCATTCTAGTTTTTTATTTAGGATCAAGGAATATTATGGGGCATCTGATATGGTATATAAATGATGGAATGACCTGGTGCTGTTGATTGTCCATGTCTTGGATGTACCCATGAAGATATCTCACTTGACTCCTATTTAATTGATGTATATTGCATCTTTTTCTTTTCAAGTTACAATTTTCCTCAAATTGCACTCTGGAGATGAAACTAACTTCTTTCTTGGCATTTTTGTTGTTATGTTGCCAGGCAAACCTGTGGTCATAACTTTCCGTGCTTACTCTAAAGACCAGATACTGAAAATCCTTCACCAGAGGCTTATGGTGATTCCCATTTTTGTCTATATTTTCACGCATTAGATTTTTTTCCCGAATATCTGGAGGCTGAAGCCATTTGTTTTGTGATCTTGTATACTAAGTCACCTTTGTTATAGTGAAAATTTTCATTAAATGACTGCTTTTTGATTTGTAGGTTCTTCAATTCGATGTCTTCCAACCTTTAGCATTGGAATTTTGTGCTAGAGTAAGTTCAAGTTCATTTATGTTTCTATCTAATGCAGGAAAATTTTTTATGGTCCATTATCATAACAGGAAAGAAAACCTCTTACGAAGTACAGCACCTGGGTCTTATGCAAGTGAATATCAGAAACATTTTTCATTCAAATGCTGGATTTTGCCCATAAGAACTTTAAGGAGTTACATATTCCTTTGGAGGCATCAAATTCATAAATAAAGGATCCATCTAGGAGAGTAAACTTTTCTTCAATATTTTTTTTGAGTGAAACTTTCTCCTTAATAACATAACAAATAAAAATGCTCACTTATTTTGTATATAAACTGCGAGGCCGAGCCCCTCAAACTAGACTACCCTAAAACCCATCAGAAAAAAAGAAAGAAAGAAAAGAAAAAAACTGATCGAGAGTCTTCTTCTCTGATTGATTCCAGGAAGGAGCCGGAGTTTTAGGGCAACTAAAACCTAGGGCTCTCTATAAATAGTCCCCACGTCCCCTTATGGCCCTCCACCAGCGATCATCGAGCTTCCTCTCTCTTTCTCCCATTGAAGTTGCAATTTCTTGTTCTTGTGCTTGCCAGAAATTGAGATCAAAGACGCCATTAGAGCCTAAGGTAAGCCGCAATCCCACCTCCTCTCTCTATTCTCCTTCGTCCCATGACCCTGTGCACCATTGCCAGCCATCAATTTCGCCAAAAAACCCACCAAAAAGAAGATCCCTGTTCATCCCCTATTTTTAGCCTTCTTTTCTTCTTTTTCCGGCCACCAACAACACCGTCCCTTAACACCGGATTGGTGGTTAAGTCGTCTAACCTCCCTATGAGCCTCCATGGTGAGACCATCACCATTGGTGAACGGCGAATGGCCAAAAATGAGAGAAAGAGGCTTGGATCTCTTATTTTCCAAATCTTTTTTCCTTAATTCCCGGTGGCCAATCCTCACCGCTGGCTATCCATCATGGCCCACTATCAGCCAGCATCACCGCCCGCCATCAGATCATGACCACGGCACCTATTTTCCTCCTTTATTCAACCAAAGAAGAAAGAAAGAAGATGAAGAGAGAAGAAAGGAAAAGAAGAAGATGAAGAGAGAGTCGTGTCTCTCCTCTTTCTCTTGTGTCCCTCTCTCCTCTCTAGGGTTTCCCTCTTTATACTTCCTTTTTCTCTCTTATCTGATCCATAGATCCTAGATGAACTTGAGATGATCTTTCCAAAAGAGGCACAAAATTGCTTTGATATCCATGTTGTCAACCTTACCTCGGCCCTTGCTAGATATATCTAGAATCCGGTCACCACTGATGCTTGTTGAAATACCTAAGCCATAATTGATTATGATTGGTTGAGTTCACTTTGATCAGATCGATTCGGTTAGTCGAGCACTACTGCCTAGACGACCCTGTCCTTCCCTCACTTTGGATTGCACAATTTTAACCCGATCTTAGTTACCTTGAGGTTCAACATGTTGATGATGGATTCTAATTATCGTGAATTGGTTTGGGTGAATCGAACATAGTTGAACTTTGAAGGTTCAAAGTAAAGGAGATAAGTAACCCCGACACTTCTTACTTTTCTCGAATTATCGATTTTTTTATTATAAAAGGAATTATTCTATGTTTTCATAAATAAAGATCGAGCATATGTATTATGAAACTCATGATTTATCGTAAAATAGTAATTCCATAAATATTTTAATATGAATGACTTGTTTATGAAATATTAACTCCATATTTATGAAATTTATGTTTTATTATGAAAAGAATGATTCATGATTGTTTTATTGTTAAAATTATTTATGGACCATGAGCTCTATAAAATTATTTAGTATCTTATTTATGCATGATTTTAAAAAAAATAATTAGATGAAATATTATTTAAGAATGCTTATTTTAAGAAATATGGTAAAAGGCTCTCAGATAGCTATGTATGGCCCCACTAAAATTGGGGAAGATCTACATCCGGAGCTAGCATCCATATGATCCTGTTGGCTGGTAATAGTAGTTGGTATATAATCTTGTCAGTGGATGATAGTTATTGGCATATGACCCTACTAGTAGGTAATAGTAGTTGGCACACGACCTCGCCAATGGATAATAGTAGTTGATATTTTGTTGATTACGACCTTGTCATGGATATAATAGTAATTTTAGTATTTAGTCTAAGAGAATTATTAAGAATTATGATGTGGTAAAATGAGAGATGATCTATGACTTTATCTATAAAGTTAATATGATTTATGAATTTGTTTATGTTGTATATAGGAAGCCATGTTTATGTAAATTGCATGATTTATGCATATACAAGAGCATGATTGATTTATGTTATATTATTATTATAAAAGTATTATTTTTTAATGATAATAATCTTCTCTAAATGATTTATTGATGCATGTATAAATTTATGCTTGATCCAATAAGATAGCATAAGGTTTATTTACTGAGTTGGTATAGCTCATATCTTTTTCTTTTTCTTTTTCTATCTAGACGAATAAGGTTAGGAATAAATAATGATCCAAACTTGGAGTCCATGCTATCAAGCTTGGAGATTTTGTAGTTGAATTTTAGTTTATTGAATGGTTATGATCTTGTAGTCAACCAATTTATGAATTTTGAGGATTGTGGTTGGTATTTTATTTCGGATTTAGTCACTCTATACCGGTATTTATTTTATTATTCAATGGATGATAATTGAATCTTTCATTTTTATCTAAGATTATGATTATTGGCTTCATATTATCGAGGGCAGTACCCCACGGTATCGTGGCCGTATTATATCTCAGATTTGAGGTTTGAGGTGTGACGTAAACAATTGTTACCATGGTCTTTATTTAGGCTTGAGATATGAATTACTAGATATGTCCTGATGGTGTTTATGATTAATCATAGCAGAAAGTTGCAGCGGCATCCGGAGATATGAGAAGAGCACTTGGTGTTTGCAGGTAACTTTTGATGCTAATGCATATAGAGATGTTATTTTGTGTTAATTTTAACTACTTGTATTTAATGTCAAAGCTTCACCAAATCTATCAAATACATCTGCTATATTAAACATGAACTTATGCTTGCTCCTCAATTACACAATATCACAGAATGATTTCATCTTTCCAACCCTTTGTGACAACTTGGGGTCTTATCATACTAGTTTAATCATCTCTTTGTCAACCTGCATTCTTCACTAGACTTCATCCTCTGCATGACCATATCATTGCCTTCAAAGTTTGTTAGCTGAAGCTGTTGACTTGTTCTGTATGCTATTAAGAATGTGATCAGATGGACTGGAGCATGATTTGGTTCAATTCCCAGCAGGATGTTCAGATTTGAAGTCCACTTGCATCCTTCAAATTGCCTCCTCCCCTTCAAGCTGGGAATAACATGAATGATATTTCACAACATAGCAGTTTCAATCTCTTTTTAGTGGTCTGGGCCCTTCTTGTTGTGTCAGGAGATTGGTTGTCCCATTGTGGTTCAGATCTTTCATCACCTCTTCTGTGGCTCTGTTCTTGCAACAGCAGTTCATTAGTGTCTCTTTCGTCCCTATGTTATCTGATCTCACTTGGATCCTTACCTTCATCACATGTTTTGGTGACATTATTTTTGCACCTTGTCCTTTCATCTCCATCAGCATATTAATCTTAGATGACAGGTTTTTGCTTCATTCTTCCTTCTGTCCTACAGTCCTTTCTTTGTTTGTCTTCTTACATTGCCATTAATGCTTGGCCCTTATGGTGCATGATAGGGGTAAACCCGTGTATTCACCAATGTAGTTTTGTCTTAGTGCATATTTTGTATCTTCAGTCATGTTAAACATGATGGAAATCTATTGAACTTTTATATTATCAAGCAACTACTTGATCAGCAATATGCAGTGATTACTACTATCAGGAAATAGACTAAGACAAAGAAATGACATGTAGCTTTGACATTTACAGAACCATTTAATGATGGCATTATTTTTCTTGTCATCTCTATAGATATTACTTATGGTTTCTTTTTAATAAACTTATATTGTACCTGCACGGTTATTGCTTATTTAATTGGCATCGCATTACTGCTTGAATCCTGCATCTCATAGATGGAATTGCAGTTACCATTAACTGCTTTATTTTTTTCACTTCATTCCAGGAGTGCAGTTGAGGTGCTTGAAGCACAGCTGCGAGATGCTACCAGAAACGAAGATGCTGACATTGTAAGTTGGATTGTTTGTTGGTATTGTATGCCTATCCAAAACTTGCATACAACAAAACTCATTTACTAACAACCTTCCATAGTCATGTGAACCCCTTTTTTTTAATTGATTTTACATTCAATTACTTGTATGTTCACACAATCTGCATTTTCTTTGATCTGGACGACCATATCATTGAGTATCCCTTTATAGTTATCTGAGAAAATGAATTTTAATCATTCCTGTCATTCTTTTTTAAAGGGAACACTGGAAAAGAGGGAGTTCATTTTGAAAAATACAAAATATGCATTACTTTTCTGATATTATTTGCTGTTCTATTGTTCTCAAAAATCTTTGATTGATTCAAATTATGCATGCTTCCTTGCTTGATATAGAATGCTGATCAGAGAGTCAGGATATTAAGCTACACTGTAATGCTTAGTTGCTTATTATTTACCCAAATTGATGCCTGTTTGTTAAGTAATCAGTACTTGATTAAAAGGCTTTCCAATTGCTTAAAAATCAGCACATATGTCATCCATTAGCAGCTTCCTCACCTCATGATTGTCTTGGAACATATTTATATTCCTCATCCATCTATTTCCAGATGCCAAAAGTGCTGGTGTCAATATATCATGTATTCTATGATCCAAGTTATCATTTATATGAAATTTTAGAATAAATTATATTCAATGAAACACAAATAAGTTTGCTCTCTGAGAATGATGGTTGTTACTTAAAGTTGGATCACAATCACTTTTCTTGATTACAAGACATTAATTAAATTTTTTTTGCAGGTGATGTTTGATCATATGGATATTGCTTTATCCAAGGCATTCAAATCAGCAGTAGTAGATACCATACGATCTCTTCCACAACATCAACAGGTAAGAATGGGGGACATGATTCAATATGGAGATCTATAACACAATCCAATGACATATTTAGTTTACCAAGATAACCAATAAGAGTTATGCAAGTATCGTGGCTGTACGTGTTATCTGTTAAATCATCCCATTCTTTGACTTGTTGGTGAAACAAGGCATGTAACCTAGACTAGTATGGCATAGGTGCATATCTAATGGAGGCATGTTAGGATGATAAGGTCATTATGCAGCTATCACATTAAGGTCATCCTGTATATTGTCTTATGAGATTCAGTTAACAGTGTAGAGTAACAACACCCTATAAAGAGTCTAATTAGCATTCAGGAGTTGTGTTATGATGCCATCTGACTGACTTTCAAAACTAATCTACAATCGCGTGAAATTTCAGTTTCCTACTTATTTCTTCTATAAGAGTTGTAACAATCATTTATACAGGTCATTTTACTCATACTGTAATGCATTTGTTTCTTCTTAGGAGCTGATTATTTTTGGCCTTCTTTCAGTTTGTACATATTGTTAATGGAATCATTTTCCAACTCATGGTTGTTTGGAATTTAATGGAACACGCTTTTAGATTTATAGATATACCAACTTTAGGCACGGGCAGTAGCTATGTGCTTCTAATCTTTTTGGCACCTCCAGGTAATATTATGCTCCTTAGTGAAGCTATTTCGCCAGTGCAAGAAGAATGCTACAACTCTTGGAGAGGTAAGCTCTGTGTGTGTGTGTGTTATATAACTATCCATTTATTCTTCAACTATTTCTCCATGTAGACACAACCTTGGCTTTACAAATCATTGTGGTTTATATATTGGTTGTACAACTATCACAACCTCTCATTTTCTTTTTCTGATCATTTTTGAAACTGCTGTTCGGTGACAGCTGAATAAATCATATTTGGAAACCTGCAAATCCAGTCAAATCCCTGCAGTAGGAACACTGGAATTTACAAACATGTGCAAAGTGCTGAGTGATCAGGTTGAAATACACACCAGAAATTCACTTAATTTTTTCTTATTCCGGTATGTTTTTGATAATACATAACAGTCCAGGTTCAAATGTCCAGGGGCTTCTCAAGGTTGGGCAATCTAGGGAAGATAAATTGAAGAAAGTGACATTACAAATTGATAGTTCAGACATCACATTTGCTTTCAAGGTGCAGATAATGAACGCCTCTTACCAATGAAACAGTTTCACATATGCTGATCTCTTAACTAATACTTGGTTAGCTTTCAATTGATACAGGGAATTCGATTTTTTCAAACTTGCCTGGAGTAGTGATGATCTGAGATAAGATGAATCTGAATTCTTTTTTCTAAAAAAAAAAAAAAAAAAAAAAATCTCAAGGTCTGTAGTAGTTGCTCTTCAAATACCTGCAGATGGCTTTTCATCACAAAGATTCTGTCAAAGCACGCAGGATGAAAGGTAAGCTCTTGTTTGATTTACAATACTTTTGTTAAGGATCTAACGTGCATTTGTACACCTGCACAGTCAAATTAATTTGATTATTCCTTATATTTCTTCTTCAAAGGATCTAAATATGAACCATTACCCTGTACAATAACAAGTGAGAATACCTGCATTGGGGTTTCTTAACCATTCAAAATCATAAGTTGCGCCTGAAATCAAAACTACAATGTTATCACATATCTTTTCTGAGATGATTACCATATTTCTGCTGACTGATAATTCCAAATTATAACATTATCACAAGTAGTTCAGTATTTATTTATTGAAGTTTACTAGAGATAATTTGAATTTCTTTCCTGAGATTTTTACTATTTTCTGCTGTCTGATGATTCTGTCATTTGAAACAGATAGATTGTATCTTCTCAACATCTTCACCCTGGATTACTTATCTCACAAATAAGTGACATAAACTCATGATGGATGCTTGGAGATGCTGAAGTACACAGAGGTCAAGAGGACTCGAAGCAAGTTCCATTACTCTTGCTGCATCATGATTATTTGGCTATCATTTAAGTAACAACCAACAGATGCCTCCAACAAACCAAAAATAAATTTGTGATTTTTTGTTCGACTGATTTACAATAATTCAGATGCAATGCTTGCATGATTTAAGCATAATCACAAGTGCTTAATGGAACATGCATCTTTTTACTAAATTGTTAACTAGTATTACAGGACCAAAATACTTTCCATTAAGAGTTTGCTTTTAGCTTTGCTCCAGTTTGAGTCGAGTTGGCAGAACCGGATCTTGATTATTTGCCCTGATTCATGAAAATTAAATTAACTGGATGTCGGCCCCAATACTCCTGTGAGGTTTTGTGGAAAAAATGAATAGAAAGATAGCTGATATATTTGTGCTGTGTAATTGTCATGGATTACCATCGCATAACAAGCATCAACACCATGTATTACATTGAATGCAACAGGGTTATTTCTATTTTTTATTTTTAAATGATAAAAACGATAACAAAAGAGAACAAACTAATTGACCATCAGGTTAACCTCTTGGAGTTGGCTGTGGCAGCGTTATTTCATCAAAATAATTTGGACTGCAGGTACAAAATTTCGTGTGTTGGGCCTGGGGCAATCAAGCACTGTGTAATATTGGATACCAGGTACTATAATGAACAAACGATCTGGTCATTGTATTTCACACAGCACTATTACCTCATTTTGCTGATGTCACAACTCCTTGAAAGGTCAATGGTCTTGCAAAATTTGTTCATGGACGCATACTTCAGTGAAGCAAAGCGTTTGCCAGGTAGTAAAGGTTATAAGAAATTGAGGTAGGTAATGAAAGATATAACACCAGTCTAAGAGCTTTTCAAGGAGTTTCCATCCTTGGACTTCATTAAAATCAACTTTGATGACAGTATCAGAAGGGATAGCAGCGGTGCAAGCTATGTGATCTAAGATTTTGAGGACAGGATGCTGGCAGCTAGAGGATCTCCCCTTTTTGAGCCATCTATTTCTGGTGCAGAGCCATCTATTTCTGGTGCAGAGCTTCGAGCCATCTGGATGAGCATCATCTACGCATGACTGAGAATACATGCGAAGATAATCATTTTAGAGGATGACTCAACCACTGTCATTGTCTGGATATGGGATACTATGGAGCAGTCATTTTAGAGGATGACTCAACTACTGTCTGAATATGGGATACTATGGAGCAGCCCATGGTTCACCCATTGATTTATGATATTCGAGTCTCTTCGTCATTTCTTTATGATGACTATTAGGCATGTCTACCGAAAGATAAACAATGCTAATTGGATGGTATCCTTCATTGTCCATCATCAATCGTGACATTTTGTACTCTGTGCTTTTAAATTGTACTCACACCAGTATTGTATAACCACCCATTTGTGTGTGTGTGTGTATATATATATATATATATATATATATATATATATAACACCAGTCTCCAGATTTTGTCAGGCCAGTACAAGACACTGAATAGGATGGCTAAGGCATAAATTGCATAAGTACACCCAAAGCCTTCAGTGTGACTCACACCACAGACTCCTTGGTGGTAATGATATCACATCCATTTGGCAATTAGGAATCGGATTTTGGACCCAATAACCCGCAACATGCTCGAATGTGCTTCAAGCCAACAGAAAACAACAATTAAACATGGTGCTGCAAAATCATATTTACACAAACTTAAAAAGACAACAGAAAAAAAAAACAGATGTAAGCTAGTAATGTCATTTAGAGTTTGTAGCAACGGAATAAAGAAAGCAAGTGGTGAAAGAGAATCACCGATGAAAGAACTTGGCGGCTTGTCTGCTTATGGATCTTTTATGGACTGATTTGGAGATCATAATCTCATCAAGAGATCAGTTAAGTTCAATCAGTGAAAGGATTTATCAGGCTTACCTTAGATACCATTAAAAATAGCTAGGTAAGCGGGCTACTAATTAAAAATCATTGAACTGATTTATCTTAGACACCAATTAGTTTAATTAGTTTCAATTAGATCAATCTAACAGTTTGTGCTAGACCGCGTAGTCAAGAATCAAATTTATCTTGGGTCTTATTAAAGACATGGACTTGACTAAATACAATTATTGTAATTGATTTAGGGTTTCACAGGTAGATCTTGAAATTTTTTCAAAATCTTGCAACAAAAAACTTCAATAAATCTAAAATTTATTTAAATAATCATGTAAACACCTAGATCTCAGATCTATTATATGATCAAGATATGATATTAAATTAAAAATTAAAATTAAATAAGAAAGAAAAAGTTGATCAAATCAATCTAGATCTACATTACATCAAATGCAGGTATGAAGTTTTTAGATCAGATTTATTATCTGAGCAAGTTTAGATGTTTTAACTTGCTGATCCGGATTTGAGATGAAGTCACGAGCCGCATACGTGTCCGTCCTCTAGGAGTCATCCATACAAGCCTACGATCTCTGATATGAAGTCCGATACAGAAAATTAGCACAGCATGCTAGTATTGTGCTGATCCTTCTTTGACGGTCGATCTGATGCTCTCTTCTTTGAAATTTAGACTCTCCAAAATATGAGAAGGAAGATGAGAGTTTGCTGATCTGAGACTCTCTCAAAAGAAACTCAAAAGAAAGGAGGAGAGATTGAAAATAAAACAGCCATAGAGGAAGACCCTCTTCTTCTTCTCTTTTCTCTCACCTAGACACCTAATTTGGTGCCTATGAAACCCCCATGCCTAAGGACCCTCTTCCTCTAATTTTTGCACACCCCAAACCTCTCCCAAAGCTCTATATTCTATGAAAAAATCAGAATAAAATTTATCCAATAAATAGGGAAAAAGAAGAGTCCAAGTTAGGTCAAATTCCTAGGCTAGGAATATCCAAACATGGAAAGTTGTTGGGGCGCCCAACTCTTGGGCGCCTCCTCCATAATTTTTGACGTGGACCAAGGAGGGAACATAAAAAAGGAGATTATTTTCATAGAATAAGAGAAGAATTAATTAAAAGAGGGGACGGCACTCAAGGAAAGATGTTTTGGTCAACAAGGATTCTATCTCATAGAATCCTAAGCAAAATCAATTCCTTCTTTGACTTGATCTTCCACCTAACTTTCAAATATGACTTGGAGGGAGGGAGAGGGCGTGAAAATTAGAAAGAAAGGGATTTTTCATAAAAAATATCTAAAAAATAGGTATGGGGGGCATTGGGACCAAGATGGCGTAAGGAGATAGGGAGTCCTAGTCACACTAGGACTCCTGTTTTGACTTGATCAAATAAGATTTTTTAACCAAATAAAATCAAGATTAAACCAATCCAATTAAATAAGACCCTAACTCATTTAAGAATTTAACTAAATTAGATTTAATTCTGATTTATTTTTTAATCAAATTAGAAAATTGGATTAATCCGACTCCTAGTTAGACTAGGACTAGTTCTTTCTTGCACTTGGCTTATCCAATAAACCAATTGGACTTGATCCAATCAAGCCCAAACTAAATCTAATTAAATCATATTTAATTAAACTTAATCTCAACCTATTGGCTTAATCAAATTAAGCCAATTAGCAATCTAATTGCTAATCGATCCTCCTACAATACTTGCACTAGGTTAAACACCAATCGTATTGATTGTTTAACCCTAGAACGATTCTTAATCGTTGATCAACCATCCGATCAGATCATAAACTCTAATGTGTGTGATCTCATAGGTCCGAATCTAAGCTGGTAGCATAGAAATAAATTTCTGTACCAATCGAAATGATCATCTAGCAATGATATCCGACGGTCGGATAAATCGAAGATGTAGAACACCATCCTTAGAACCCATGCGGATATAGTTTCCATATAATTCATTCCTTTGACCATAATGCTCGTAGGACACATCAGAGTTCAACTGTCAATTTTGATAAAGTTGTCCACATTGTATTTCAAAATATCAAATCCATCTGATGGATTATTCTGGCCAAGATTTTGCTATATTAAAATACAGTGATACATTCTTCTCCTACTCTTGGAGTGGTCAATTCTATCTTGACCATAATGCTCATAGGATACATCAGAGTTCAACTGTCAACTCTGATCAGGTTATCCATATTATATTTTAAAATACCAAATCCATCTGATGGATTATCCTGATCAAGATTTTGCTATATTGAAATACAGTAATACATTCTTCTCCAACTCTTGGAGTGGTCAATTCCATCTTGATCATACTCCGACTTTGTAAGTACTTGACTATGCTCAGAAGCCTTCCATTGCTGAATTAAAAATTTAGTTAGTCCGATACCAAAGCACAGTGAGTTGCTTGCAAGTCACTGAGGTGATCTCAGGTCTAAGGGATACTTATACCTATATCCCATCAGAGACATTTTCAATAGTAGAATACTCTGAAGTTGGTCACGTTCAAAGAGGATGTATCCATACATCTCACTTATATGCCATACCAGTATCTCCACACATCTTGGTTAAGAGGACAATCAACCTATATGGCATATAGTCACCTATGCTCGATAGACGCTATCGTCCTAATTAATAGTCTATCATTTGGTCGTGAACAAATTTAAGGATTAATCGATAAATCCTCTCTTTATCGAAACTAAATAGTCCTAAGAACTTCATTACAACAATAGAGTTCATTAGAAGATGTAAACTTGTGATGAAAAAGATGCCAAAATATTTTTCATTAATTAATAAATTAATTATAATATCTCAATCATCAACAAGCTGATGATTGACTTTGGGACATGATTTTCAACAACTTTTGCTTGTCCTAAAGCCACTCAGCATAGTATCTAATACCCATCTTCGACTTATGATTGTCGAACTTCTTGATTGTCAGGGCTTTAGTGAAGGAGTCGGCTATGTTCTCTTTTTCATCGATCTTCTAAAGATCGACGTCACTACGATCCACGATCTCATAGACCAAATAAAAGCAGCATAGAATGTGCTTTGTTCGCTGGTGTGCCTTCGGTTCTTTTGCTTGAGCTATGGCGCCAGTGCTGTCGCAGTAGAGTAGGATTGGACCATTAATGGAGGGTGCTACTCCAAGCTCGGTGATGAATTTTCTCAGCCACACAGCTTTTTTTGCTACATCTGATGCTGTCATATACTCTGCTTCACAAACAGAATCAGTCATTGTATGCTGTTTGAAACTTTTTCAGTAGATGGCTCCACCATTTAGAGTAAAGATATACCCCGACACACTTTTACTATCATCATGATCAGATTGAAAGCTGGAGTCTGTAAACCCCACAAGCTTCAGATCTGACTCATCATAAATCAATCATTAGTCTTTAGTATTTTTCAAATACTTAAGGATGGTTTTAACCACCTTCCAATGATTTTCTTTAGGATCAGACTGGTATCTACTCACTACTCCTAGTGAGTATACTACGTCTAGTCTCATACATGTTATTGCATACATAATAGACCCCACTATCAAAGTATATAGAATTCTACTCATACGCTCTCTCTCTTCAAAAATTATCGGATAATCCTTCTTAGAGAGAGAAATTTCTTGGTCTATTGTAAGATAGCTCATTTTGGAATTCTCCATGCTGAACCTCTTCAGCATAGTTTCTATGTACGTGGATTGGGATATACCAAGCATTCTTTTAGATCTATCCCTATAGATCTTCATCCCTAGGATGTAAGATGCTTCACCCAAGTTCTTTATGGAGAACTTTGATGACAACCAACTTTTATTTTTGTAGTACGGAGATGTCATTTTCAATTAAGAGAATATCATCCACGTACAAAATAAGAAATACCACTACTAGACTATTTGTCTATTTCTAAATGCAGAGTTCTTCTCCGTTCTTAATGAAGCCATACATTTTGATCACTTTATCAAAATGCATATTCCAACTCTAAGATGCTTGCTTCAATCCATAATGAATCTTTGAAGCTTGCACATCTTGGACTCATCTGTGAATGTGAACCCTTCAGGTTGTATCGTATACACTTCTTCGATCAGCTCTCCATTTAGAAAAGCTGTCTTCACATCCATCTGTCAGATCTCATAGTCTAGATGGACAGTAATGGCAAGTATGATTCGAATTGACTTGAGCATTGCCACAGAAAAGAACGTCTTATCATAGTCAATACCATAACATTGATGATACCCCTTGGCAACCAGACGGGCTTTATAGGTCTCCACCTTTTCGTCTGTACTCCTCTTTCTTTTGAAGACCCATTTACACCCAATAGGTTTAACCTCTTTAGGTGGGTCAACTAATGTCCATACATCATTGACCATCATGAAATCCATTTTGGATTTCATGACTTCTAGCCATTTCTCAGAGTTGGATCTTTACATCCCATCCATATAAGTGATCGGATCCTCATCGTTCTCATTGAGTTCAATGGGATCACCATCCTGGACCAAGAATCCATAGTATCTGTCCGAATGATGGAATACTCTGCAAGATCGCCTTAATGGTGCGGGTTCACCAAGCTTCGGATCTAATCTGATCAAATTCGACTTAGGTTCAACATTCTGTATTAGATTTTCTACCTGTTGAATTTCATCAAGTTCAATCTTAGAGGTAACAGTTCCTTCATTAAAAAAAATTTTTTCAAAAAAGATTATCCTAAGATTGACGAACACCCTTTGTTCATCAGCATGGTAGAAATAGTATTCTTTGGTCTCTTTTGGATATCCTATTAATGTACACTTGTTAGACTTAGGTCCAAGTTTGTCTGTAATTAACCATTTGACATAAGCTGGGCACCCCCAAATCCTAAGGTGTGAAAGTGTTGGCTTACGCCCTATCTATATCTCATATGGGGTTTTAACTACTATTGACACAGAATCTGATCGTCGCTGGAATCCACTGGAGTGAAGGCCGATGAGGTCGTCGTCGGAGACCTGCAAAACAAAGTTCCGTCCGAAGTCGGTGGGGGGGGTGGCTCCGGTAGGACCCTTCGACGATCAAGTCAACTTCAGTCAACAGGAATGGAATGCTCAGTGTGGAGTTCAGTAGAGTTTTGAGGAGGAGAGAAGGATTTTCAGAACCTGCCCTAAGTGTATCTGGAGGGTCCTTTTTATAGAGGGAGCTTGTTGTAACCATCTTGATTAATGATTGTCGTAACTGTCCTGATCAATATCGATCGTTATTGCCGATCGTTATTGACTCGATAAATATCGATCGTTATTATCGTGTAATCATAGCAGGATCACCTGCCAGAATCCATCATAAGAAGTTCGGCTTTCATGAAAGTTCGGCCATTGAGAAGCCCATCCGCTGAAGAAGTCCGCAAGGAGTCTGGCTTCCGTAGAAGCTCAGCTGCTGGAGAAGTCCACTGGGAGTCTGGCTTCCGTAGAAGCTCGACCACTGGAAAAGTTCATAGGGAGTTCGGCTTTCGTAGAAGCTCGGCTACTGGAGGAGTTCGACTTTCGTAGAAGCTCGACTGCTGGAGAAGTCCGCAGGAAGTTCGACTTTCGTAGAAGCTCGACTGCTGGAGGAGTCCGCAGGGAGTCCGGCTTTCGTAGAAGCTCGATCGCTGGAGAAGTTCGATCGAGGAACTATTACTGCGGAATTTAGTCGGCTGAAGGGTCGGCCACTTGAAGAGTTCGACCGTTGAGAGTTTGAAGGAGCTCGACCGCTTAGCAGTTCGGTCGGCTGTAATAGTTCGGCCAAGACCCATCCATCGAAGTTCTTCCATGACTACTGGCCGCATCAAGCTGGGCACCGAACTTGACTTCGACAGCAGCGGGGTTTATCCCCAACACTAGCTCCCCCACTCCCGAGTTCGAAACTCGAAGGAAGGAAGTGCAGACAAGGTGACTGCCGAAGTCTTCTTCCGAGCCTCGTGCTGGTCCATGTCGAAGCTTGGGGGAGATTTCATCTCCGGCTAAAGTTGATGCTGAAGTTGAAGCTCTCTAGCCAAGGTTGATACGGTCACTCGGGAGAGATCCTATCTCTCGTCGAGGTCGAAGTCGACGCTCTTCAGCCGAGGTTGGCTCGGTCTCTAGGGGGAGACCTTATTTCTCGTCGAAGTCGAAGTTGACGCTCTCCGACCGAGGTTGGCCCGGCCGCTTGGGGGAGACCTTATTTGACCGAGGTTGATAGGGTCGCTCGGGGGAGATCTTATCTTCTTTGGCCGAGGTTGATGCAGGCGCTCGCGTTAGGACGAGGTTATCTCCGATCTTATCTCTGTCCGAAGTGGAAGTTGAGGCTCTTTGATCGAGGTTGGCTTGGTTGTTCGGATTAGGATGAGGTTCTCCTCCTGTTTTTTACTTTGACTGTGCTTGCATTAGGATGAGGTTCTTCTCCTATTCCTAACGAGCTATGGGGGCACATTCGGACCGTCGTCCGTCTCCTCTCATCTCGTCTATAGTGAACGAGACCTTCGACTTTGCTCACGTTAGGATGAGGTCCTCCTCCTATTCCTAACGGGCTGTGGGGGCACATGCGGACCATCGTCCGCGTCTCTCCCTCCATCTCATCCTTTGTGAACGAGGCCTTCGACTTTGCTCGCGTTAGGACGAGATCCTCCTCCCATTTCTAACGGGCTGTGGGGGTACCTATGGACCATCGTCCGTGCCTCTCCCTCCGTCTCATCCTTTATGAACGAGGCCTTCGCTCGGAAGAGATCTTATCTCTAGTCGAGGTGGTTGCTTGGGAGAGATCTTATCTCTGGCCGAGGTTGATGGTTTTTGACCTTCTCGGAAGAGATCTTATCTCTGGCCGAGGTTGATGGTCTTTGACCTGCTCGTGTTAGGACGAGGTCTTCCTCCTGTTCCTAATACGGTGACTATTGGCTGCTCCTTCGCTGTCATCGCACAATTTTTGCATCCAGAAATAATATTATCGAAAGGGAAGAATTTTACCGAAGGAAAGTTACGGGCAGCACATCCCCATTTCAGGGTCGTCGGGGCGTTGTTCCTCTGAGTTCCCTCGGGCAGTAAGTCTTGTCCAGACGACCTCCTCTATCTCATGCTGGCCTCTTTAATTTGGAGCGTGCTTCTCTTGGCTTTGACGCTGGGAGGTGACGAATCGCCGATGTATCTAGCCCCTCCCCGGGGTAACGTTGATGACGCCGTGAGGCGGCCGACCTTGTAGTTTCTGGTTATGGTAGTGCCTTTAACCGATCTTCTCCTGCTTCAGGCTGGCGTCGGAGGAATTTACCCCGCCGTTCCTTTTTGACGAGCTCTTCAATCTCGTCTTGGAGCTGAATGTATTCCTCAGTGTCGTGGCCGTGGTTGCGATGGTAGGGGCATTACTTGCTTCGATCGCGCACGTTTGGGGAGGCCGTAGTCCTTCAGGTCTTGGCGGCTGGCTCTTAACTTCGCTGAGAATTCGAGTTAGAGGAGCGGGGCGTAGTTGCGGAACCTTTCGGGAGGGGGACTTCTTCGCGCCCTTCTGTCGGGGCTTCCTTCATGGTGAGCTCGAGAAGTTCGGGCCTTGCTTGTGCTGGGAGGTCGTGAGCGCGGCCTAACTTCATTCCACTTTCCCGCGAAACCTTCCGCGGGAGAACTTCATGCTTTGCAGGGAGGGGGTCGGCTTTGCTTGCCCGAACTTCATTGCACCTCCCATGAATTTTTTGCAGGGGCTTCCTTGGCGACGTACTCGAGGGGGAGTTCGGCCTCACTCGCCTTGGGGCGGTCTCCAGCGCGGCCGAACTTCTTCTCACCTCCTGTGAAATCCTTCTAGGGGTTTCGTTGATGACATACTCGAGGGGGGAGTTCGGCCTTACTTGAACCGAACTTCATTCCGATGATGAGCTTCAAGGTAGAGTTCGGCCTCACTTGAGCCGAAGTTCACTGATGAGCTTCAAAGGTGGAATTCGGCCTTGCTTCCATCGAACTGCATTCCGACGATGAACTTCGAGGTGGAGTTCGGCCTCACTTGAGCCGAACTTCACTATTGAGCTTCAAAGGTGGAGTTCGGCCTTGCTTCCGCCGAACTGCATTTCGACGATGAACTTCGAGGTGGAGTTCGGCCTTGCTTCCGCCGAACTGCATTCCGATGATGAGCTGCAGAGTTCGGCCTTACTTATGCCGAACTTCATTCCGCAGAAGAACTTTGTTCCGCCCTCGCTTGCGTCGAACTTCACTCAGTAGTGAGCTTTGAGGTGAAGTTTTGCCTCACTTGCGCCGAACTTCACTGATGAGCTTCGAGGGGAGTTCAGCTTCTCTTCCGTCGAACTTAATTTTGATGATGAGCTTCGAGAAGGAGCTCGACTTCACTTCCACCGAACTTCGTTCCGACCTCCTTGTGAAACCTCCAGCCCCCTTAACTTGAGCGGTGAGCTTCAAGGTGGAATTCGGCTTCGCTTCAGCCGAACTTCATTCTGACCTCCTCGTGAAACCTTTTGCGGGAGAACTTCTGCTCTCCATTTTTCCTTCCTAAGGGCGATTGGTATGCCCAAATGCTTTTTCTTATGGCCGGTTCCTCGCATCCTCATGGCGAGTTTGCTGGCAAAGTTTCCATTGGATGTTGTCGCACGGTCAGCATCATCTCGACGGGGCCACAGACCCGACCAGCAGGTTGAACTGCCCCACGTCTGCGATGACTTCGTATGGAAACTGGGCTGTCGGGGTTGAGACAGGAACAGATGGATCTGGCGTGCAGACTGTCGATCGCCGAGTCGAAGCTCTCGAGGCATTTTCTCTTCGGGAGAGAACTCTAGTGAGGAAGAAGAGGGATCTCTAGAGATAGAAATCGTCGTCGAGCACTCCTTTAAGAACAAGAGAACCTCGAAGGTTCAGGCCCTCCTTCTAGCGCCAATCTGTTGACGTAGAATCTGATCATCGTCGGAATCCGCTGGAGTGGAGGCCGATGAGGTCGCCGTCGGGGACCTACAAAATAAAGTCCCGTCCGGAGCTGGTGGGGGGGTGGCTCCGGTAAGACCCTCCGATGATCAAGTCAGCTTCAATCAACAGGAATGGAGTGCTCAGTGTGGAGTTCAGTAGAGTTTTGAGAAGGAGAGAAGGGTTTTCAGAACCTGCCCTAAGTGTATTCGGAGGGTCCTTTTTATAGAGGGAGCTTATTGTAACCATCTTGATTAATGATTGTCGTAATTATCCTGATCAATACCGATCGTTATTATCGATCATTATTGATTCGATAAATGCCAATCATTATTATCATGTAACCGTAGTGGGATCACCTGCCGAAATCCATCATAAGAAGTTCGACTTTCATGGAAGTTCGGCCATTGAGAAGCCCGTCCGCTGAAAAAGTTCGTAAGGAGTCCGGCTTCCATAGAAGCTCGGCTGCTGGAGAAGTCCGCAGAAAGTCCGACTTCCATAGAAGCTCGGCCACTGGAGAAGTCCGCAGGAAGTTCGACTTTCGTAGAAGCTCAGCTGCTGGAAAAGTCCACAGGGAGTTCGGCTTCCGTAGAAGCTCGACTGCTGGAGGAGTCCGCAGGAAGTCCGGCTTCCGTAGAAGCTCGACTGCTAGAGGAGTCTGCAGGGAGTCCGACTTTCGTAGAAGCTCGACCGTTGGAGAAGTTCGGTCGAGGGACTATTGCTGCAAAATTCAGCCGGCTGAAGGGTCGGCCACTTGAAGAGTTCGATCGTTGGGAGTTCGAAGGAGCTCGACCGCTTAGTAGTTCGGTCGGCTGTAATAGTTCGGCCAAGATCCATCCGTCGAAGTTCTTCCATGACTACTGGCCGCATCAAGCTGGGCACCGAACTTGACTTCAGCAGGAGAGGGGTTTATCCCCAATAACTACAAACTTACTTGGAATTCTATTTAATAGATAACAAGTCAATTCGAGTACATATTTTCAAAAGGATATCGACAAGCTAGCAAATCCCATCATAGATTGGACCATGTCTAATAGAGTCTGATTTCTTCTTTCAAACACACCATTATGCTGTGGTGTTTCAGGAGGAGTCCATTGGGAGAGAATTTCATTCTCTCCCAGATATATGAAAAACTCACCAAAAAGGTATTCTCCTTCTCGATCAGACCGAAGAGTTTTAATACTATTTTTAATTTATTTTTCTACTTCACTTCAGAATCGTTTGAATATTTCAAAAGAATCTGACTTATATTTCATTAGATAGACATATCCATATCTGGATAGATCATCTATGAAAGTGATGAAGTAGACATATCCACCTCTAGCACTTGTGCTCATTGGTCCACATACATCAGTATGTACTAGATCTAAGAGCTCATTTGCTCTCTTACCTTTTTCAGTAAAAGATGACTTGGTTATTTTACCAAGAAGACATGACTCATAGGTTGAAAGTGATTTACAATTATTAGCTTCAAGAATTTCCTCCTGAGTCAACCGATTTATCCTATTCTTGTTTATATGACCTAGCCTACAGTGCCATAAGTAGAAATCTGATATACTATCTAATCTAGGATGCTTTCCAATAGAATAGACTACATTAATAGGTTGTGATAATATATATACCATTATTCAATTATCCACAGAAAGCAGTAATACCATTCATAATGATATTACAAACTCATTTTTTTTATTAAAATTTCATAATTATTCATGGCCAAAAGGCCTACAGAAATGATATTTTAAAAAAAAACTAGAATAGAAATGACAATCACTAAGAACAATGGTATGAGATTCAAATATAAGTTTTAAAGTTCTTAAAGCTAGAACTGAAACTAATCTTCCATCTCCAACGTTTAGAAATCTCTCATCTTGCTCGAATCTTCTACTGACCTACAACCCTTGCAATGAATTGCAAATATGGTAAGAGCTACTAGTATCCAATATCCAATCAGTAATATCATAAATAGAAAAATTGTAAGGAGTTATTATATAAATACCTTACCCAGCAATAGCTTGCTTCTTTCTCTGCCTGTTCAGATCCAGGGAGGCAATGTACTGAGGATAGTTTCTCTTTTAGTACTCTTATTTCTTGCAAAAGAAGCATTCAGCTTGACTCTTATCGAGCTTAGTCTTTGGGGTCTGAGTCTGCACAAGTGTCCTAGCATGAATATGCATCTTATTGGCTTTCTTCTTGTTGTTCTTCTTTTCTTTTTCAAAGGATCGAGAACGAAAAGATGAACCTTCCACTAAGTTCACCGACTCCTTATGGAGTTAGTGATCCTTCTCAAAGTTCTGAAGTAACCTCAGTAACCCATGGTAGTCCACTTCAAGCTTTGACATTCTATAATGTGTAAGGAATGGGAGATAAGACTTGGGCAGCGAGTTCAGTATTGCATCTTTTCTAAGTTGTTTGTGCAAGAAAAAATTGAGTTTGCTCAAGAGCTCTATCAGCTCGATCATGTACAATATATGATCAGTGACAGAGGCACCATCCCATATTCTGGCATTGAAGATGGCACAACTAGTCTTGTGCCTCTCAATGTCATCGGATGTGTCAAAAGAATCCTCCAATACTTGGAGCATTTTGTTTGACTGAGCTATCTCAAACTTATGGCTGAACTTGTCGCTCATTGCAACCAGCATAATGCAGCGCATCGTGGTTCGATCACTGAGCCACTTTTGATAAGTGTCTCTAACTGTTCCACGTGCATTGGTAGCAGCTCCTCAGATGTAGGATTCGTCAGCACATATAGGATTCGTTTATGCTCAGGACAATCTTCAATTTTCGATACCAGCTATTGAAGTTGGATCCCACCAACTTATCATTGTCCAACAATGATCGGAGCGATAAAGAAGTGGCCATATCTAAGCAAAGAAAAATCAAAATCTAATTAGTAATTGATTCATTAAACCTAAAGATTTGGACTTTAATCAAAAGATTTTTCCTACTATTTTATTCGAATTGATAGCCTCTACCTCCAATTCGAAAAATTATCCTAATTTCTTAGTGGATACTAGAATCCACATAGACTGTACACAAGTCCAACTTTGGTTGGCTCACCTATGTACATTTAAGGATAGATTCATAATCAATTATTTTTTTAAATAATTTTTAGTAATTAAATTTTGCCCCAGGTCCTAATCAGTTAGCTTTGGCCTTCTCAGAAAAAGATCCAATTAGGTCCAACCATTAACATGACCATACTTGGCCTATCCAACCAATGAATGATCAGGCCCAACTTTGGTTGGCCCACCTGACCACCATTTAGAAAGATGTATCCAAGAGATCATATAATGAATGATAATTCCATCAACCGATAAGCACCAGACCTTTGGGCCTCTAATGATTATCCAACTCATGGATCTATTATCATCCACTTTAATGAAGGCTATGATCTAATTATCATATAACTATTTTATTTTAGAAATCTAATAATTTTAGAGGATTTATTTATAGAAGTGAGTAGATCAGATTAATCAACTTGTCATGATCCTCCTACTAACTTCACCAAGTCAGCTTAAGGAAGACCATTAATAGGCTGATCTAGGAGCACCTAAATTAGTTAACTGATTTACCTAGTTGATATGGGTTAGCTCGAATAATCAAACGATCCGATCAAAACATAATCTCATCAAGAGGCCAGGTAAGTTCGATCAGTGGAAGGGTTTGCTAGACTTATCTTAGACACCATCAGAAATGGTCAGGTAAGCAGGCTGCTAATTAAAAACCATTGGTCTGATTTATCTTGGACACCAACTGATTTAATTAGTTTCAATTAGATCAACCTAACAGTTCGTGCTAGACCGCATAGCCAAGAATCAAGTCCATCTTGGATCTTATTAAAAACATAGATTTGACCAACTACAACTATTATAATTGATCTAGAAAATTCTTGATCTAATCTAAGATAATAATTGATTAGATTTAGTCAATTCTCTAATTACGTCCATTCTTTAATCTTACCCTAGGTCTAACCCAATTAATGGACCTAATCTCTATTAACCCATTTAACCCAATGTGTTATGATTTGTGTCTTAGGATCTTCAATTCATAATCCTAAATCCTAATCAATCAACTTCTTAATTCTTAATTAAGTTTTGGACTGAGGATTGAGGTTCGACTTTTTAAAAATAATTTTCATATTTGTAAAATATTTTTATAACATAGTTCTATCAACCAAGTTGCATATTTGATTCATAATCAATATGCAAATAAAATAAACATAAAACTACTTTAGATCTAATCTAAATAGGTTCATGTAATTGAAACAGTTTCAATAATAATCAATCATAAATCTTTCTAGATTAAATCTAACATATTTATGATGATTGAAATTAGATTAAAATATTTTTAATTAGATCATAAAATTTCTTAGATCTAATCTAAAATTTTATGATCAATATTTTAGATTAGCACATACTAGGACAATCTATTCACTGTAAGAGATAAACCTTACAGAAGGATAATCTTATGGCAGTCCGTATAATATAAAATATTTTATTTTATTTTATTTTATTTTTATATTTAATAATTAAATTATAAATTAGATCTAATCTAAGAAATAATTTAGACATGTACAAAAATCATGTAATAAGATTGTCCTAGAGCATGAACAGATCCTATATGTGTTGACGGATCCTACACCTAAAGAGCCAGCTGTTAATGCACATAAAATAGTCAGAGATACTTATCAGAAGTGGCTTAGTGATCGAATCATGGTGCACTACATTATACTAGCTGTGATGAGCGACGAGTTCAGTCGCAAGTTTGAGATAGCTCAGCCAAACGAAATGCTCCAAGCATTGGAGGATTCTTTTGGCACATCCGATGATGTTAAGAGGTACAAGACTAGTTGTGCTATCTTCAATGCTAGAATGTGGGATGGAGCCTCTGTCACTGATCATGTATTGTACATGATCGAGCTGATAGAGCGCTTGAGCAAGCTCGGCTTTTTCTTATACAAACAACTTAGAAAAGATGCAATACTGAACTCACTGTCCAAGTCTTATCTCTCATTTCTTATACATTATAGAATGTCAAAGCTTGAAGTGGATTACCATGGGTTACTAGGGTTACTTCAGAACTTTGAAAAGGATCACCAACTCCATAAGGAGTCGGTGAACTTAGTGGGAGGCTTGTCTTCTCATTCTCGATCCTTTGGAAAAGAAAAGAAGAACAAGAAGAAAAAAGCCAAGAAAATGCATGTTCATGCTAGGACACCTGTGCAGGCTAAGATCCCAAAGATCAAGTCTGATAAGAGTCAAGCTGAATGCTTCTTTTGTAAGAAGCGGGGGCATTGAAAGAGAAACTGTCCTTAGTACATTGCCTCTCTGGATCTGAACAGGCAGAAAAAGAAGCAAGCTGTTGCTGGGTAAGATATTTATATGATAACTTCTTGCAATTTCTCTATTTGTGATATTATTGATTGGATATTGGATACCGATAGCCCTTACCATATTTGTAATTCGTTGCAGGGATTGTAAGTCAGTAGAAGATTCGAGCAAGATGAGAGAATCCTGAATATTGAAGATGGAAGATCAGTTTCAGTTCTAGCTTTAAGAATCTTAAAACTTGTATTTGAATCTCATACCATTTATTGGTGTAGAATCTGATTGACATCGGATCGAGCTGGAGCTGAAGAAGAGATCGCCATTGGTGACCTGCAAAATAAAGTCTCGTCCGAAGTCGGTGGTGGTGGCTCCGGTAGGATCCTTCGATGATTAAGTCAGCTCTTCTGACCAACAGAAATGGAGTGCTCAGAAAAGAATTTAGTAGAATTTTGGAGAAAAAAAAGAGAGCTTAGAGAAAATGTATCTGGAGGATCCTTTTTATAGATGGAGCCTATAGCAGACTGATAGTGACAGCCATAATCGATCGATAGTGGGCCGCTTGGAGTCGCATGAGATTTGTTATGGAGAAAGAGAGGTGTCATCAGACTGATAGTGACAGCAGGCATTGGTTGATGATGTCAGAGAGGTGTCACCTATCATGATGTGCCCATTCATCGAGATTTAATAGTCGAAGTTCGAAGAAAGCAGGCGTTGGTTGATGACGAACTTTGACATATATCAATTTCAGAGGAGTTTGGACTCCTAAAGAAAATATGACTATAGGAGATCATCTGGAAGGAATGCTAGTTGAAATCTATAAGTAATTCGCTAGAAAAATCTGACTGAAGAAGAAGTCTGAAAAAAGTTTGGCCCCTGAAAAAATTTGATTGAAGGAGAAATTCGGAAGGAGCTCGGCTCCTGGAGGTATCCAACTGAAGGAGAAGATCGAAAGGAGTAGGGCTCCTGATAAAGTTTAGCTGCTGAAGGAGTTTGGTTGGGGTTCGGTTGTTAGAGGAGTTCGGTTGGGGTCTGACCATTAGAGGAGTTCGGTTGGGGTTCAACCGCTGGAGGAAGTCCGAGAGGGGTTCAACTGCTGGAAGAGTTTGACTATTTGAAGGAGTTCGACTGGGGTTCGGCTATTGGAGGGAGTCTGGGAGGGGTTCGATCGTTGGAGGAGTTCGACTACTAAAGAAGTTTGACTAGGATTCGACCGCTGGAGAAAAAATTTTTGATCGAAGATATTTCGTGATTACTAGTTGCATTAGGCTAAGCATCAGACTGAACTTCGATGGAAGCAGAGTTTATCTCGAATAATAGTCCCTCCACTTTCGAATTCGAAATTCGAAAGAAGAAAGTACAAAAAGATGACTGTCGAAGTTCTTTTCCAGACTCTACACCTATTGAGGTTGAAGCTCAAAAAAGATCTTATCTTCTATCGAGTTTGAAAGAGATCTTATCTCCTATTGAGGCTGACGTTGAAGCTCGGAGGAGATCTTATCTCCAATCGAGGTTAAAGAAGATCTTATCTTCTGTTGATGGATTGGAGCTCAGGGGAGATCTTATCTCCAGCCGAGGTTGAAGGAGATCTTATCTTCTATTGAGCTTGACGTTGAAGCTCGAAAAAGATCTTATATCCAACCGAGGTTGAAGGAGATTTTATCTCCTGCTGATGGGTTGGAGCTTGAGGGAGATCTTATCTTCAGTCGAGATTGAAGGAGATCTTATCTCCTGTTGAGGTTGACGTTGAAGTTCGAGAGAGATCTTATCTTCAACTGAGGTTCTTATCTTCAGCTGAGGTTGAAGGAGATCTTATCTCCTATTGATGTTGAAGTTAAAGCTCAGAAGAGATCTTATCTCTAGTCGAGGTTGAATGAGATCTTATCTCTTATTGATATTGACATTGAAGCTCGAGAGAGATCTTATCTCCAGCTGAGGTCGAAGGAGATCTTATCTTTCATTGACATTAAAGTTGAAGCTCGGAAGAGATCTTATCTTCAGTCAAGGTTGAAGAAGATCTTATTCTCCTATTGATATTGACATTGAAGCTCGAGAGAGATCTTATCACCAATCGAGGTTGAAAGAGATCTTATCTCCTATTGATATTGAAGTTGAAGCTCGGAGGAGATCTTATTTTCAGTCAAGATTGAAGGAGATCTTATCTTCTGTTAACGTTGACGTTGAAGCTTGGGAGAGATCTTATCTCCAGTTGAGATTGAAGGAGATCTTATCTTCTGTTGATGTTGAAGTTTGAAGCTCGAAAGAAATCTTATCTCCAAATCGAGGTTGAAGAAGATCTTATCTCCTATTGACGTTGATGTGATGTTGAAGCTCGAGAAAGATCTTATCTCCAATCGAGGTTGAAGAAGATCTTATCTTCTATTGAAGTTGATGTTGGAGCTCAGGGAGATCTTATCTCCAGTCGAGGTTGAAGGAGATCTTATCTCCTATTGAGGTGACGTTGAAGCTCAAGAAAGATCTTATCTCTAATCGAGGTTGAAGGAGATCTTATCTTCCTATTGAGGTTGACGTTGAAGCTCGGAGGAGATCTTATTTCAATCAAGATTGAAAGAGATCTTATCTCCTATTGAAAGTTGATTGGAGCTCAGGAAAGATCTTGTCTCCAGCCGAGGTTGAAGAAGATCTTATCTCCTATTGAGGTTGATTGTTGAAGATCTTATCTCTCGAAGAAGATCTTATTCTCGTAGGAGAGCCAAGGTTGAAGGAGATCTTATCTCCTTGTTGAGATTGACGTTGAAGCTCGAGGAAGATCTTATCTTCAGTCGAGGTTGAAGGAGATCTTATCTCCTATTGAGGTTGACGTTGAAGCTCAGAGGAGATCTTATCTACAATCGAGGTTGAAGAAGATCTTATCTCCAGTTGATCGAGGTTGACATTGAAGCCCGGAGGAGATCTTATCTTCAGCCGAGGTTGAAGAAGATCTTATCTTCTGTTGAAGGATTGAAGCTCAGTGGAACTCAGGGAAGATCTTATCTCTAGTCAAGGTTGAAGGAGATCTTATCTCCTGTTGAGGTTGAAGTTGATGCTCGGGAGAGATCTTATCTCCAGTCGAGGTTGAAGAAGATCTTATCTCCCATTGACGTTGGCGTTGAAGCTTAGGAGAGATCTTATCTCTAGCCGAGTTTAAAGGAGATCTTATTTTCTATTGAAGGATTGGAGCTTGAGAGAGATCTTATCTCCAACCAAGGTTGAAGGAGATCTTATCTCCTATTGAGGTTGACGTTGAAGCTCGGGTGAGATCTTATCTCCAATCGAGGTTAAAGAAAATCTTATCTTCTATTGAGCTTGACGTTGGAGCTTGGAAGAGATCTTATCTTCAGTCGAGGTTGAAAGAGATCTTATCTTTTGCTGAGGTTGAAGTTGAAGCTCGAGGGAGATATTATCTCCAATCGAGGTTGAAAGAGATTTTATCTCCTGTTGATGTTGGTGTTAAAGCTCGGAAGGAGATCTTATCTTTCTATTGATGTTGATATTGAAGCTCGGGAGAGATCTATCTTCAGTCGAGATTGAAGAAGATCTTATCTCTTGTTGACGTTGAAGTTGAAGCTCGGAAAGATTTTATCTCCAGTAGAGGTCGAAGGAGATCTTATCTCCTATTGACGTTGATGTTTGAAGCTCGGAGGAGATCTTATCTCCAGTCGAGATTGAAGGGAGATCTTATCTTCTATTGAGATTGACGTTGAAGCTTAGGAAAGATCTTATCTTCAATCGAGGTTGAAGAAGATCTTATATCCTGTTGACGTTGAAGTTGAAGCTCGGAGAGATCTTATCTCCAGCCGAGAGGTCGAAGGAGATCTTATCTCCTATTGATGTTGACATTGAAGCCCAGGAGAGATTTTATCTCCAATCGAGGTTGAAGAAGATCTTATCTTCTGTTGAAGGGTTGGAGCTCGGAGAAGATCTTATCTCCAATCGAGGTTGAAGAAGATCTTATCTCCTATTGAGGTTGAAGCTTAGGAAAGAGTTTCAAACCCGGGTTCCCGTGCTTGTTGCTTATTATGGATGCCGAGCTCATTGCGGACGCTGGGCTTATTATGGACGTCGAACTAGGACCTCTCTTGCAAACCAGGATAAGGTTCTGCCTTTTGCATTTGACGTAGTCAGATTGTCATGAAAAAACACATATAAGGATTCTCCACCGAGCTTCTTCCTTCTCCATGTCTTTATTCTACGAGGTTTCGACTTTTGCTTATGTTAGGATGAGGTTCTTCTCCTATTTCTAACAGGCTGTAGGGGCACATTAGGATCGTTATCGAAGCCTCTCCTCTCACCTCATCTAAAATAAACGAGATCTTCGACTTTGCTCATGTTAGGATGAGATTTTCTTCCTATTTCTAATGGGCTATAGGGGCACATAAGAGCTATTGTCAGGGCCTCTCCCCTCATCTCATCTAAAATGAACGAGGCCTTCAATTTTGCTCATATTAAGACGAGGTTCACCTTCTATTTCTAACGGACTGTAGAAATACATAAGGGCTATTGTCAGGACTTCTCTCCTCATCTCGTCTAAAATGAATGAGGCCTTTCGACTTTAGCTCATGTTAGGATGAGATTCTCCTCCTATTCTTAATGGGCTGTAGGGATGCACAAGGGCCATTGTCAGGATCTCTTCCCTCATCTCGTCTAAAATGAACGAAGCCTTCGACTTTGCTTACATTAGGATAAGATTTTTCTTTTATTCCTAACGGACTGTAGGGGCGCATAAGGGCCATTGTCAGGATCTCTTCCCTCATCTCATCTAAAATGAACGAGGCCTTCGACTTTGCTCACGTTAGGATGAGGTTCTCCTCCTATTCATAATGGACTGTGGGGATGCATAAAGGCCATTGTCAGGGCCTCTCTTCTTATCTTGTTTAAAATGAACGAGACCTTCGACTTGCTCATGTTGAGATGAGGTTCTCCTCTTATTCCTAACATGGCCACTATTGATTGCTTCTTTTTTGTCATTACATAGTTTTTGCACCAAGAAACCATAATATTGAAATGGAAAAGTTTTATTGAAGAAAAATTACTAATAGTACATCCTCAATTTTTTTGAATTCTAAGGTCGTGGGAGCATTGTTCCTCCGAGCTCCTTCAAACAAAAAATTTCAGACCGGACGACCTCCTCTATTTCATACGGGTCTTTTCAATTTGAGATAAGCTTTTCTTGGCTCTGAGGCTGAGAGATGATGGCTCATCAAAATATTAAGTCTTCCACTTTGAATATTTTATCTCTGACTCTGGAGTTATAGTATCAGATCACCCTTCGCCTGTAGGCCGCCATCAGAATCTGAGCTTTCTCTATTTTTTCTTTCAGTAGATCGAGGTTGACTCTGAGGTTCTGTGAGTTATGCTGCTCATTGAAGGCCACCACCTACGCTAATGGAAGCTTAAGCTCGATTAGGATGATTGCCTCTATTTCGAAAGTCAAGATAAATGGTGTTTCTTCGGTTGATAGCCTTTGAGTAATTCGATATGCCTAGAGGACATGGTAGAATTCGTCTGCCCAGGCCTCCTTTATCCTGTCGAGTCTTGTCTTGATGCCTTACAGCAAGATCAGGTTGGTCACTTCAGCTTTCCTATTTACCTATGGATGAGCTACCGACGTAAAGTAATGGAAGATGTTTAGATCTTCGCAGAACTCAGCGAACCTCGATCCAGCGAACTATCACCCATTATCTATTATCAAAGTTTGGGGCAGATCGAACTAGCAGACGATTGACTTTCAGATAAAGTCCTATATCTTGGTCTTAATAAATTTTGCTAGTGGTTCAACTTCGACCCATTTGGTGAAGTAGTCGATCGCGACTAGGAGGAACTTTCATTGTCCGGATGTCGTTGAGAAAGGGTCAAGTATATTCATTTCCTACTACACAAATGGCCAAGGTGCGCTTAGTGGAGTAAGCTCAAAGGTCAGCTATCTTTGTATATTTATATTTTTCTGACAGTGATCACATTTCTTGACATACTCCATAGAATCATGGTACAAGGTCGGCCAGTAGTACCCTTATCGAAGTAATTTTTGTGATAGAGACCTGGCTCCTACATGACTTTCATAAATTTTCTTATGTATTTTTCATAATGCGAAGTCGACCTCTGAAGGTCGGAGATATCTCAGCAGCGACAGCGAATAGCCCTCATACAAAACATACCGAAAGACTTGATTCTTGAGTTTTCAAGCTTCTTTCGAATCACGAGAAAGAACTCTTTCTTTGAGATAGGCAACTAACGGGTCAATCCAGTTTGGCTCGAGCTCCGTCTGTATAACGAACTATGATTTCTCTGAGCTTGGACATTTTAGAGTTTCAAAAAATACTTCTTTGGACAGTTCAATTGGAGCTGAAGTGGTCAATTTAAAGAGGAGATTGGCTCTTATATTTTCTATCCTCAAAATCTGTCGAATGCCAAAACTATTGAAGGTCGGAGTCAAATTCTTTACTTTTCTAAGATATTTCATCATACTTTCCTTCCATACTTCATAGTTATCACTAACTTGGCCGACCACTAATTGAGAATCACTATAGATTTGAAGTCGATCTACTTTTAACTTTCTTACTATTTTTAATCCGACGATCAGTGCTTCATATTCAGCTCCATTATTAGTTGTAAAAAATTTGAAGCGTAGCGCGTACTCGATGATGACTCCCTCGGGGTTGACTAAGACTAACCCTATACCCGCTCTAGTGGAGTTGGACGAACCATCCACGTACAGGGTCCAAAAATCTTTGAAAAGATCGGCACTCTCTTCGGAGAGGCTCGGTTGCAACAACAAGATGTCGGTCTCGTTCTATTCAAGCTCGACATCACCTAGAATGATACATTCTACTATAAAATCTGTCAATATCTGAGCTTGCCAGGGTCGATAATTAATGTCAAACTCTATGAGCTCGATTGTCCATTTTGCAATTCTTTCAAAAGCATCCGTTCGATGAAGGATTGCTTTTATTAGTTGATCCATGAGGACCGTTATGATGTGCCTCTAAAAGTAAGGTTGGAGTCCCCTGATAGCAATTAGAAGAGAGTAGATCAATTTTTCTAGCTTAAAGTATATAATCTTTGCATCCCTCAGGACCCAACTTACGTAGTAGATTGGTCGCTGCATCTTCACTTCCTTCTTGACCAGGACAGCTGCCAAGGTCATCAAGAAGACTGCTAGGTATAGGAATAATTCTTCTCCAAGTTCAAACTTTGTCAGCAGTAGGGGTGAGCCGAGATAGTTTTTGAGCTCCTCAAACATCCATTGGTACTCCGTCATCCAGCAGAAGTTCTTTGGTTACTTGAGAACTCGAAAGAAGGGCATGCATCGCTCAGCCAATCTCGAGACAAAGCGATTTAGAAATGCCACTTTTCTAATCAGGCGCTGAACTTCTTTGATTATTTTTAGAGCAGTCATCTCCTGAATAGCTCAAATTTTCTCTGGATTTGTTTCAATCCTGCATCTTGATACCATAAACCCCAGAAACTTTTCTGAGGTCACACCAAAGGCACACTTGGTCGGATTCAGTTTCATCTTGTGCTTCTTGAGTGCACTGAAGGTCTCTTCGAGGTTGGCGAGGTGGTTTATAGAAGCTTGACTTTTGACGACCATGTCATCCACATACACCTCCATATTGCGGTCGATCTACTTCTTGAAGATCTTGTTGATCAGGTGCTGGTACGTTGCTCCTGTATTTTTGAGTCCAAAGGACATAATCCTATAATAGTAAAGACCATAGTCAGTAATAAAAGTAATTTTTTTCTCGTCCTCTAATGCCATTCATATCTGATGATAGCCGGAGAAGGCGTCCATGAAGGTGAGAAGCTCGTGGCCTGAGATTGCATTTACCAGTTGATCAATCTTGGATAGAGGATAGCTATCTTTTGGATAGATCTTGTTCAGCATTTTGAAGTCTATACACATCCTCCACTTGTTGTTTGCCTTTTTGATGAGGACCACATTTGAGACCCAGATTGGATAGTTAACTTTTTAGATGAATCCAGCTTTGAGGAGCTTGCCTACTTCTATGATTGCTTTCTGCTTCTCCGGGGCATGGTTGCACATCTTCTCTTTTATCGATCGAAACTTAGGATCAATAGCCAGTCGATGTTCCATGACCTTGGCGTCAATTCCTGGCATATCCATTGGAGCCCAGATGAAGACATCCGCATTCCTCCATAAAAAGGCGATGAGCTGCTCCCAAACTTCATCTTCCAAATTGGAGTCAATTTATACCGTATGCTCCATTTTTTCATCATTTAGGAGGACGGTCATAAGATCTTCTTTGGGCTCACCCCATTCTTCGATAAGGTCACCGCGGACATTTAGCCTATCAACAGGATAAGAGTCGGACTGTTCTTCCTTTTGTAGGATAATTGAGTAGCAGTGTCTTATCAGAGCTTGATCTTCCCTGACCTCTCTGATCCCGTAACTTATCAAAAACTTCATCTTTAAATAATAAGTTAATACCATCGTCCGAAGTGCATTTAGATCAGGTCGATCGAGAATTGCATTATAAGCGGAGGGATCCTTTACTACTAGAAAATCCACCTACACTCTGGATTATTTTGGATATTGTCCTACGACCACAGCTAGAGTCATTACACCTTCAATTGGTACTGCAGCACCAGCAAAGCCTACTAGTGGAAAGTTTATTGGTCCTAGCTGACTATTGGATATCGATATTTTAGAAAAAAGCATCATAAAACAAGACGTCGATCGAACTTTCATTATCAACTAGGATGCGACGTACATCATAGTCCGCTATATTTAAAGAGATTACAATCGCATCATTATGCAAAAATTATACTCCCCGTGCATCTGCCTCAGTGAAGATTATGGGTTCTTTAGTCCTCCATCTCTTCATTGATTCCTCAGATCCGCTGGCCTCTTCTCACCGAAGTCCCCCAGAGATAGTGTTGATGATATCGAGAGGCGGTCGATCTTCTTATTGTTCCTTTCTTCTTAGTGGTTCTAGCTGCGATAGTGCCCTCGGTCGACTTTTCTTGCATCAGGCCGACGTTTGAAAAATCAACCCAACTGGTTTCTCTAGATGAGCTTCTCAATCTCGTTTTAGAGCTGAATACATTCTTCAGTATTGTAGCCATGGTCACGATGGTAGAGGTAGTATTTATTGGAATTATACTTGTCAGAATGAGTGCGCATCCTTTCAGGCCCCGACAGTTGCTTCTTAATCTCCATCAATACTTGCATTTTTGGAGCATTGAGGAGGGCATAGTTGTGAAACCTTCTGGAAGAAGAACATTTTCATGCCCTTCTATCAGAGCTCCTTTGACGATGAGCTCGAGGAGGTGTTCGGACTTGCTTGCGCTCCAGAGGAGTCCGTGAGCATGGTCGAGCTTCATTCGGCCCTTTCATCAGCTGTGGATTTATTAGACTCGCCCGCTTGCCGCTCTCTTGCGGCTTCCTCATTCTTCAACTTGAAGGTCTCTTCCGCTCGAGCATATCCTTCAGCCCGAGCTAGCAGATCAGTAAAGTTTGTAGGGTACTTCTTCTCCAGGAAGAATAATAAACTATTCTTCTGAAGGCCATCCTTGAGTGCGGCCATTGCAACAGACTGGTCTAAGTTTCGGATCTCTAATGCAACAACATTAAACTGGATGACATAGGTTTGGATAGATTCCTTCTCCTGCCTGATATTCATCAAAAAATTTGAACCTCGATGTGGACGTCGGCTGCTAACGAAGTGAGCCACAAACTGATGGCTCATTTGATCGAAGGAAAAGATGGTACCCAGCTTAAGTGCTGAGTACCAGTTCCTGGTGGCTCCCTTGAGGGTAGATGGGAACGTCTGGATAAAATGGCATCTGGCGCACCATGGAATAGCATCATTATTTGAAAGACCTCTAGATGGTCGATCGGATCGATGGTCCCATCGTAACTCTCAAACTATAGGAGCTTAAAGTTCAAAAGGATTAATTCCTACATAATCCTCTAAGAAAAAGAAGGATCAGTGCAAATATCATTACCGTATGAGGAGGAAGTATGATAGAGTTCTTCGATTCATTGGCTCATTTTTAGGAGCCTTTGATCCAGAAGATCATCACGATCGTTGATCTCCAAAATTTTCTGGTGGAATGAGTGCAAGACTCTCCCTAGGTCGAGTCATGATCCGAGCAAGGGTTCTCCACCCTCTGCTTCCTCTTTTCGGAGGTCACCGATCGGCTAGCCCAAGTCGGTCATCTCCAAATCGGATCATGGGGCTCTGGAGAAGCCTGCTCCAGCCGATTCGACATCGGAGCCTGCTGATGTATGGCCTGCACCACCTCCGTGAGATTACGAACATGCTGGATCAGCAGGTTGAACTACTCCACATCCATCATGGCTGTAGGTGGAGCTTGAGTTGTCGGAGCTGAAGCGGAAGCGGATAGGTCTGAATGGGATCTAGCTGCAGAGGTCGTTGATCATCAGATCGAAGCTTTCCTAGGAGGCATTTTATTTTTGGAAAGAACTCTAGAGAGGAAGAAGAGAGATCGTTGCTGAGCACTCCTTTAAGAATAAGGAAACCTCGAGAATAGAGGCTCTTCCTCCAGTGCCAATCTTGTTGGTGCAGAATCTGGTTGACGTCGGATCGAGTTGGAGCTGAGAAAGAGGTCGCTGTCGGTGACCAGCAAAATAAAGTTTCATCCGAAGTCAGTGATGGTGGCTTTGGTAGGATCCTCCAACGATCAAGTCAGTTCTTCTGGCCAATAGAAATAGAGTACTCAGAAAAGAATTCAGTAGAATTTTGGGAAAGAAGAAGAGAGCTTAGTGAAAATATATCTGATGGGTCTCTTTTTATAAACAGAGTCTGTAGCAGACTGATCGTGACAGCCATAACCATCCGATAGTAGGCCACTCGGTACCGCATGGAATTTATTACGGAGAGAGAGGTATCGCCAGATTGATAGTGACAGCCATAATTATCCAGTAGTGGGCCACTCGGGGTCGTGTGTGGTTTGCTACAGAGAGAGAGGTATTGCCTGTCATGATGTGTCCATTCATCGAGATTTAATAGTCGAAGTTTGGAGGAAGTAGGCATTGGTTGGTGAAGAACTTTGACATATATCAATTCTAGAGGAGTTCGGATTTTTAAAAGAAATACGGCTATAGAGGATCATCCGGAAGGAATGCTAGCTGAAATCTGCAAGTAATTCGTTGGAAAAATCCAACTGAAGGAGAAGTCCAAAAGAAGTTTAGCTCTTGGAGGTATCCGATTGAAGAAAAAGTTCGGAAGGAGTTTGGCTCTTAGAGAAATCCGACTAAAGGAGAAGTCCGAAAGGAGTTCGGCTCCTGGAGGTATCCGACTGAAGAAGAAGTTCGAAAGAAGTAGGGCTCCTGGAGGAGTTCAGCCACTGAAGAAGTTTGGCTTGGGTTCCGTCGCTGAAGGAGTTCGACTGGGGTTCAATCGCTGGAGGAGTTCAGCTGGGGTTTGACCGCTGGAGGGAGTTTAAGAAGGGTTCGACCACTGGAGGAGTTTGGCTATTTGAAGGAGTTTGGCTGAGGTTCGATCGCTGGAGGAAGTTTAAAAGGGGTTCGATCACTAGAGGAGTTCGACTGCTAAAAGAGCTCGATTGGGATTCGATCGCTGAAGAAAGAATTTTTGATAGAAGCTCTTTCGTATTTACCAGTTGCATTAGGCTAAGCATCAAACTGGACTTCAGCGGGAGCAGAGTTTATCTCCAACACTATTGTTCTTAGTGATTGTCATTTCTATCCTAGTTTTTTTTTAAACATTATTTCTATAGGTCTTTTGGCCATGAACAATTATGAAATTTTAATAAAAAAATGAGTTTGTAATGTCATTGTGAATGTTGTTACTGCTTTCTGTGGATAATTGAACAATGGTGTATATATATTATCACAACCTATTAATGTAGTCTATTCTACTAGCAAGCACTCTAGATTAGATAGTGTATCAGATATCTACTTATGGCATTGTAGGCTAGGTCATATAAATAAAAACATGATAAATATATTGACTCAGGAGGGAATCCTCGAAGTTAATGATTGTAAATCACTTCCAACCCGTGAGTTCTGTTTTCTTGGTAAAATGACCAAGTAATCTTTTACTGAAAAAGGTGAGAGAGCCAATGAGCTCTTAGGTCTAGTACATACTAATGTATGTGGACCAATGAGTACAAGTGCTGGAGGTAAATATGTCTATTTCATTACTTTCATAGATGATCTATCCAGATATGGATATGTTTATCTGATGAAATATAAGTCGGATTCTTTTGAAACATTCAAACGATTCCAAAGTGAAGTAAAAAAATAAACTGAAAAGAGTATTAAAATTCTTCGGTCTGACCAAGGAGGAGAATACCTTTCTGATGAATTTTTCACATATCTAGAAGAGAATGAAATTCTCTCTCAATGAACTTCTCCTAAAATACCACAGCATAATGGTGTGTCTGAAAGAAGGAATCAGACTATATTATACATGGTCCGATCCATGATGAAATTTGTCAGCTTATCGATATCCTTCTGGAGATATGCACTCGAATCGACTTGTTATCTATTAAATAGGATTCCAAGTAAGTCTGTAGTTAAAATTTCATATGAGATATGGATAGGACATAAGCCAGCACTTTCACACCTTAGGGTTTGGGGGTGTCCGGCTTATGTCAAATGGTTAGTTACATACAAACTTGGACCTAGGTTTGACAAATGTACATTCATAGGGTACCCAAAAGAGACCAAAGGATACTATTTCTACCATGCTGATGAACAAAAGATGTTCGTCAGCCTTAAAGCAACCTTTTTTTAAAAGAAGTTTCTTGATGAAGAAACTGTTGCCTCTAAGATTGAACTTGATGAAGTTTAATAGATAGGAAGTTTAACACAGAATATTGAACCTAAGTCAGATTTGATCAAATCAAATTCGAAGCCTAATGAACCCGCACCATTAAGACGATCCGATAGAGTACCCCGCCATCCGGACAGATACTATGGATTCTTGGTCTAGGATGGTGATCCCATCAAACTCGATGAGAATGATGAGGACATGATCACTTATATGGATGCGATGCAGAGACCCAATTCTGAGAAATGGCTAGAAGCCATGAGATCCGAAATGGATTCTATGAAGGTCAATGATATATGGACATTAGTTGACCCACCTAAAAGGGTTAAACCTATTCTGTGTAAAGGGTCTTCAAAAGGAAGAGGGGTGCAAACGGAAAGGTGAAGACTTATAAAGCCCATCTGATTTTCAAGGGATATCGTCAATGTTATGGTATTGACTATGATAAGACGTTCTCTCCTGTGGCAATGCTCAAGTCAATTCGGATGATGCTTGCCATTGCTGCCCATCTAGACTATGAAATTTGGCAGATGGATGTGAAGATAGCTTTCCTAAATAGAGAGCTGATTGAAGAGATATATATAATACAACCTGAAGGATTTACATCCACAGATGAATTCAAGGTGTGCAAGCTTCAGAGATCCATTTATGGATTAAAGCAGGCATCTTGGAGTTGGAACATGCATTTTGATAAAGTGATTAAAATGTATGGCTTCGTTAAGAATGGAGAAGAATCCTACATTTATAAATGGGCAAATGGTCCAGCAGTGGTATTCTTTATTTTGTACGTGGATGATATTCTCTTAATCGAAAATGATATCCCCACACTACAAGAATAAAAGTCTAGTTGTCATCATAGTTCTCCATGAAGGACTTGGGTGAAGCATCCTACATCCTAGGGATGAAGATATATAGAGATAGATCTAAAAGAATGCTTGGTATTTCTCAATCCACGTACATAGAAACTGTGCTGAAGAGGTTCAGTATGGAGAATTTTAAAAAGGACTATCTTTCGATAGGCTAAGAAAATTTTCTCTCTAAGAAGGATTATCCGACAACTCCTGAAGAGAGAGAGCATATGAGTAGAATTCTATATGCTTCGGTAGTAGGGTCTATTATGTATACAATGATATGTACGAGATCAGACGTGGCATACTCACTAGAAGTAGTGAGTAGATACTAGTCTGATCCTAAAAAAAATCACTGGAAGATGGTTAAAACCATCCTTAAGTATTTGCGAAATATTAAGAACCAATGATTGATTTATGGTGAGTCAGATCTGAAGCTTGTAGAATTTACAGACTTCAGCTTTCAATCTGATCATGATGATAGTAAAAGTATATCGAAATATATTTTTACTCTAAATGGTACAGTCATCTACTGAAAAAATTTCAAGCAGCATACAATGGCTGTCTTTGTTTGCGAAGTAGAGTACATGACAGCAGTAGATGCAGCAAAGAAAGCTGCGTGGCTGAGGAAGTTCATCACCGAGAGCTCAGAGTAGCACCCTCTATTGATGGTTCAGTCTTGCTCTACTGCGACAGCATTGGAGCCATAGCTCAAGCAAAGAAATCGAAGGTACACCAGCGAACAAAGCATATTCTGCACCACTTCCATTTGGTCTGTGAGATTGTGGATCATGGTGATGTCGACCTTCAGAAGATCGACGAAAAGGAGAACCTAGCCGACCCCTTCACTAAAGCCCTAGCAATCAAGGAGTTCGACAACTATAAGTCGAAGATGAGTATTAGATACTATGTCGAGTGGCTTTAGAATAAGTGAGAATTATTGAAAATTATGTTCTAAAATCAATCATCAGCTTGTTGACTATTGAGTTATTATAATTGATTTATTAATTAATGAAAAATATTTTGGCATCTTTTTTCATCATAAGTTTATATCTTCTAATAAACTTCATTGTTGTGATGAAGTTCTTAGGACTATTTAATTTTGATAAAAAGAGGATTTATCGATTAGTCTTTAAATTTATTTACGACCAAATGATAGGCAATTAATTAGGACGATAGCGTCTATCGAGCATAGGTCGCTATATGCCATATAGGTTGGTTATTCTCTAAAACCAAGATGTGTGGAGATACTGGTATGGCATACAGGTGAGATGTACAGGTACATCATCATTAAACGTGATCAACTCTAAAGCATTCTGTTGTTGATAATATCTCTAATGGGATATAGGTATAAGTATTCCTTAGATTTGAGATCATCTTAGTGACTTGCAAGCAACTCACTGTGCTTTGGTACCGGACTAACTGAATTTCTAATTTAGCAATGGAAGGTTTCTGGGCATAATCAAGTACTTGCAAAGTCGAATATGATCAAGATGGAATTGACCACTCTAAGAGTTGGAGAAAAATGTATCATTGTATTTCAATATAGCAAAATCTTGGTCAGGATAATCCATCAGATGGATTTGGTATTTTAAAATATAATGTAGACAACCTAATCAGAGTTGACTGTTGAACTTTGATGTGTCGTACGAGCATTATGGTCAAGGGGATGAATTATATGGAAACTATATCCGCATGGATTCTAAGGATGGTGTTCTACACCTTCGACCTATTCGGTCGTTGGGTATCATTGCTAGATGATCACTTCGATTGGTACAGAAATTTATTCCTGTACTATCGGCTTAGGTTCGGACCTATGAGGTCACACGCATTAGAACTTACGATCTGATCGGATGGTTGATCAACGATTAAGAATCGTTCTAGGATTAAATAATCAATATAATTGGTGTTTAACCTAGTGCAAGTGTTACAGGAGGATCAATTAGCAATTGGATTGCTAATTGATTTAATTTGATTAAGCCAATAAATTGAGATTAAGTCTAATTAAATATGATTTAATTAGATTTAGTTTGGGCTTGATTGGATCAAGTTCAATTGGTTTATTGGATAAGCCAAGTGCAAGAAAGAACTAGTCCTAGTCTAACTAGGACTCAGATTAATCTAATTTTTTAATTTAATTAAAAAAATAAATTAAAATTAAATCTAATTTAGTTAAGTCCTTAAATATGTTAGGATCTTATTTAATTGAATTGGTTTAATCTTGATTTTATTTAGTTAAAAGATCTTGTTTGATCAAGTCAAAATAGGAGTCCTAGTGTGACTAGGACTCCCTGTCTCCTTACACCACCTTGATCCCAACGCTCTCCATACCTATTTTTTAGATATTTTTCATAGAAAATCTCTTTCTTCCTGATTTCCATGCCTCCTCTCTCCCTCCAAGTCATATTTGAAAGTTAGGTGGAAGACCAAGTCAAAGAAGGAATTGGTTTTGCTTATGATTCTATGAGATAGAATCCTTGTTGACCAAAACATCTTTTCTTGAGTGCCACCCTCTCTTTTAATTAATTTTTCTCTTATTTCATGAAAATAATCTTCTTTTTTGTATGCCCTCCCTTGTTAGTCCACGACAAAACATTATGGAGGAGGCGTCGAGTTAGGCGCCCCAACAACTTCTCATGTTTGGATATTCCTAGTCTAGAAATTTGATCTAACTTGGACTCTTCTTTTTTTCTATTTATATAAATTTTGTTCTGATTTTTTCGTAGAATCTTTAGGTTTATTTTGGAATATTTTGCTTTTTGATTTTTTTAGTTGTACTCACATAAGATTTGCATGGATGATCTTTTAAAAAAAAAAAGAAAAAGAAAAAAATAAAAAAAAAAAAAAGGAGAGAGGTTTGGTTAAAGAACGCATGGAAATCCCAGTGTTCACTATCTTTAATATTCTAGCGGCCCTAATCAAACGAACCAAAGGTCATGTCCTCATCCTCATCAGATTCCTCAGCAGGCTCCACATTTTTCTTCCTTGGCAGCAGGTGGAGGTGCAGTCTCAGCAGAACAACAGGGGCCGCAGCAACAGCAAACTTGCTGGGATCCTGTATAAACGAAACAATATTATAATCAATCAACACTTAATTCATCAAAAAAAAAAAGGAAAAGAAAAAAAAAAAGAGAGTAAGAATTTAATGATTTGGTGGAAATAAATAACCTATCTTCAAGTACTCGTTAACTTTCTTTTCCTGGGGCAAACCTTTCGCTTGTCACGTATGCTATCAGTAAAATCATTATCAACAAAAATCACTGATGACATTAAGTCACCATCTACAATGTCAGCAAAATGAAAGATTCAAAATGTTGAAATGAAGTTAAAATACGATAAAATCTTGACTTTTAGACTAGAAGCTTTCCTAAGTCCCTTCCAATAAATATGCGAGCTTTAGATTTTTACTAAATCCCCAAAAATATTGTTTTGCTTTAAGAACCCGACCCTTTGTAGTTAAATCGATGCCTTACATTAAGATCATCTATTGTCTTTCACTTTTTAAGTATATCTCAATATCTACGTATGTTTGCATTCATCTATCTTTGCTTTATAGTTAGAAGAGGCCTAGCATACTGTAGTGTCTTTGTTTTTTTATTACAATCAGCATCCATGAAGATCATATTATCTACGAGTGGCAATTGGATCGGATTGGATCATAAATGGATTGGATCAGTTATGGGTCGGATCAGAAAATCTCAAGTTTGAATTCGACCTATTTAATAAACATGTTAAATTTTTAAATCTAAACTTGATCTATTTAATAAACAGATCATCCGATCCGATCTATTTAATATATTTATTAAATAATTAATATATTTAATCGACTCAATCCAACCCATTTAACCTATTTACTAAAATAATAACCTATTTATCAAATTCACCCTGACCTGTTTAACCTATTTACTTTCAAACATTAATTATTTTTGGGCCTTTGGGCCGATACTATTTGAATTTATCTTTTATTGACTTCCATCCTGATCATTATCCAAAATGCAAAATTATGCATGAAATTAAAGTAAACTTAAGAAATTTGTAAATGAGATCTGATTCACTATAAAATATAATCCTTAACCAACTGAAATTTGATACCAAGTGCATTAGGAAGCTGTTTCACATTACAAACTCTGACTCACAATAAATCCACATACATTTGTATCCTGCCAAAAGGTAGACAGTATATTACAGAGATAGTAACCACCAAGCAATAAACAAAACAACGTGGACATCGGTTTACATTCTTCACCGATTCCTGACAAGCAGGAATATATGAACACATAAGTTCACCCAGCTGTGATAGGAAATGTTTCATATCACTTACCTGATTTTATTCATAAAAAATTAGGGAATATATAAGATAACAGCTTACATCAGCTACTAGGAAGTAGGAACCCGAGAATATACAATTGGTATTTAGAAAACAGAACAAAATGTCAAATGCTTCGGGGCAACCTAGCAAAAGTCAGACAAAAATAACCAAATGCTTCAGGATAACCCTAGCAACAATTAGGCTGATTTTGTTTAAAAAATATTTTTATTAGAAATTAAAATCCTAACAAAGATTATTCACTATTGTAATGAGAATAATCAACATTTCTAGACAAAATTTAATCCAAACAAATAAAATCTCAAAAAATCTTAGATTAAATATTAAGAAAAATATACCTTGGAGAAGATTAAGAAAGCACAGAAAGAGGAAAAGATCAAAAAGAGAAAAAAATCTTAGATGGATGTGGACCAAGGTGGCAAGCAGCACAAATTGCAAGCCCTCCCTCAGCAATGGCCAAACGATCCGAACCTTGACAAGTCCTCCTCTTAAGGACTGGCTACGAAGGAGGAGTGGACTCAATGGAGGAGCCCCATTGCCCCAGCCACCGTTGGGAGAAAACTTGTTGATCCTAAAATTAATTTTGATGATTCCAAAATGTTGAGTATAAGTGATACTAATCACGTGTTTCAAGAATGTACATAGAACTTTTCAATACTTAAAATGAAGAAATTATTCATAGAAAAAAATCTTTCAAAAGAAAAAAAATCAAATAAAAGAATGATTTCAAATGCTCAAATAAAGCTCAAACAAGAAGTTTTGGAAGTCTTAATGATGGAAAAGATCATAAAAATCAAGGTGGAAGAAGCCCTCAAAAGTTAAGGACAAAAAGCAACTCATGTAGAAATATATATAGAATTGTTGAAGGCTGAAAACTGAGATGACCTAGTGAAAAATTGAGCTGGCTCAATACTTAGTAGGCTCAGTTTCAGAAAATAGAAAGATAAAAAGCTGATTTTTGAAGTCTACTGATACTAAGCCGACCTAGTGATTATAACGGCTAGTTTTTCATAACTTCAATTTTTTATTCATAACGACTCCCAATGGCTATTCCAAGAGCTCCAATGGTCAAAACTCATTCTTCAGCCACTTTCAAGTATATAAAAGGCTAGACACTCAATGAAAAAAGCAAGAAAGTGGATTAAAGAGAGAAAATCTTCAAACTAAGGGCCTATTTAGTCAAGCTGTGAAAATCAATTTATTTTAAAATTATTTTTTTTTAAATGAAGTTTTAGAAAATGTGCTATGAGAGAAAAGTAGTTTGTATTTGGTAAAATCATTTGATAAGCATTTCTATAAGTATTTGAAAAGCAATTTATATTTGATAAATCTTTCAAAAAAAATACTTTTAATTATTAAATTATGAAAAAAAGGCATATATAAATTTATTTTATAATTAATATTATTTAAATAGATAAATAATTTTAAATATTTATAATGATTAATTTTAATTTAATTTTTTATTTTTTATTTAATTAAAATAAAAAAATAAAATAATAAAAAATATATTAAAATTTTAATCAATATAAATATAATTAAATCAAAGATAATATATATTGAATATTTTACATAATTTTTATATGATAATATATATGTATCAAAATACATCGTTCACTAAATAATGGGAGGGTTAGGTAAAAATAAATAGGAATAGTTGTGGTAAATAATGATTTTGAGTAAGAATATTTTTATCTTAAAAAATTAATTTTTTGCTTCTGCTTCTGCTTTCAAGAAGAAGCTTTAATTTTTTGCTTCATCTCTGCAGCAGAAAAACTACTTCTGCTGCCACTCAAAAGCAGATTATTTTTTAAAATAAGCTTGACCAAATACTCTATTTTTTTAAAATAAATATTTTTTTGAAAAAAAATATTTTTTTTTTTAAAAGCTTGGCCAAACAAGCCCTAAGAGAGGATTATTGAATATTATTGAGAAAGAAAAAAAGAGAGAAATATAGTACACAGAATTGAGAGCTTTCCAAGAGTGATCTTCTCCAATATCCTCAACATCCTCTCAAGCATTGATTGAAGAGAAGTCAAGCTTCAAAAGATTAATCATTCAGCTTCTTCTTCGCGCTTTAAAATAATTTTTATTTTTTATTTATTTTATGCTAAAATTATATTTTATCTTTTTTATAAGTTTTTTGGAGCAAAGAAACTTGGGATAAAGGCCGGTCCAAGCTTGTAATTAGGCATTGTATAGTTTGATTGATGAGCCAAGATTAAAATCAATCAGAATTGATTGTTAGTCTAAAAAAATAATCATTGTATGGTTGTGGTTGGTGAGCCAAGGTTAAAACCAACTAAATTGTTAATGAGCCTGGAAAACTAACAACATAAGGTTTTGATTGGTGCTTTTGTTGAAAATTAATTGGATTTATTTGTGAGCCCAAAAAAATAAATACACTGTAATTAAGGAAGGATTATAGTAAAATTTTCAAGAAAAGCTTGAAGAGTGAACGTAGGAGTAGGTTATTTCGAACCACTATAAATTTCATATGTTTGTTGTCCCTTCTTGTTTTATTTATTTGCTTTACTTACTTATTTTGCACTAGCTTAATTCTTTCATAGTTTCATTTATACATTGATTTTGTTACTGCATATATTGATCATATCACAATCACTCAAATAAATTTAAGTTGAAACACATTATTGATTAGATTTCAGATTTGGCTATAATTTTATAAGTATCTAATTCATCCCTCCTCTTGAATAGCCATCCTTGGGCAACAAGTGGTATCAGAGCAGATGTTCTATTATTGGTTGTTGACCTAATGATCAAGAGCTAAAGATATTGCCAACCCAAGATGGAATCTTTTTTTAATGAAGATCATTACATAGATAGATCCCTACTTTTTAATGGCTCAAATTTTACCTATTGAAAAGCTAGGATGAAACTATTCATTCAAACACATGACTATAATTTATAAAAAATTATTGTTGATGGCTCACATACCCATAATGCATTGATTAAACATGATAAAGAGATGGTCCAACTAAATGCCAAGACCATGAACATGCTTTATTGCTCTTTAGATATTAATGAGTTTAATATAATTTCTTCATATATTTCAGTAAATTAAATATGAATGAAATTGAAAATGACTTTTGATAGAGCAAATCAAAAAGAGGAATGAAGCTTCCAAGAAAAAAGGAAGCTCACACCAATCTATGTCTCATGGTGCATGAAGATGAAAAGAAGAAGAAAAGAAAGAAACAAAAAAAAAGAAAAACATTGATTAAGAGAGAGCAAAGCAAAGAAGAGATAAATGAGAAAGTGAAAAAAATAATTACAAATCCTTGCCTCATGACCAATGATGATGAGGTAAATCTTAAGAATTCTTTCAATTTTACTTTTGATGAGTTATTTGAAGCTTTTAATGAATTAATGGATGAATTCAAAAATTTAAGGCTGAAAAATAAAGAACTTAAAAGATCAAATCTTCTTCAAGCTAATGAAAAGAATAATCTTTTGAGTGAAAAAAAGATTTTTCGAAAGAAATGAATGCTTTAGCTAAAGAAAAAGAATTACTTCTTAAATTTGAAAAATATTTGGTTGAAGAAAATATTAAGCTAAAAATAAAATTTAAAAAAATTAAAACTTTATATTGAAAAGAAATAAAACTTTTTGAAAGAAAAGAAGTCTCTTTTGGAAGAAAATACTAATCTAAGAAAAGAGATTGAAAGATTGAAGCCTTTGCTTAACAAGTTTATAATTGGCTCTCAAAAGCTTCAATTTATTTTAATCAATCAAAAAGTCATTTTTGATAAAACTAAAATTAGCTATAATTTATTAAGAAAATAAAAATTTATGAACAATATGTTTAGCAAAGCTTATTCTGAAAAAAAATTTATAGTTTGCTTTAATTATAATAAATTAGGCCATAAAATTTTAGAATATAATTTTAAAAGAATTGGCTATACTTTGGTTAGATAAATTTGGATTTCAAAAGAAACCCTAAGCACTTACTCCAATGAAACCAATAAAGCTTGGGTACCAAAAATTATAAATTAATTTATGCAGGTACACTAAGGATCCAATGAAATAAAAAGAGAAATTTTTTTTTGATGGATGCCTTAGAAATGAAAATGGATGGATGATGTTATTTGGTAAAAGCTAAACTTTTCTCTTCATCATACTACCAATATTTTCTAAATTTATTTAGAATAACTGATTGATTTTAATGATTTATTGGTACTTACATTGAATATATTTCTTGATCTAAATTTGAATATAAAACCAATATTATATTTTTGCAAAAGGGAGAGAAAATACTTAAGAAAATAATTTGATCTTAAAAGACCATTTAATTGAAAAAGCCTTTATTTGCAAATGTAAGAGGGAGAATTCATTTAAGATGAATTGATTACTAAATTAGTATTAGTTAAAGATTAATTTAGTATCAACTAAAAGTGCTTAACTTGAAAGAAAAAGAAAAAGAAATATTTTTGATTCATCTACTATTCAAAAAAAAAATATTTTATGATGAATTTTCTAGCATTTACTCTTAAAAATAGGAAGAGAGATATTTATTGAATATTATCTAGCTTTGATTGAAAATTAAGAAAATTGAATGATTTTCAACCAATTACTTTATAGTGTTCTAAATTTAAGCTTTCATATAATCATCAAATTTGATTTATATGATTTGATTGCTGAATCTTAATTTTGGATAATTAGTTGGAGTCCAAATGAATTTAAAGCATACTCTAAAAAATAAATTTCTAAATTTATTTTTGAAACTCATTTAAAAATCTAAATATAATATAGAACTTTGATGTGCATTTAGAAATCATTATAAAAATATTTTTACTCTAATACTATTGTTGGCTTGCTCGATAGTACATTTTTGATACATATCTTTTTCGAACTTAATTGACTAAAATTTTTTAAAAAAATGAAAGATTGAATATTAAAGTACATATTATGCTTAATTTTATAATCAAATCTTTTAAAAAGCTCTATTCCTCTTAAAGCTTAAAAGTGCATATTTAAAAATCTAATTAAAAATGTCATATTCATTCAAAAAGAAAGAGAGCCTTTGGTATTTGAATTTAAGCTAATTTTTGAAAGTGAATGAAGTATTTTAAATATGTTGTAAATCAAAAGACAAGTTTTTAAAGAGAAATAATTTATTTGATTTGATTTTTTTTAAATCGATACATCTTTAAATTGATACAATTCTTATATATTATTGATTTTAATGATCTTTCTTCATTCTTTTGATGAGCCTTTTGATGCTGTTAAAAAGGAAAAGAGAAAAATATTGAGTATATACTTAAAAAATTAATGCTTAAGAAACTTAATGAATTTGATGCTTAAAATCTTAATACTTATTTATTTGAATTGAGATATAAATTTAAAATGAGTATATAAAATTTATGTAATGAATTAATTATATACAATGAATCAAAAGATTGATTGAGAATATTCATGAAGTACTCATTCATGTGTTTAATCTATACTTCATGATATATTTTGATAAAATTTATTGAAATATATTATTTATTTTTATTGTGCATATACTCAAAATTTTGTCATCATCAAAAATAGGAAGATTGTTGATCCTAAAATTGATTTTGATGATTTCAAACGTTGAGTATAAGTAATACTAATCACGTGTTTTAAGAATATATATAGGATTTTTTAAGTGCTTAGAATGAAAAAATTATCCATAGAAAAAATCATCTCAAAAGAAGAAAAGTTAAAGAAAAGAATGATTTTAAATGCTCAAATAAAGCTCAAACAAGAAGTTTTGAAAGTCTTAATAGTGAAAAAGATCATAAAAATCAAGATGGAAGAAGCACACAAAAGTTGAAGACAAAAAGCCATTCATACAGAAATATATGTAGAATTATTGAAGACTGAGAACTGAGATGACCTAGTGAAAAACTGAGTACTTAATTGGCTCAGTGAAAAACTTAGTCGACTCAGCCTCAGAAAATAGAAAGATAGAAAGCTGATTTTTGAAGTCTACTGATATTGAGCTAATCTAGTTGAAAACTGAGCCGACCTAATGATTGTAATGGCTAATTTTTCATAACTTCAAATTTTTGTCCACAATGACTCCTAATGGCTATTCAAAGGATTCTGATAGTCAAAACTCATTCTTCAGCCATTTTTAAGCATATAAAAGGTTAGAGACTCAATGGGAAAAGCAAGAAAGTGGATTAAAGAAAGAAAATCTTTAAACTAAGAGAGGGTTATTGAATATTATTGAGAAAGAAAAAAAGAGAGGGATAGAGTGTATAGAATTCAGAGCTTTCCAAGAGCGATCTTCTCCAGCATCCTCAACATCCTCTCAAGTATTGATTGAAGAGAAATCAAACTTCAAAAGATCATTCATTTAGCTTCTTCTCGGTGCTTTAAAATAGTTTATATTTTCTATTTGTTTTGTTCTAAAATTATATTTTATTTTCTTTATAAGTTTTTTTTGGGGAAAGAAACTTGAGATAAAGATAGGTCCAAGCCCGTAATTGGATGTTGTATGGTTTGATTGATGAGCCAAGGTTAAAATCAATCGGGGTTGATTGTTAGCTCAAGAAAATAATCATTGTATGATTGTTGTTGGTGAGCCAAGGTTAAAACCAACTGAGTTGTTAGTGAGCTTGAAAAACTAACGGTATAAGATTTTGATCGGTGCTCTTATTAAAAACTAACAGCATTTGTTTATGAGCTCAAAAAAATAAACACACTGTAATCAAGAAAGGATTATAGTAAAATTTTCAAAAAAAGCTTGGAGAGTAGACGTGGAAGTGGGTTGCTCCAAACCACTATAAATTTCGTGTTTGTTGTGCCTTCTCATTTTGTTTACTTGTTTTACTTATTTTGCATTAGCTTAATTCTTTCATAATTTCATTTATATTTTGATTTTGTTGCTGCATATATTAATCATATCATAATCACTCAAACAAGTTTAAGTTGAAGCACATTATTTATTAGATTTTAAATTTGGCTATAATTTTATAAGTACCTAATTCATCCTCTTTAGGTAGCCATCCATGGGCAACAAAGCTGGGTTGCTAGAAGCATCGGAGGAGGAGTGGAGCTGTAGAGAAGTAAAAAAAAATCAAAAAACCAAATCTTAAAAGATGGACCAGAGGACGGGAGGAAGGAGAAAAGTCTAGAAAGACCGAAGGGCCGCTCGATCGACGGAAACAACTAACAAGGGTTAAAACTTAAAAGCCAAAAGATCCGAAACCAATTAACCAAAGTCCCTCTGCCATTTAACTTAAGTTATCATTCATGCAGGTTTACGAATTATAACCTGACTTGACCCAACCTATTTTAATTTATTTATTAAATGGGTTAAATGGGTTAAACAGGTCAGTTATCTGAAACCTAAACCTAACCTGCTTATTAAACAGGTGAAACGGGTTGATCCGTTTATGACCCAAACCTGTTTAATGCAAATCCAAACCTGTTTAAGATGGATCGAACGTAGGTCGGGTTGACAGGTCGAATCAATTTTTGCCACCCCTAACATTTTCCTCGAATCAATTGCTCCAAAAATCATAAAGTAGTGTAAATATATAACCTAAACGCACAAAAAAAAAGTACTTATTGTGGGAGGTGGAGAACCTTTGATCCTACATCAATTATGAGATAGGGGATATCTATTATCTATTATATATATAAAATAATATTCTATGGAGAAGTATTATGGTATTGCCATCTCAGCATCTCAGATAACTTTAGTTATGCTACATGAGACCAAAATATTATTTTTAAATAATAATATAATAATATTTTATAAATTAAAAAATAATATTTTAAAAATAAAAATTAAAAAAGGATAAGAGATAAAAAATATTTTTTAAAAAATATTATTTTTTAAAATATTATATATAAAAAATAATACTCTATAGAAGAGTATTATGGTATTGCCATCTTAGCATCTCAGATAACTTTAGTTGTGCCATATATAACCAAAATATTATTTTTAAATAATAATAAAATAATATTTTAAAAATTTTAAAAATAATATTTTAAAAATAAAAATTAGAAAGGGATAAGAGATGAAAAATATTTTTTAAAAATATTATTTTTTTAAAAAAATAAAAAAATTATAAAAAAATAATAATATTTTTTTAAAATATTAATTTATTATTATTTTATAAAGATAATATATCATTTTTTAATTTTAAAAATAATAATATACTAATTTATTTTTTAAAAAATAATATTTTTATTATTTTTTTAAATAATATATTTCAAGATCTGAATCGATCCATTAGATCAGATTAGATTAAATATAATAAATTATTCATAAATAGAGTATGGTACTCCATCGATTTAAAAGTCAAATCTCTATATTTAATAGCCTCCAAAAATTTAGAGAAAGCATGAGAAGAAGTGAGGGGGCAGGGATGTAATTAGGATTGGCATTTATCGAGAGAAGAAGAGCCATGGTGGGGCAGCATCGACAAGCACAAAGAAAGTATGAGAACATGAAGGAAGAAAAAAATAATAATAAAATATTATTTTATTAAAAAAAGAAAAAAATTAAAAAAAAAAGAAAAGAAGAGAGAAAGTTTCTCTCTTTCTTCAGTGATGACACTGGCGATGGTGGCATCGATAGGGATGCTCGAAGGTATGATCAAAATCAACATTTACTGAAAGAAAAGAGCGATGGTAGGACAATAGGAGGTGGGACGACATCGGTGGCTGCACAGAAGGTATGAAAAAAAGAGAGAGGACAAAATAAAATAGTATTTTAAAAATTAAAAAAAATAATTTTTTAAAAATAAAAATAAGAGAGGAATAAGAGATGAAAAATATTTTATTAAAAAAATATTATTTTAAAAAATATTATAAAAATAATAATAATATTTTTAAAAATACTAATTTAGTATTATTTTAAAAAGATAACTTATCATTTCTAATTTTAAAAATAATAATATATTAATTTATTTCTTTAAAAAATAATATTTTTAATTTTTTTTAAAATAATATATTTTAAGATTTAAATTAATTTATTGGATCAAATTAGATTAAGCTAATAGATTATCTGCAAATAAAGCACGGTACTTCGTCAATTTGAGAGCCAAATCTCTACATTTATAATCTTTGAAAGTTTGAAGAAAGTATGAAAAGTGAGGTGACATGGGTGCGATCAGGATCAATATTTATCGAGAGAGAAGGAGAGCTGTGGTAGGGTGGTAGGGAGTGGAGCAACATCCATAGATACAAAAAAAGTACGAGAATAGAAAGGAAGAAGAAAAAAATAATAATAAAATACTATTTTATAAAAAAGAAAAGAAAAAGAAAAAAAAGAAGAAAAGAATAGAAAAGAAGAGAAAGAGAGTTTCTCTCTCTTTCTTTAGTGGTGGCATCGATGAAGACGGTATCAATAGGGGCACCGGGGGTGCGATCAGGATCGATATTTATTGAAAAAGAAAGAGAGTAGTGGTAGGATGGTAGGAGATAGGACGGCACCAGTGGGCGTAGAGAAGATATGAGAAAACGAGGGTATGATTGAGATCGACATTTATCGAAAAAGAAAGAGAGCAATGGTGGGGCGACAGGGGGGTATGGCAGCACCGATGGGCATGTAGAAGATATGAAAATAAGAAGAAAGAAGAAAAAATAAAATATTATTTCATAAAATAATAAAAAATATATAATATATAATAAATAAATAAATAAAATATTAAAAAATAAAAAATATTGATTATAAATATTTATTATTAAAAATTTTAATAATTATAGATCATAATTATCCATCTCGCATAATGCATGGGTCTTTGACTAGTTCTTATTTATACGGAGATGGGCTCTTCTCTCCTCCGTAAGGTATCTTTTAAAAAACAAAACTAACCTTCAAAAGCAGGGCTAGAGTAGACAATACCTCACGCAAGTGGTGAGAGGAGGATGACTCATCCCATATAAGGTTGGGAACCCCTTTGGAACGAAAGATGAACCTCCTTTTATAAACACAAGATGACAAAATGATCTAGATACCAAATCCCCTCCAACCATCCGATAATCGATATTTGGCAAACCTTAATTGGTCTGCAGAGGACATCAATTAGCTTATCAATAATTTGTACTAAAATCAAAGCATACGGCCACTCTTCGAAATCTGCTTACCACTTCATTTTTCATGGTCATCATTGTTTATGATGCCACTTTTCATCTTCCCAAGAGCCACGATCGCCGCTCTGGCTACCGTGAGAAAGTATCTTTGGCTAATCAAAAACCCATGTACTCCCTTCGCTCGTACCGAACCTAAAAGTAGGAGGCATATGTTGGAGGGTTATTCATTATCCAGGTCAAAGATATGGATCGGTAGGAAGATATGTAAAGAAATATATAAAAGATCGGAATGATAACATCATCAGATGCGGGATTGGCATGATAATATCGCTGAAGATAGATAACGGCAAACTTCTTCCGAACCCATAGAGTGTTATGCATAGTTCGATCCTTCTGACTTTGACCAATTCTTATCCTGGTCTGCAATCCAATCATCATCAACCAATCCCAACTTCCATAGCAACTGGCAATTAGGCAAGCCAATTCCTAACTTCAGTGACCACTATACTTTGGGCATCCCGACCTCCACTTTAACCAACACTACAAGCCTAAGTCAACTCCTAGCTTCAATACCTACATCCATTGGACCATTCCTAAATATCTTCAATCGAAGCTAGTCGATTCTGCCCGTATCCTCAATTCAAATTTAAAAATACCTACAATGTTCCAGTTGGCTTCAAAATAGATAAGGCCTAGTAATGGCCTAATCCTATGGATCTTGATCTAAGATCATGCCATAACCACGCCCTAATAGACTGAACAAATTTTCTTAATGGCTTGTCTACCTTCATCTATAAAAAAGTCAACAAAGGGACCCCTAGAGAGATGCGAACATTCTCTCTCCACTCCTCTTCTATTACCTGAGACCGACTTGAGCGTCAGAGGATCCCGTCAGAGCCAACTCCGACTGGGACTTCTTTGCAAGTCGCTTCTCTGGAGGGGTGTGCCATCGCTCTGATCGACAGCTAGATTTTAGTGTCAATAGTACTCAAAAATAAAAAATAGAAATATCGAAAGGTATGTATCCTTTCACAAAGTGAGGATGATGAAGGGGAAAGTATGAGTTGCCATCTATATTTCTTTCTAGATGGGATTATGATAAGTCTAAACTAATAAGTTGGAGTAATGCTTTTGGCACTTCTATCTAATCATTGGTAATGCTCTCAACTATAGGAGGGAAGACAAAGCATCTAACTATCCAACCATCGATAGTGATGCATGTCTCTACTATCTTTTTTTTTCTCCTTATTTTTCTCTCTTTTTTTAGAAAACATTGAACATAAAGAAAAGAGCTGAATATAAATATACATATAATGCACTCCGATTAGGACTTCTTTGCAAGTCGCTTCTTTGGAGGGATGTGCCACTGCTCCGACCGATAGCTAAATTTCAACATCAATAATACTCAAAAATAAAAAATAGAAATATCAAAAGGTATGTAAAATATCCCTTCACAAGGTGAGGATGACGAAGGAGAAATATGAGTTGCCACCTATATTTCTTTCTAGATGGGATTATTATAAGTCTAAACTAATAAGATGGAGTAATGCTTTTGGCACTTCTATCTAGTCATAGATAGATAAGGCTCTCAACTATAGGAGAGAAGAAAAAGCATCCAACCATCTATAGTGATGCATGTCTCTACTTTTTTTTTTTTTTTTTTTTATCTCTTTTTTCTCATGAGACATTAAATATAAAAAAAAAAGATAAATATAAATACGTATATAATGCATGATAAATTTTACTTCTCATTGAATCTTGTGATATTCCAGCAACCTTCTCATGACAGCAAAATGAAATAAAAACATTAAATTAAAATGCAAAATTTACACCATATCTTGTATGAAATAAATTATAAAAGAAATATGAAAAGGTTAAAAATTAAAAATACAAATAACAAGAAAATAGAAATTCTAAGTTACTCGCTTCTAGTAGCTTGGCAAGTTATTTTGATGTTTTATATCATTTCGATTGGGACATAAATCAAAATATCGGAGCAATCCCAAGACAGTCATATATGTAGTTCAACTAAAATTTGCGAATGCAACTATCATGTGATGCACGCTATACGGTTGGTGTACTGGATCATTTAATTTTCATCATGAATCTTACATGCAAGCCTCCGAGATGAGACTTCCAGGCCTATTTACAACTACGAAAAAAAAAAAAGGAAAAAGAAATGGCCCGTGGGCCAGGTTACTTGCATTCGCTACGTTTGATCCATCCTTGCACTCCACCGCTCCTTCATTTTTTTTAAATAAATCGGATGATTTATATATATCTAATATAAATATATTAAATAAAATTAAAAAATAAAATATATTTAAATTAAAAAAAATATCAATAAATGATATTTACAAAATGCCATCAGAATTATTAGAAAAGACCAACGAATCTACCGTACTATTTACTTTTCTGCAGTGTGATTTGCAACAAATGAAGTGCGCCTGTCCGCTAGCTCCCAAATATCAACCAACGGGTAATGTTCAACGTTCTGCACTTCGAGGGACGAGTTTGGGGCAAACGGGCCACCGCACGAGGACCAAACGCCGTTCCGTTCCTTCGACCCGCTCCCTTCCTTGGACCTAAACGCCGTCAACGGATTTAGACAGAGGAGAAGATCCGCATCCCTTTCCCTCTCCAGCCCACGTCACAATCTTACGCTCCACCTCTTCGACGACTCCTTCCTTCCGGCAGTTTAATTAAAGGATTTGTTGCATGAAATGACACCGCACCGATTACGGAAGTCCATTTGGCCGACTTAGGTGGGAAGAGAAGAGAAGAGAAGAGGGGAAGAAGCCGAGGCGTAGACGACTCCTACTAAAATACTTGAGAGAGAGAGCGAGGTGAATGGATGGTAGCGATCTCGGGGGTTGGTGGATGGCGGGCGTGGATTGGGAGTCGCTGACCGAGGCGACGTCCGGGGCGGTGGGGGCGCTGGTCAGCACCACCGTGCTGTACCCCCTCGACACCTGCAAGACCAAATACCAGGCCGAATTCCGATCCCACGGCCGGCAGAAGTACAGGTTTACCTTCTCTCTCTCTTTCTTTCTCTCCATTCTTTCGATTCGGATTTTTTCTACTTTCAGTTCAGGTTTCAGTTCTCGAATTTGATCTTCAGATTAAAAAAAATTGATTTTTCATATATTCATTCTTTCGATCCGTTTGTTAGGATTTAAAGCGGGTGTTGGATTCTGTTAGTTTGTTCAATTAGTTGCAGCTTTTGGAGGATTTGGAGAATTCCTTTGTTTTCTTGGATGGATTTTTATTTTTATTTAAACTTTGTAATTTTGGAGTGGTATGTTAGTGCTTTCTTTTTGGTTCTCGCAAGGATGGGATCTTGTTCAATGGGGAAGCCAGTGTTCGATGCGCATATGGTGGCGTGGAAAGGAGCTCAATCTGGTGCCTGAATATGTTGTTGCTTGATGCTACCGTGGACAGTCTATGGTCTAGATCTCAGCAGGATTTGGAGTATAATTAGTATGATTCGAAGAGATGAGGAGACCTTCAAAATGTCTTGTTGCGAATTTGAAATCCCAGATACACATCACAGGACTCTGACCTGGAAGCCTTCATTAGTGAAGGGTGCCAAATAGTGAGACCAATTCTTTGTTGGTGAGGTGCTCTTTTTTAAGGGGAAAAAAAATCATTTTATTTATATTTGAAGGGTTTAGAAAGAAGAGGGGAAGACCTGAGCTCTCCATGGATGAACGTTGCAAGAAAGAATTTGGGGAAAAGTTGCAATGGCTGCCTCTGGTAGGAATGATCAGAAAAAAACAGACTTAAAGTTGGATCATTTGTGATTGATGCAGGGCTTGATGGTTAAGGTTCCGTTTTGTTTGAAGACCTAAGAAGCCATTGGGATTTTGGTTGTTCCCTGGGAACATTTTAATTGTTAGATTGGCTTGAAAAGAATCATTAAGATTTTGGGAATGAAGATAGCTTTATCTGGATAATTCAGATGGAAACGACTTTCTAGTGGGAGGGCGCTGATAGGAATGTTTGTAAAGACTAGTACACAGTGTAATTTGATGCTTTCTGATATAGCAAAAAATCACAATCTTTCAACTATTTCAGGCTTTTTTGTGCCTTTTTTGCCTTTTTTTTTTTTTTTTTTTTTTTTTTTTTGTGTGTGTGTTTTGTAGTGGATATTGTAAGGGGTTCCGTTGTATAGATTGAACCACTATGTTTGCCTTAAAGAAATTATTTGTAAAGTGACATGCAATGCTTACCAGATTATAGGCCTTATCCTACATATATACCCTTTCCTTTTCTGTATTTAGTTTCATGTGGTTTAATTTTAATCTGACAATGCTTACAGTATCATGCAATATTCCAGCATCATTCAATCCATATAGGATCAGAATGCAGTTTATTGATCATTATAGACCTTGAATACCCTCCTTTATAGTAAATGATGGTCTTAAGTATGGGGTCAACATGCTATGTCGAAAAGATGGAATTACTAATGGCCATGATAGCTTGGAGGAAAAATAGGCAACTAATATAGTGGTGGCTGATGAAGGTTTGCACATTGAAAGATTCTTCATGTGGCTAGTTATCTGAGGTAGCAGACTCCAGATCAATGTCTGAAACAAGGTTCTTTACGTGGAAGTTAAGTTGCAGAGGCAACTTGCCATTTCTTCATAGATGAATGTGCAACTAACATAAATTCCTGGGACTTGCCCCAAAACATGTTCCTTTAGGGGGTTCAACTTATTGAACTTTACAACTTTGCTTGAGAAGATTTTAAGGACAAAAGGTGAAGCTTTAGATCTTTGCTTTGCTTTTTTTGTTGTCATTAATTATTTCAAACAATGGATGTGATGTTAACAGTCATGCCATGGAGGAGAAATGAATTCACAAGGAACTCAATAAGAATTCCTTCACAAGATCAATATTGTACACATAGGAATGTCTTTGATGGAGTTGAACTTTTCTTGCAGTTGAGGGTTGATGATATGGGCTCAAGGAAACTCAAACTGTGAGTCATGGTGGAATAAAGGGAAAAAGGTTGCATGACAATAGGGAAAATGGAGAGAGAGAGAGAGAGAGAGAGAGAGAGAGAGAACCAGTGTATCAAGCTACTGGACAATCAACTACAAAGGTCTTGAACATGATCTTAATGCAAAGTAGAAACATAAGTTTGGCATATCTGGGGTAATTTCTAGATTCTGGAGGCAAAATTGAGAATAATTAGCAGCAGATTCTGAGTTAAATTGCTGGTTTTCTCTTGTATGCTAAACAGCATGACAGTTTCATTTTAGAAATCGGATATGTAGTTCAGATGAGTAACTGTTGCAGAATAGCAACAATCTATCAATAAAAATAATAAAAAATGATAGAAGATGGAGGGATAAGTGGAGGAACTGTATAAGAATAATAAGAGCATGCTAGAGGGAAGGATAAAAGCTGGTCTATTTCACTTGATATATCCCTGTCCGATAGTCCAAAACAGTTGTGCAGGATGCTCAACTTTTAATGCTTTTTTGAGAGCGTCAATCATCTACCTTTGCTACCCTAATTATGCTTCATAGTTACAAAAACAAGGCTGTCCTAGACTGCTGACTGATGTCCTATAATTTATTGACCAATCGGTCCTCTTTTTATCTCCTATTAAGACTCATTAGCAGCCACAGTGGCTACTCACCCAGTTAATCCTTCCTACTCTGGGTCCACCGTGCTAATCGAGATATTAGGTTGGTTTGGTCGGTGTCTTTCTTTCTCTCGGGATGGGGTTGGTGGCCTTGCATCTCCCTCCTTTTTCCAGGTCCGAGTGAAGCTGATCTGCCCCTACACTGTGTCTTGTTGTTGATGCCCCATGGGATTTGAGATAGCTTGAAAGCGCAGCAGGGGATGTTGGAGACAAGAAGAAGGGACATCTCTCGATGGGGGAGAAGCTGCAGCAGCACATCACGAAGTAGCTACCAACTGAGCTTCCCTAGATGTAGTAGTAAATCAATGGAGTAGTAAATCGAGATGGGTGCCGGACATTCAAAGAAGGCCTGGCCCCTTCTTCTTCTTGGCAGCAAAAGTAGGCTCTGCTTTGTCTGAGGCTCATAATTGCAATTTGTTTCCTTGGTTATGGTCCTCAAAAGCTTCTAACAGCCATTCTCCTGCCTAGATTTGCATGCCCAGAACAATCCATCCAGTCTCCTGCTGATAGTTGATGCCCTAAACAACTGATATGTGCTCCTAATCAGCTCCTAAAATTTCCCCTGATGATCAATTTGTCTTCAAATTTGGATTTACTAATTTGACTGGTTTAGGATTTTAATTTCTATGAGCTCCTTGAAAGTTCTTTCCTTTCAACCATCCAATTACTTAGGAAATGTTTAATTAAATATGTAGCTTTCTATAACTCAATGTACATATTTTGTTCAGCACATGCAGGAAAATGGTTAAGCTCAGAGTGGCCAATAAATGACGTGATGCTAGTATCTTCTTTGCTCATGACTAGCTTTTGCTGCTGGAACTTTGCCTGTCATCCCAACTGGTTTACACTATTTGATTTACTCAGAATGACTTCAGCTATAGAAGATTGATTCTACATGCACATGCATGTATGTTCTTACTAGTTCAAGGAAAAAGGGATTTGACTGCAATTTTCTTATCATGTAGAGAATCACTTTTATGAATCACCAAAAGGAAGTTTTCCTTGGCTTTAGTGCTTTTGATTGTCATTCTGTTTTGCTTTGGTCAAGGACGGACAACCATAGATGCTTTAACTTCAGACAGTCTATCAAGACTACGTCGATACCTTGCTAATCTGTGCTGCCAGTTATTATTGATTTCCTTAAATTACAGACCCTTATAAGTTCTAACAATCATTTTCCTGCTCAAATTTGAATGCCCAAAGTAATGCTTATGTCCTTTGCTGCTCCAATGAGCACTCGCTGGAAGAAAACAATGCAATGAAGTGGGCACCTAATAAACTTTTAAAATAAACTTAAATCGAGATATGAGGTTGGATTAATGTTTAATTTAGCGTGGGTGTGGCTGGTTCTTTTCTCATTTCAGGCTGCACCGGTATAAGATTCATATCTTTAAAATCGTTTATTTGCTGATTGCTCTACTGCAAACTGAAATTCTTGAATGTAAATTGTGTGTTCTGACTTCTTAGTACAGGTGAGGAAGGTTAAGGATTATACTCACTGCTTAAGAAGGCTGTTTTCAATTTTTGTTCCTATAAATTTGGTGCTACACCTATATAATTTGGTCTAGGTTGTCTTTCAAAGAACTATGTTGGATTCCAAGCAAGAGAGTTGAAGGATCTGGAAAGAAAAAAAATCAGCTTATGCTCTTGCGAATGAAACCAACAAATGTCTTAGGCATCGATATGGGCCAGATTTATGGTTACCTTGGTATCCTGGAGTGCTATGATGAATATGCTAGGCATATAGTCCCTTAGTTCTTATGCAAGTTGCACGGAATGGGCCATTATCGGAACAGATACATGTCCCAAAAAGTTCAAATTAATTTTCTCTAACAACAAAATATTGCTAAAAAATGTAATCAATAGTTTTGAAACTTAAATAAACCTGTTAAGTTTTTTGCCTTTTTAAAAGTAATCCTTGTGGTATTGGCTATGACAAGAATAAATGAGGCTTAACTGGTCATGGTCATCAGCTTTTTTTTTTTTTTTAATCATTACATAGAATCCTTTAAGACCCAAACCACAACGTTTATTCATTACCAAAAAAAAGATAAGGTTTGTGAATTTGTTTTTGGCTCTTAGGGCATATTTGTAGGCCGCCAGCATATGGAACTAGGTCAGTTGTAGACTAAGGAAAAGAAACAGGGGAGAAATTAGCATCCCTCCTTCACTTGCTTCCTTTTCTTAGTTGTATCTTTTTTCTAGGATTAAAAACTGATAAAATCATATAATCGTCCCGAATCTTACTTGATGGCATGAATTGCATCTCCACAAGTTCCTGCATCTGCCAGTTTTATGAATGAGACCTTCCACAATAGTGATGCTCAACATGGCCCTTATGTCAGTAATTTCCCTGTTGAAACCTTAAGCTTTCCATTAAAATCCTTACAATCAATCAAAAATTTGGAAACTTTTGCAATTACATTAGGTTGCTAAAACTAAGGGTGCATTTGGTTAGCCATTAAAAAAAGTACTTTTTTTGCTTTTTGATTTTTAAAAAGCAAAAATCAAAAAGCAATATTTGGTAACACCATAAAAAGCAAAAATAAAAAAAATCAAAATAATTGTTTTATATGAAAAGGAAAAATTTTTTGCTTTTTGCTTTTTTGCTTTGCATATAATTGTTTTTTGCTTTATAGTAATGTAGTTAGCAAACATGCTTTTTGCTTTTTTATTTTTGCTCGATAGCAAAAAAAAAAAAAAAAAAGTATTTAAAAAAAATCAAAAATCAAAAAGTGTAACCAAATGCATCCTAAATTTTATGCTTAAATAATTCTTAATTTCAGTGTTTTTGTTGCTAAGCATCCATAATCTGAAAATTACAGCATTATAAATTTTTAGCCACCATTGGTGAACTTTAATTATAGCACTGCATAGCAAATAACACAAAATCATTAGCATTACACTTGGTAATTGGAAAGCATATCAGGTCAAAGGATGGATTGCTGACAAGTGTACTTGGCATCTCTTAATATAATATATGTTTCTCTAGATGTTGTCTCAGTTTGATATTTTACTGGGGGACCACATGCGTAAATGAAGTTTGGATACTATATATTGGTAAACAATTAGCAGTTTTAGCCTCAACCCTGTATCGATGATTGGATTTGGTGCAAGGAATTGGCTAATGAATTCCTTTATGAATCTTAACGCTCACTTCCTAGAATGCAGCTTATGGACCTTAGGCAAGCAGCACAACATATTAAAGCACCTATAAACATCTGAGAATGAAATAACCATGCTTAACTAACTTAAAATGCTTAAGTTATCAAGGCACAGAGTAACTGGTCTGAATATAGCAGTAGTTTATATGGGTTTTTAATTTTGTTTCTGTTTTCCAGGATTTGGTGTATATCACGATTCCAAGCAGACCATTTTCTATATAGCATAACTTATTTATCTAATTTCTTTTGAACTGTTTCTTCTAGGAACCTTTCAGATGTCTTGTGGGAAGCAATTTCTACACGCCAAGTTCTTTCCCTGTACCAAGGACTTGGGACCAAGAATTTGCAATCTTTCATATCTCAGTTCGTTTATTTTTATGGCTATAGCTATTTCAAACGTCTGTATTTGGAAAAGAGTGGAGCCAAATCTGTGGGAACAAAAGCCAACCTGGTTGTAGCTGCTGCTGCTGGTGCTTGCACTGTTATCATAACGCAGGTAGTCAATAATCACACACCAAATTCAGTATCAATTTTAAATAAATTCCTGCATTTTAGCATTGTATCAAACTTTATATTGAGATTTTTGAGTATAATTCATGTTGCTTTTCCCTTTTCTTAATTTTTATCTTTGTTCAGCCATTGGATACAGCATCTTCTAGAATGCAAACAAGTTCTTTTGGTAAATCCAAGGGACTGCTTAAAACTCTTTCAGAGTGTTCCTGGAGTGATGCATATGATGGCCTGGGAGTATCTCTTCTGTTGACCTCAAATCCTTCTATTCAGGTACCATGATGGTGCTTTCTAGTGCCGCCATCATTTGGGAATACTATACGAAATTGCAAACATAAATATAGATTATCTAGTAGTCATGTAGCTTCTCTGATGTATATGCAATTCTTATTAAAAATAATGTTATTTTTTTACCTACTAATCAACTAACAAGAACTCTGAATGCATGTTGTGGGCCAATAATCAGATTTAGATTGGTTGTGCAATAATTAGATAGTTCTCTAGTTCTTAATTTAGCAAGTCCTTTTATCAGATTGTGTGGGTGAAAGGTTCTTGAATAATCAGCTTCCATGATTTGCAGATGAGACCTTAAGTTGCTGGATAGGGCTCTGAGGATGGACTCTGTGTGAGAGGAAAAGAATTTATGACAATAGGATAAAAATCTGTCAGACTAGGGACTCTCTAATTTCTTCTAATTTTGTTTCCTTTTCCAAGTTCCAAATGGGCAAAAAGATTTAGTTAGTTAATTGTGTAGAGTGGATGCATAGAATGAATCTTCCAAATAAATATCATATGACAACTGCATGCAACACAGGTTACTTCATTGGCTTTCATCTCTTAAATGAATCATGAGGAATTTCTTTGAGGCAGGCAATTAAGGCTTATAACTTCATGTGATGCACAATTTATGAAATCACAAGCTTCTGAAAAATCAGTTCCAGTCTTGGTTATGGCAAGGTAAAATTGTGAGTATTGTTTTCAGTAGTTTGGCTCTAGATTCAGCACTTTCATCCAAAAAACTAATAATAAATCTAAACCTGTTAAGCACATGGAAATTCAGGAAAAAATTCCAGAACAAAACAAATCAGGGACATAAATCAGGAATTGTTTTAAAATTTGTTGTTCTTTGTGACTATAGGGTGTTTTAATGGTTTCAGGCTGGAAACGTCAACTAGTCATGATTTTTTAATACATCAAAAAACATGTTTCACATAATTTGCATATAAAGGACCATTTATTAGTCAATGATGGTGTAGAACAAAACAGTCATCATGTAAGCCATAGGGTAGTCTATGATATATCAAAAAAAAAAAGCTTTTTCTAGTTATTTTAAACCAAAATTGCAGTGCTCCAAGATCTTGAAACTTGCAAAATCTAAGTTCACTTTTGAGGATTAGTTTCTTGGAATTTGAAGGAAATGAAGATATGACGGAGGCATTTCACAAATCACCCATATATGTAGCAGTTTTAGCTGTATAAGTTGGTTCCATCTGAAACTTTAGAACCAACTTCCATTGTAGATTGGTTTCCCATGAAAATATAATCATTTTATTAGTGGTTTCAGTTTTTCAGCTGAAGCTTCATACCATGGTGTTGTAAATTTGCTATAGCTTTTTTGGTTGAAAATCCTCCCTAATCTATTAAAGAATTATAGTAGTCAAAATACACACTTTTTTCAAAGTGCATATTTGGCTCCTTTTGACAATTATCTTGTCAACCTGATTAAAATCCTCTCTTCTTTGGCCAGCACTCATGGTGTTTGGATAAATAAAAATATGCCCAGTTAGCTAATCAAGGTTACTTCCTTAAAATGATGCCGTATTCCATTGATGTGTTGTTTGTTCATGAAATTTGGTAACAATGTCAGCTGGCTGCTAAATAATACCTTTTTTTCTAGGTTAGTGGGATATGACCTCATAATACATCATAGGAAAATTAGATTGGCAACGCACTTGCTGAGGAGTTAGACATGAGACAAGTTACTATTGTTCATTTTTTATATTTTATGCTCTAATGTCTAGCTCACTAAATAATTGATGCAAACCACGAATAAAATCAAAGAACAAAATAAAATTAAAGAAGAAAAGAAAAAAATTTAAAAGAAAATAAACATTCGAAGTCTGGAATTTCAAGAAATCAATTATTCAAGTCTATCTTTCTCCATACAGGTAGAGCCTTTAAATAGAGAAATAAAAAGCAACCTAACATGATTTTAACCGCTAACTTGAAACCTAATAGAACTTTTTTTATTGAGTTCTAATAAAATTAAAAGTCTCAATTTAAAAAAATAAGAAATAAAATAAAAATTCTAAATAAATCCGCAATTGAAATTAGGGTTAAGGTTTCTCAACGATGCTTTCTTTTTGAATATGTGCGTAAACCATGATTTCCATCATTCCCTCCTGGCTGGAAAGAACTTGACTCTAGCGAGGAATTAATGTAAGCTTCTAAAACATCTGGATCAATGCGTCATAGATCTTCTTCAAGGATCTAAGTAGCATTTGAGTTTGGATGATTGTGCCATTTGATGAAGAATCGACGAAATCCTCCATCAGCAGTAGAAACAATCTTATCCATGATAATGCGTTCAATTCGATCTGATGAAGATGGTGGAAGTGATGGAAGAACTGAAACTGGCACTAGAGGAGATGGAGTGTGATCCTTGCTATTATCTGTATGCATAGTAGGAGGCTCGAATATGCTTCGATAAGGTAGCAAGTCCTCAACATTGAAAATTGGACTAAATTTTAAATCAGAAGATAATTCTATATAATATGCATTAGGCCCAAGTTTACGAAGGATACGAAAAGGACTAGTGGCTCGAGCATGTAATTTTTTAAATGAATTTCGTGGATAACGCTCAGGATGAATACGAACCATCACATAGTCACTCTCGTTAAACTCTACTTTTCTACGGTGAGCATAAACAGAAAGCTTATACTTTCTGTACTTATGGCAATCTTTTATCTTATTACAGTATGAATATTATTAATGTGTTTAGCAAAAGAAATGGTAGACTCAAATATACGGTTATTTATTGGTAAGAAAATAAGATCAATGGGTTGATGGGGATTAAATCTATAAATAATTTCAAAAGAACTTTTGCTAGTAGACCTATTCATGGAGTTATTGTAAGCAAATTCTATGGTAGGCAATGACAAATCCCACGTTTCAAGTTTATCTCCAACTAGATACCTAAGTAAATTACCAAGACCACTATTTACAATATTTGTTTGACCATTAATCTGTGGGTAAAAGGATGAAGAAAAATTTAAATTTATTCCAAATAATTTTCAAAAGATCTTCTAAAAATAACTCATAAATTTGATATTACGGTCGGATACTATAGAAAAAGGCAAATTGTGAAGTCGAATGACTTTTTTTAAAGAACAACTTTGCAATAAAAGAAGCATCAGAATTATTTTGATAAGGAATGAAATATGCTATTTTGGAGAATTAATCAACAACTAGAACTATGATTTTCTTTACTACCTGTTTTCTCATTTCCTCACACTCATTAGGATTCGATATATAACTGGGACTAAATCAATGGCATGTTGGATGTCATGCATGGAAGGTAGGTTATTGGATGTCTTCTAGAGTTACATCTTTAAATTCTTCTTTTAATTGCTCAATTTCAGGAGGTGGGTTATCTTGGGAGTCTGAGGTCAATTGAATCTCATTTCTGGGAAGGACAGCTAACATTATTTCGGATTCTTTATTTTCTTTTTCAAATTCTTTATGAGTCGAAATATAACAATTTTTCTGTTCAGGAGGCTGAAGAGAGTTCTTATCTACTTTGGTAGGTTTGGACACGCTAGGCTTAGCAGGATTTAATCTGATTTTCTTATCATTATGCGTAAACACAAGTATTTTCTTTATCAAAATTATGAGCATCCACATCATAAATTCAAGGTCGACCTCGTAGGATGCTAGCAACCTCCATGGGTAAGATATCGCATATAATCTCGGCAGAATAATCTTTCATTTAAATTGGCATTAGGCAATACTTATTAACAGGAAGTGAGGTTTTGTCTGTCCAAGCAACCGTATAAGGGTGAGGATGAGGTTGAGGTTTCAGCTTTCGTCGATTAATGATAGATTTAGATACAACATTCATTGAACTACCACCATCAATGACAAGTTTATAGACCTTATCCCTACATTGGGCATATGTATAAAAAATACTAGTGCATTTCTAAGGTTAAGAGTCTGCATGAGTGATGACTATACATCGCATGACATTAACACACCCTCCTGATTCTTCATATTTTTCATCATACTCTTCTTTTAGTTCTAGAGGATTAAAGCCTTCTCTATTATATTCATCTCCCCTATGATAATGAGAACTCTCAAAATTATTCATGGAATGGTGGATAATCGGAGAGGCTATTGTAGATCGAGGATGTATGACTAGTATGCATGACATGACTCTGACTTCTAATAGGCTTAAGATTTTGTGAAAGGGATCGATGATTAGGTTGATTACTAGAAAGATTATTTTCTAGAGATTATTTGCTTATTTTTTATTCTCTTAGAGATAATTGACATTCTATCTGCTAATCTATAAGATTTGCTATGTCTATATGGCTATTTATTTGATTAGCACGAAGCTCATTAATCTCAGTACGAAGTTAATCTAATGACTGGCAAATTTGGTTTAAAATTTCTTGGAAGGCTGTTTGGATATTTTTGATAGATTCAAATTTGTTTTTCAAATTACCAATAGTCATGATAGCAAAAGAATTTTAATACTAATTACTATATGTACTAAAAAATTTTTAGCTATGATGCTCAGAATACCAATAGTCATGATAGCAAAAGAATTTTAATACTAATTACTATATGTACTAAAAAATTTTTAGCTATGATGCTCAGAATAAAATTGTAGGTTCAAACGTACTGTCTATGTTTCTATATAATTGTAAATTATGTGGGTATTTGGTGCATGCAATAGCAAATATATGGAAAAAATGTAGGCCTAAGCAATATAAATTACCTAAAAATTTAAAAAAAAATTAAAATTTAATGAAAAAATTGTATCTTTCACCAAACAAGATTAAATACCACCTTATGAAGCTTGCAGGTTGAAGACAAGGAAGATCTTCAATAAGCCTCCTCTTTTTTTCTTTTTTTTCTTTTTTTGTGGACTGGGTCTATGGACCTGGTCTGCAGTCACTCTTTTTTTATAGAGAAACTTCTCTTTTTTTTTTGGGTCTGTGGATCGGGTCTATAGACCGGGTTTGTAGATTGTCAGTCTATAGACCGCGGTTCACAAGCGGTCTGTAGATCATGATGTTTTTTAGGAGGCTAAGCCTTCTTTTTTCCTTTGTTTCCTTCGATGACTTCTAGGGCTTGAGTGACTGGTGGGGAGGAAGACAAACGGCAGGTTGGCGATTTTGCGATGGTGGATGGCGACGGCGACGAATCTGCTGGATAGGGCAGATTGAAAGAGATAGAGAGGGGAAATAGGAGGACGCGTGTGCGCGGTTGATGGGGAGGGAAGGGTCGAGGTGCTGGGGCTTGATTGGTCGACGGAGGCTCGCATCGTCGATGGCAAGGCAGGTAGTGACAACTGTCGGTGGCGGAGAAGGGAGTGACGGCTGTCGGAGGTGGGCGGCTGCAATTTAGGGGGTCCGGCAGTCGGCGACATAGAAGAAAGGCAGGGATAGTGTGGCGGTGGATGGTCTAGGCAGTGTCGGCGGTCAGCAGCGGAGACGGCATCGACGGCGAGCGGAGGGTGATTTGAGGCGAACAGCGGCGATGATGGTGGTGATGGCGAGAGGCGGCGGGATGGGTTGTTGCTCCACTCGATCTAGCAGGCGGGACCTACGATCGGGACGGAGAGGGCAGTGGTGACAGTTGGCGGCGACGGAGGACGCGGCGATGACTGTCTTCGGTGAAGGAGGTAGTGAGGGGGGGTGCGACTTGGAAGAAAGAGAGAGAGACGGAGAGGGGAAGGGAGAGACGGGAAAGATTATGCCAAATTATTATTATTTTTTTTGATTGGGTGGAAGGCGACAGGAAAGAGGGAAAAGAACTTGATTACGGTTGAAGAAAGAAAGAGAGAAAGAAAGAGAAGAAAACGTAGAACAAGAAAAAAAATTGCAGGATCTCTGCTTTGGTACCAAATTGATGCAAACCACGAACAAAATCAAAGAACAAAATAAAATTAAAGAAGACATGAAAAAAATTCAAAAGAAAATAAAGATTCAAAGCATGGAATTTCAGAAAATCAATTAATCAATTATTCAAATCCGTCTTTCTCCACATAGGTGGAGCCTTTAAATAAAGAAACAAAAGCAACCTAATAGGACTCTAACAGCTGACTTGAAACCCAATAGAACTTTTTTTATGGAGTTCTAATAAAATTAAAAGTCTCAATTTTAAAAAAAAAGAAATAAAATAAAAATCTTAAATAAATCCTCAATTGAAATTAGGGTTAAGGTTTCTTAAAGACGCTTTCTCCTTGAGTATGTGTGTAAACCCTGATTTCCATCAATAATCATCTTTCATTTATTTGTAAATATATAATACTTTAACATTTAAACCTCAACAAGAAGTTTGTCTTATTACAACGTTCCTGACTTATGCATTAATTATGATCCAGAGTCATGAATATGTTCACGGCACTTTTCAATCTGTTGTCAACTTGTTGTTAGCAAGTATTAAGTTCTAGCAGACAGAACTTGGTGCAAAAGAGAGGTTTGCATTGAAACTTGGTTGATTGGTCAATAGGTAAAAACACCGTTTGGCATGCAATTTGAGCGCATATACAACCATGCTCCAAGGGTCCTTTTGACTTGTCTTGAGCGTGGATGAAAGAGGAGATATGGTCTAATAAGAAATTGCATTTATTTTTGAAGCCAAAGTAACAAACTCAGAAATCCCCTTATTTCAATTCTTAATCTTTGTAAAGTCTTGCGAATAAGTTGGTCATGTTGCAAGCTAAGCTGGTGTCTGATCTCTGCCATTGAATGAAACAAGTAATATGACTTTCAAATGTGTTATCTTGAATTCTTTTTAAAATCTTAAAGATGCATATGAGCTTTCAGATGCTGCACTGAACATTTGTGATCAAGTGGGTGCAAAAGTAGACTGTTTTAATGGCACAATATGATGTTGTGCTATAAGCCTATAACATGAGCATCGGAATCTATCTATTTTCAATATGTACATGTTTTAAGATTCGAAATAGTGAATCATGATTAGCAAAGTGGATTCTCGATTTAAATGCCCTATCATGTATTTTAGCACACTAGTATGATACATTGTTATTTTTTTACGCGCTTGATGCATGGATTAGATACCGTAAAAAGATTACATCTTTAAACTTCTAAACATTTTTTGAGGTGCAAATCAAAATCAACAGTGTGGATTTTTTATTTGGATGGCTCATCATTGATTTTGGAAGAACTAAGTTTCTAATTAAAGGTTCAATGCATATATATTGTATGTATATGTATGTACGCATGCACGTATGTATATATCAATTGGGATATAGATATTGGGAAGGCCTGGAATCTAGCATGCAGTGTGTTGGACTCCTAAGCTTTTCCTTTTTTATCCTTCTTCATGCGAGTCATGCGGAATTATAAACTTTGGGTAATTGATTAGGTGGCTTCCAAGTCTCAACTCCAAACCTTGAAGATTCTAGTCTTTAGAGGCCCTTGTGTGGTGGTTCACTGTGCACTGCATGTGCAGAAGTTTAGTATGCCAGTGTTTTTACACGGACACACTGTGTGTGTGCATGCACGGTGGCTTGCAAAAAGGGGATCCCAGGTTAGAAACCCACTCCCTCCTCTCTCTCTCTCCTCTCCCCCCACCAACCACCCCCCCTGCTCCCCCCCCCCCCCCCCTCCCCTGCTTTTCAACTCTTTATTTTCTATTCTCTCCTCTCTTCTTTCTTTGACCGTGGTCCATTAAACAAATTCTGCCCTGCTCCCCTGTAAATAACTCTGTAATTCAGTTTTGGGGGCACATCTTGTCCTCTATTTTCTCCCACAACCCTATCATGCCTTTAAATTTTGAGGATTTCGAGCTATTCTCCATTTTTTTCTCTTTTGTTGCTTTGTTGTGTTAAATTTGAAGACTAAGTCAATCCAAGGCTGGTTCTTTGTCCTGAAGGTCTTTGCATATTTACCTTCCTGAACAAGTTAATCTTTCTATCCAGTGACTTCCTGTTTTGTCTTTTTCTTTTTCATCCTTTACATTCTTCAACCCTATTTTCATTTTATTTGCTCTTAATGCTCCATATCTTGCACCTCTTCCCTTTAAGAGGGCCCCCCGACATGTCCTGTAGCCCAGTTGATTGTGCATTAAGTCGAGAGACCTTAAATGGATTTATATAGGCGAACTTTTTTTTTCTTGAAATTTCTGCATGCTTACTGTGAATTATAAGTCAAAAAATGTTCTGCATTAGACATGACCATGCACTATTGATACGTTTTTTGAAAATAGATTGATAGGATTACTATGGAATTCTGATCTCATTATTTTCTTAGTTTATAGTGAACTAAACTTGAAAAATTCTGATATTGTGCTAATGATCTTCAAAATTGACCATAGGCCACTGCAAAATCATTAGAAGCTTCTGAAACAAAAGAACAAATATATAAAGATATTGTTTCTGAATATGGAGGTTTAATCTTTTCGGTCCTCATGTTACTGTTAGCATCAACTATTGTTACTTGTTTGTTTGTAAGTTGTAATCTACAGTGAAGGAAATCTCATGTTACAGTGGAAAAGACGATCAGCATATGATCTCATTGCCCACTTTTTTGATACAACAGTTCTTGTTCTTGGCCTTTATATGTGCATCATTGATAAGCTGTTCCTTTTAGTTATATTTGTATGGAAACTATAGCATATATGCCAAATTTTTTCTGTGCTGTTGAATGATAAGAATGATATTTCAGGATTAAAAAAAAAAATTCCATTGATGATATATGATTAACAAAAAAAACAACTGGTGGCACTGCCGAATGTTTCTATTCTAATCAGCGGTTTGGGACAAAACTGAACCTCCACTAATTTACTTTTGACTTGACAATGTTCCAGTACACGGTATTTGATCAGCTGAAGCGAAGACTTTTAAAGAGGAGACAAAGCAATAAAGTTGCCCCAGCAATTGCAAAATCTTCTCCAGAAGCTCTTTCAGCCTTGTCAGCTTTTGTTTTAGGTGCCATTTCAAAGAGTGTGGCAACTATCCTGACTTATCCAGCAATCAGGTAGCTAGATTTTCCAAAGGTTTTCTGACTTGTATCAACCATATTATTTCCTACAATGCTTTTGTGCTAATAAGAAACTGCTTATCCTTTCTTAATTTATTATTTCCTGATTTTTGTTAATTTGATTGGTGTAATATCATGAAGTTAATTGTTTTCATTCACTCTTCTTTTGCTGCGTTGGCAATCACTGTGTCAACTCTGGGATCTTGGAACTTGTGAACAGGTGTAAAGTCGTGATTCAGGCTTCTGATTCACATGATGGCTCCAAGAAGGATGGCCCATCCAGACCACCCAAGACAATGATAGGTGCTTTACTTGCTATATGGAAAAAGGAAGGAATTCCTGGTTTCTTCAAGGGGTTGCAGGCTCAGATTTTGAAGACCGTTCTGAGCTCTGCATTGCTTCTCATGATTAAGGAGAAAATTTCAAGGTATACTTGGATTTCAATGCTTGCTCTTCAAAGGTATCTGTTGGTTTCTCAGAGGAGGATAAAGACCGCATAGATATGCATACTTCTATCTTGAAAATAACATGGCTGATCAATTTCCAATATCCAAGTAAGATTTTTGTTGTCAAAGAAATAGGTGTTAGAAATGAGGCAGCCAACTGTTGTGAAAATTTTCTCCAGGGAAAAGGATGTATTTAGTTGAAATATTTGGTTTACTTTTATTACTCAAACAATGGCCTCTCGGGGAGGATCTCACATGAATAATCTTCAGGACATTTGTTGGATCTAATGAGAAATTGAGCTGGGGCATCATGAGTGCTAATGATGTCTCTTGCTTTGGAATGCCTTGACTTCTGGGTTTAATATTCTCTGAAACTGTGCTCTGTTAAGCAAATGAGCTTGTGATGACTGAAAAGGAATGCATCGAAGTCTGGCAATTGATGCTGCTGCTTTTCTTCACTTCCTTTTGTATGGAAATTTTCACAGAAATCCAAAATTGATTTCTGCTTTGCTGTATACAGTGATGGTAGTGGTTATTTTCCCTAATAATGGAATATTGTGGTGATTAATAATGAATTGTTCCAAGATATTTACACCCTGCACTCTCAGGTGGTACGAACAACTCTCTTTGGCTAATGAATTTCACACTGAAAACAGACCATCTGTGGCTAATTGAGGCAGGTTCCGAATCATGGGATCCTATTTAGATATGTTCTCATATCTCTTGTTCCCTGTTATTGGTGTATCGGGTTCTCCCGACCTAGGCCAACTCAAAATCTACTTTGACAGGTCTGCTAAGGGAAACTCTTATGCAGTGGAGGTTGTTGTTTGAGATCATTAGTGCTTGCAGCGGGTGTGTACCTTTACAGGCTTCCTCTGATCCATTCTATGAACTCTCAGCAGTGGCTGGTCTGCAGCATGTAACAACTCATTACCAAACTTCCTCTCTTTGGTTCCAAGGTGATTCTTATATTGTAATCTCTTTGTTTTTTAAGAATGGCATCCATACATTTATATTTCTTTGATTTTTTTCATTTTTATGATTAAGATTTGCCATCTCGGTACTGAATCCTGTATCAGTAAAATTTTACTATAATATCGGTATATGATTCAGTCTGATAGGATAGTATCGGTATATTTCGTATGATATTTCATGTTTGCGATCATGATACCTATTTTACTTTTCTCATATCTTTCATGAAGCGATCTAGGTGACCGACCATCGCACTAGTCATCTCACTAACATAGCAGCTTCCTTTAATAATAATTTTATCTGGTACTCTAGCTATCTTCCTCTTGTAAATATTTTGTGTCATGCTTCTCTTTCTTGCTTTGGTTGTTTAATATGATGACATGATGAGACTTATGAATAGAATAGAAATGGTGATCGAAAAAGAGAGAGTGAGAGAAAATGGAATAGAAATGGTCTATAATGATCGAGACGAGAGAGAGAGAGAGAGAGAGAGAGAGAGAGAGAATCATCAATTTTCATTCTGAAATGTTCATTGCAGTGGTGTATTGGTTTTTGTAGTGTAGTGATTTTTGTAATTAAGGAGGGCTTGCCCTTCTCTGTCCTACCTATAAAAGAAGAAAATCCCTTTTTCTTCATCCCTACTGGTTAACTTGAAAAATAAGGCGGCCACACAATTTCACTGCCATATAATTTTTCACTATCTGGTGAGTAGTTTCTTTTTCAAAGATCATAATAGTTAGGGATGAAGCCCTACTTAGAAAAGGTAGAAGAGGTTACTCCAAATTTCCCTAAAAGAACCCATGAAATGGGGCATGAATGGTCATAATGACTGCGCACATGTTTGTGCGATAATTTGGGAAGGAAGATCAACAGAAAATAAGAAAAATGGCTAATAAAACTCACTGAAATTATTTTTAATGCAATTAATTAAGACCCGGTTGTGAGATGTCTGAAGCATAGGGTCTGATCACGATCAAAAGTTTATTTAATCATGCATGCTGGTGAAGAGTTTTTGATGCAAAAGCCTTATTGGCGCAGCATCACCTAATAGACAGAAGAAACATGCCATAGCTTTGCTGTGAAACATTGATTTGCAAAAGAATAGTTTCCACATAAAACAGGTGGGAAACAGTTAATGCCTAGGAATGAAAGAACAGTGATCTATTCCTCTTATTTCTTAAGGGCCTGTTTGAATGCTGCAAGCTATCACCAGTCTAATAAGATTTTCCAGCAGGATTGTGATAGTCCCACAACAGTTGTGAAAGCAATAAATGAGAGATATATAATGACTTAAGTAAGTTTGCTGCCAACAATTGGCCCTAAGTATTTTTGAGCTGCATGGTTCAAGTCTGAATAAGTTGTTGGTCAGTAGATTGTTGGATGGTGATAGCAGCATGATGGGCTTGCGCCTCTGAAGTCTCACATAGATATATAGAAGGAAATACTGGAGCCAAGAGAGTCCTGATGAGGATATCAGGGATTTAAGTGGGGAGGGGATACTTGGGCCAAGGATTTAAGTAGGGGCGATTGTGATAGTTTCACATCGATTGTCTTAAGCATTTTTGGGCTGCATGATTCAGGCCTGAATATATAAATTGTTGGTCAGTAGATTGTTTGGGGTGTTACAAAGATTCTCTCTAATTTTTTGTTTAAAGAAAAAAAATCTTTCGATGATGGTTTTTACTTTGAAATTCTTTGGAATCTAAGCATGAAAAGAGTCAGAACCTTGATCACAACTAATATATTTATCTTGAAAAAATAAGGATAAGCTATGAACTAATGGGTTTCTCACCTCTCTAGCTCCTTCCACTGTGTTTTTAAATAGAAAGCCAGCACCAGGAAGATCTTATCGTCAATAAGATTCCCGGACATTCCAAAAAGCTCTTAAAAATGTAACTTATTTTGTGAAGAATAGGATCCAGTTTTATTAAATTCAGCAATTTTTTATGATTGACAAAGTTATCTTTCTATAATTGTCAAAAAAATGACAGGTACTAGATTTAGCTTGAACTTGGATATGAATCATAACATTAATCGATAAATATATAATTAGGACGAGTTACATCTCATAAAGTTGGCCATTATTATGATGTCTCTAACCTATCAACCAACAAGCAATTTTTGTCAAAAGAACATGATAACGAGTTGGTCTAGTCGTACACTTAAAAATGTGCAAAATATTGCAATTACTTATCAAAACCATCAGTTGTAATTGAATTACAAAAAAGTAAACATCGATAAATCAAAAATCCAAATGTATTTAAAAAATAAAACATTGAGCAATAGAGTGTTACCTTTTGAATAGTATTTATCTCATGCAGCAACACATATTTAAATTGATTAGGCGTTCAATAAAGAGGGCACGTATCATCATTGGGTCACATTGGTTACATGCTCAAAATAGTATGTTATGCCTCAGGTTGACCACCAAGAGCCAGTGTGTTATCATTGCCTTGTCCTTGAATTGCAGCAAGTTACCAATCAATCATCTTAGTTATAATGTATGCTTAGCAAAACTAATCTTTATACAATTCAAACCTTTATATAATATAGAATTAGTAGTTAATTTAAGTAGTATCATATATATCAACTACTAGGATCACTAAAAACCATAGGGAATTATGAAGAACGAGTAATAAGATTTGAGTATTCCTTGTACCCAGCAAGAGCACAACTATGCATTCTCCCTAGCTAATGGCATCATCATCAGTCATTCACGAAAAATTATAAGCAAAGCACCAAGCACTATAACAATCCACTCATACCGGTGAATGTCATTTTTTTCTTTAAAAAAGCTACCACCATAACAACTCATCACATAATAAGAGAATGCCATTTTCTTTTTCTTTTCTTTTTTTTTTAATTTTTTATTTTAATTAAGTTCTTCTCAAGCTACCACCATAGGAATCAACTAAAATAAGAGAATGGGCATGTTAAAATGAATGATGGGGAAAGCAAAAGGGAGGGACTAGGGCATCTGGATAGCTAATAAAGTATACAATATTCATCATTGTTTGGAGAGGTTTTCTTAGGCCTCTCATCATCATGGAAGAAAACTTTTGAAAAGTAGGTAGTTTTGTTTAACAAACTCTAACCACTGAATTGGTACATTGCATGAACCATAGTTTTATAGGACATCCATACAAGGTGCAATGTAGCAAGGCTTCTTCCATAAAGTGATGACTGACCATTATCAATAATAGTTGCTAATATACCAAAAGTGAGTTGCTTTTTTTTTTTATTTTTATTTGAGTATCATATCCTTTGATTGTTCACCTATAGTTTTGTCCAATCAAATAAAAAATAGGAAAGAGTAAGATATATCAAAAGCATCATCAAAAATTACTTGACTATTATTTCGAAGATGAACTTTGGAAGATATCAAACATGAAGTTAATAAATTTATTTCCAACAATCATTACATGACATCTTATTAGATAATAATTTGAAAAATCAGTAAATGTCTATGATTGAGAAGAATAATAAAATAATATTCAATAATTATTCTAAAACTCACCATGAAGATTGAAATGAAGAATCTCCTATCTAATAGAGAGTTGTAATTTCTAAGCTATATACTAATGGTTCTTAGAATGACTAATTATTCCTAAGAAAAAAATGTTAATGCTTATTGTCTTTATATATAAACAATCTTTTAATACCGATTTAAAAATGTTAACCAAGCTTGAGTGTCCTCAAAGCATTTCTCTTCATCATTTATAAGACTATGCATCGTCTTATAACCACGCTTGCTTCAATCCTTTTATTAGTTTTTGTCATTCTTAAATGCACTTGATCGTCAAGCAAGATCCATGTTAACTATTTATGACTTATTCTTTTATCAAATTAATTCTCTATACATAAATAGAAATTTTATTTCATATCTTCTTTAATTCAAATACCATCTCCAGTGCATTTTTTCACATGATGTGGTCATAGGGATCATGCACGAACTCTGGTTGTTGCAATTTGTCCTTAATGTTATCATCTTTTTCTTTCTTTGATAAGTCAAAAAAACTTGTAGGTGATATTATAAACCACTGTAATATTACTTCTTTTTAAAGCTTTGTCATATCACTTCTTTCTTTTTAAAGTTTATCATACATCTTTATCAAAAAGAATAGTTTATTACACCTTGCGACTTGTATCCTTATCTACCTTTTTGAGATGTTAATTCCTTTCTTTTACTTATTCCCACTCTCATATAAATTACAGTGCAGAGCTCATAAATTAACCCATCAACAGCCAAACTATGTGGTTAGATATGAAATAAAGACGGAGATTTCCTGCTTCAAAATGATTAAAATCTCAATCCATCAAGTGCTCCTCCTGGAGTTCTCTTTAATCCTTTCCAGTGAAAGGGCAAATAAAATAGAGGTTGCCTGGGTGGGCGTTAACCGTGCACGACGAGTTTTAAAAACTGTTTCTATTCTTGTTGAGCACCTTGATGAAATGCTGTAGACTAATATTGTATTTGCTTGAGAAGCTTTTAGAAATATTTTATTTTTTAATTTTTTTTATAGATGTGTTAATGCTGGAATGGTGGTATCGTATGTTATGATTTAAAAATAAAAAATAAAAAAAATCGTACCATCCTTTTTTTTTATAACTTTCAAAATTACGCAGCGACCCATCCATCCAGCTGGCGAGAGAGAGAGACGCCATCTACTTTTATATAATAATAAAGTTATTACTGTTCAATTATTATAATTTGGAACAGCTAAGGAACTGGGGACCGACCCGACCAACAGCAAACATCAGTACAACATTCTTCACCTCTCAGACTCAGCCCAGTGGGTCCCACCTCAATCCTGACTTTAACATCCAACACGCCATTGAGCGACAAAGCCTGTCCAGGAATTTAGAGCGGATCGAGTTAGGTAGGGAATCGAAATATGTGGGTCCCACTCACGTGTGCGCTTAGCAGCTACCTAAAACGGAGGAAAGCCATCGGTCACCAGCTCAGCCCCCTCACGACGCCGACACTTATGGCATTAGCAAACGACAACGCCGACACCATCACAGCGCAGCACTCTTCTTCTCTCTCTCGTCTGGAAATTTATAATAATATTATATGAGAGAAGGTAAAGGTGGTCACGGGGAATAAAGGGTGAGTCTTGGAGGTCTCCTTTTTTTCTGGTTCTTTTCTTGGTCTTGGATAAAGAATTACCAAGATAAGCCAGCATCTCAAAGGGACTCAGCTGCTGCTGTTGGTGCTTGTGACACTCATAATGTTGGAAGAAAGGGGGGAATGGCAGCAGGGCAGAGATCTTCTTTGAGACCCTCACCAGCCATTTCAGTAGTGGAGCACATGTAGAGGAGTTGGAGAAATAGGAAGTAAAGTTTCTCAAAATCTCTGCGTAGGCTGTAAGATTTTTTTTTTTTTTAGTAAATCCTTTTGTTATTTTTGGTTCAGGCAATGTTGGTCTTGGTGTTCTTCTTGTTGTTTGTTTTAATTTGGAAGTTATGTTGCTTGCGCTTTAGTTTTTCCATTTTGTGGTTTCCTTCTATGAATCTTTATTTGTTGCTTTTATCAACTCGGTGACTCAGATCTTATGTTGGATACTTGGCCAAATTGACTTGTTTTACCAATTAGTTGCTAATGATGTCTCTATTTCTCGCCAATAGTACATAGAAGAGACTAGATAGAGATATTTCGCCAGTGGTTATTTGGACCCTCTTCCAGATCTGATCGTTTGTTTCTTTTGCATGCATAAATCCACTTCGCCATGTGTTACAGGGTTTTAAGTGCATCATAAATGAAGTCACAATGGTGGCTCTCGAATTATTTCACTTGTTAAAGCATGAGACATGAAAAGAGATGTTTCATATTTGGGTAAGTTATAAAATGGCAATCTTTTATATGGAGAAGTTGGAGTTTTTCTTAAAGAAGTTGCATGGTTTCTCACATTGTCCTCCGAGCTGAGGTTCCTAGAAGTAAAGTTTTGATCTTGAGCCCAAATTTTTTTTCTGCTCCATTTTGATGCTGCAGGACTCAAATTGCTGGAGTTTAGTAAAAAAATATGTACAGAATTGAGGGGATATCTCATTTACTTCGGCATGATTAAAGAAAAGACCTTTCCTCTAGTTATTTGTTGAGTACTCCAGCATTTATGCAAGTTATCCTTCATCATTAAATCTTCATACATGATTTTAGGCAACCGTACATAGAGAAAATTGTTGTCAAGATTCCATACACAATTAGATTCCTATTTGTTTGTATGCTAATCTCATGCTATTCTTACATCTATGATGCTCATAGTTGTGAGTGCTGATTCTTGTTATTAATGTTCGCTTTTCATGTTCGCTGTTATATAAAAAAAGGCTAATAATGCTGAAAGCAGATTGTTATTATCAGGTTTCTTCATTCGGATGTTTGTTAGTGTTGCCATATTAAGTCGCTCACTGTCTCGACTCTCGACGGTCTACTTGTTTAGGGAACTGGTGCTGATTTAATATGGGGTCATTGGCATCTGAGAAAGAGACTGTAAACCCAGAGATCTACCTATCATTGGGTCTGAAGGCATCAGGCAAAGGAATTACTGAATTTCCAAGGATATTGTCTCTTCTGTCATCACATCTTGATAGATCTGTTCAGAAGAATGAAAAGTTACTAGATTCAAAGAAAATTAAAGAAACTGTCACCATTTTTCATGGTTTGAGAGCCCCAAACCTCAATATACAGAAGTACATAGAGCGCATCTTCAAGTACTCGAGATGTAGCCCATCCTGCTTTGTCCTTGCACACATATACATTGACAAATTTCTTCAGCAACCTGACATTCGCCTGACTTCTCTCAATGTTCATCGCTTGCTGATTACAAGTGTTGTGGTAGCAGCAAAATTCATTGATGATGCGTAAGTGTTAGATGTAATGTCTATTGCACTATTAAAAAAGTATATTTTTGACCCCATGCAAAAACTTCATTTCTTGTATTTCCATACAATATAACCTAGTCACCATCTGACGTATAATATACTTTTTTTTATAAACTTGAGGTTACTTGTAGATTTTATATATATATATATATATATATATAACTGCAAGTTCATGATTTTTTGCATTTAACAATTGAATGATTGCTGTTTATCTTTGACATTGGCATACAACATTCTCCTCATATCTAACATTTTTCTTTTGGTGGGGATTTTCTGTATATTCATGTTATAGAAATAATGTTGTTCATATTATTATCTGTGGTATTTTTCTTTTACTCTATAATGAGTTCTTGACTTGGTTTAGAGGGAATGCAGAACCATGATGGTTTAACATTGGCTCCTACATGTTTGTTATTATAGTTATTAGTTTGTGCCGATTAGCTGATAAATGAAACTAAAACCCCAGATTAGGAGTAAGGTGCTCTGTATTTCATAAAATTTTCAGAATTTGAATTTGATACTTCCTAAGAAAACCAAAAAGACAATGAGACTAGGATTCAAATCTTAATACTAGGAATATTAGCTCTATTAGAATTTTAGGCATCTCTGGCAGCTCTTTTAGGTTTTGTAAAAGCTAGAAAATTGTTTTAGAAAATCTTGTCGGACCCTTTTTGTTCTTTTGCTGCATTGTATACATGAAACATTTGCTACAATGAGAACATAAAGTGACCTGTTCTTCTCATCCTAATTGTACTATTGATGGGACATGTGCTGTTACACTAATAGGTCAGCCAGCTTCCTGTGGCTTTCAATGTAATCCTAGTGGCTTTCTACCTCCTGCATTATACACCTTAAAAAGTGAGTGGAAATAAGATAAATGTTCTGCATCCGCCCCGCTGGTTGTATAATCACATCAGCTATTCTTGGAGTACACTGGCAGTACCATCACCGTTAACTTTGAGACTCCATGAGCATGGATTTTCGCCTTGGCTAATCTAATAATTATAAAAAAGGTCCAAATCTAAAAGATTCCATCATCTCATCTTATCCTTGTCTTCTTTATCTTAAAACAATTTGCATATGGCCTAATCTAGGACTTCATAATGTACAACCAAATTCCTAGTGGCCAGAAGCTTATACCTCGGGTACTATTTCATTGTGGAGTTTCCCTATAATTTCACCCTCCATGCAATTTCTATGTGCTTCTATCCTAAAAGTTTTTGAGAGCTGCACTTCGATACTGCAGAAAACACTGACTATTTATATAACTAAATCAAATTTCTCTGTATCAATTTTAGTCCAATTTTTCCAAATTATTTCTTGCTTGAGAAAAGTGAAAAGCCAAATGGAATTGTGTTGGACAGAGGCCTTAAATGTAATACACCTGAGTTTGGTCTTTTTGTGATTTGTACCTGATCTTAATGATTCACAAATGCTATGGAATCACTTCATTCTATCATTCTCTAATTCATTTTCAAATGGAAATTGATTTGTGATTTCATGACATCACTGCTACAATTGAGTTTAGAGCAAAGACAATGCTCTGCTGTAGGAATTCATTTCTATAGGCAAGCTTAAAAAAAGTATTTGATTATGTAGTTCATTGTCTAGTGTCTTAAATTTAAGTTGCAACCAGCGAGGCACCTCCCCATCCCTCCAGTTTTAAGCTGACTTCACCTTTTTGTATTAGCTGTCTTTCCTAGGACTTATAACCCCAATTCATAGAAAAGTTGATGCAAGATTCGTGGCCAACTATAGGACTCGGCTGAATTTTTTCTATCCACTTTCTTGACTAGGGCTATAAGACAGAATATACTGAGTTTATGATTTGTTAAGGCTCAACTTGGTGACATCAGAGGGAGCCACTTGGTTCATGCACAAGATTCAGTTAACTATGAAAGTTCTTGCTTGGCTCGTGAACCAGTTGATATTATGCTTAAGCCAAAGTTTAACTTCACATAATATTGCAAGCTGGGGACTTTTCAAGCTTGGCTTTCTTGTAAATCGAGGCTTAACTTGTGACCTGAGCTTGGCTCATGTGATACTCAAACAAGCATGAATGAACCTATATCATGCTGAGGTGTAGTTCGTGAACACAGTGATTCAATTATCATTCTATTCTTGTCCTAGAGTTGTTCTCTATAATCTAGGAATCATGAATAATTTAAATTGCATAAAATGTTTGTATCAGATACCAGCACTTGTTGGATACTTCAATAATATGTTTCAAATACTTTTTTTTTTTATATAAATTTGGAAAAAGCTCCAAATGCAACCTAGATATGCCTAAGATACTTCCATAATATCTTTAGGGATAAGGATAGGAGATTTTCCTTTTTCTTTCATTGAATTAATATCTACTTTTTAATGAGGAATGGTTTACTTTAGAGTTTGTAATATTGGTATTATTGCATATAGTGTGGGTTATGGTCTATGGATTTTAATGATGACTAAATGATGGAGTTTGTAGATGTTGATGCCATCATATGAAGTATGGTCTATGTTTATATAATAGCCCACTACACTTCGTGAACGTATTTTCCACATATATGTGTGTGTTATATGTATAAATTATAGACCATAGACAAGCTACATTCTCACATGCTCAATGCTCAGATAAACAAAGATCTTTTGTTTTCTTCTTCTTCTTTTTCTTGTCCATGAAAATGCTAGCAGCAAACATGCTGTCTCTTTTGACATTAGATGTTAATAGACATTGTGGGCTCTGTCAGAGTCAACCGTCATTGGCCTCGAGGGATCAATATCAGTATTATCTCAATCAACTTGCTCATATCGGAAATGAAAAATGTGAACATTATATATTTTCATATTTTGACCAACACGGCACCATTTTACTGGGTATCATGTATTAAGCCAGAGATGTTGTCGATACACAGCACTAATGTCACAGAGCATGATTGTCGGTCACTCTGAAGCTACTGTTTATTACACCATTAAGAGAACACACTTGTGGCAACTGTTGATTCTTTCAAACAATGTTGCCATTCCTATCTTCTTGAGTTCCTTTATTCTATTTTATTTAATTGTTTGGGGTGGGTGGATGAATGGTTAAGCAAAAGCTTAGATTAAATTCATCCTTGGTACATATTCTCAAAAGCTAAGTTACTAAAGCAATAGATATTATTACATAACCATAACAATCAGGATCATCTTTGCAAAGCACTTAAATCTTTTTTTGCTTGTTACATATTTTGCTTCCAGTAGTCTACATTGTGAAGTATCAGTTGCACTTAAGGAAGTTAAACTTTCTTTATCTATCTGACTGCAGATTTTTCAACAATGCATATTATGCCAAGGTAGGAGGAATCAATACCGTAGAGATGAACAGACTGGAGCTAAATTTCTTATTTAGCTTAGATTTTAGACTTCAAGTGGATTTAGAGACATTTGGAAAGTATTGTTTACAGTTGGAGAAAGAAGCCACAGTATGCAATGTAGAACGGCCAATGCAGGTCTGCAGGCTAGACGACTGGACTACTGTAGAAGATTCAAAATGCCAACCAGCAGTGCAAAGGTACAGTTGTGGGGCTGTCTGAGTGCTTTTGTAGTTTTCCTATATGCACTCTACAACACTTATGAACTTTATTGTGAATGGCAACTGCCTGTTGCTCGGTTGATGTTTCCATGTCTTTGCAAAAACCTGGTTTCCAACATAATTGCTGAATGTTCTTGTGCACATGGAATCTTGGTTGGAGTGAAAAAATGATGGAAAATTGTACATGGCTAACTAGCAACATAAGCTGACAAGCAGATCACTGGATAATATGTTAAACAAAAAGGACACTTGAGTGAAAGTTGAAGGGCAGGAGAGGTCAATGACAAGAAACATATCAGGTAAGAACAGAAAATCTTATATTGTATGCATGAAGCAGAGCAGTATGTCGGAAATACATAGCATTACCACTGAAGAGGGCTCAAAAATTTAGAGATCCATATTTAGCCCGAACCTTCATTCTACAAGGAGATGTCTTCATCACGCATTGCAGAATCAAAAGGTTTCATCATCATAGTCTGCAATGGAGAGGTTTTGATTACAAACTGCATTGCTCAAACTTACCAAGTTTTATAATGTTTGGAAGTTGAAAAATAAATTAAAGGTGTCATAACAAAATCATGAACCCAAAGGACTTGAAAATCCATACTCATGGGGGATTGTGGTTCTTTCCTTTCTCAAGGATGCAGGTGGGCATATGGAAATACTTTTGGGAATGTAGATCAAACTCTATCTGAAGGAAGCAGGTTGGTTATGAATACTTTCTCCAAGCAGATCCCAGTAACTTAAGCTAAACAAGACAACCCAATATTCTTTTATTTTTCGGCCTAGACTACCTATTTTTAATTTTGTGAGTGGTCCTTTCTTCTACTAGTTCTCTTCTCCATTTGGATTTTTCTAAACTGCTTCTGAAATGCAAAGGCTGTGGGCGAAAAGGTACTCAATCCTGTATTGGTTTCATTTGGAGCACGTCCCACGACATATTCAAGGGTAGAGCATATCGGTGGAAGTGTATAACCATGAGTAACGGGGGAAAAGCGGCACCCAGCCTGTGGAAGCGAAGAATACCCGAGTAATAACTTGTTAAGACATGAAGGACAATTTATTAAGAACCAGTAACTTCAAGGGCTACACAAAAGAAATGGCTGTGCAAAGAATGGATGTAAATATTAAATTAAGAAAAAAGGGGAGATATTGGAGCATGAATTAATAGCAATCCTTCCACCCCCTGTGGCTGCATTGTTTGTGGCAAAAAGTAGGCAGGTATAGACCACCAAAAGCATTGAAATAAAAGTTGCTAGGCAACTCTAACCAAATCTCACCAATATCATTAATCAAACATGCATTGAATCCAATTTGAAGGGCTTTAAGTTATCAAGCTATTAGACAATTGAAAGAATGCTGGATGTATGCTTTCTGTAACATTACATTATACAACCAAAAAGCTCATGCACGGGTATCCGAAGAGAACTGCATACTCTTTGGATCAGTTAACGGTATAAGTTTGAGAAGAAAAATCTTCATGCAACCCATAAGAAATGCTCTAGATGACAGACTTTCTTCTGTTCTTGCACAAAACTCTACGAGCAGTCCCCAGTCTTCCAACAATTTCCTTCTCCCGAGGAGCTTGGCTAAAGAGAAGTGATCCTGGAAGCATGGCATGCTTTGGTTTACCCGGCGAGCCAACAATCACTCTTTTCTGCACGCTAAAACACAACTTGCTGACTGATTGCTGTGCACTCCTTAAACTGCTTGAATTGGCAGGGCTTGAAAAAAGTCGAAGCCTTTGCCGAGGCGAAGAAATTGTTGGAATCTTTGATTTCCATAGTGTCTGCACATGAGGTGGGCTTGCATACTTGCTGCTGGATGCAGTGCCACCAAATCTCCATTTTGCTTCTGGAGTGGCTGCTGCTTGCGGTGTTCCTGGAAATGAAGTAAATGCTGCCACTGATCTCCTCCTTGGGAGTCTCAGCTGAGAAGTTTGAATGGTGCCACTTATCTGATCCTGTCGTGTTGCAGGCAATGCTTGATGTCTTTCTGCTTCATTTGGCAAGGTAGCAATGGAGGCCCTCCTCTTGGTTTGCACCGGTATATGACGGACTACGGGGGACAATGATATCCTCCGTGCTTTGTTGAGAGGTTTTGTTGGATCCATACCAGAGGCTTTACATGTTGAAAGAATGTTCTCTTTATCTTCTACTGGGAGAGCCATTGCGGTGCTACTTCTGCGAGGGCCTGAAGGTGGTAAACGATTTGTGATTCTGCCCAAAGGTGGTCGCTGCTTGATGGGAGCAAGTGGTGGCTTGGAGAATTTAGCAGCATCTCTGGCAGCTTTCTTCTCATCAGCTAGTTGGTTCTCGAGGTCTCTAACCTGCCACCGTTAAGCCAAATAACCCTCAATTTACACTTTTTGGAGGAAGAATTATAAAATATAACATGCCGAGCCTGAGAATTTCTCATTGAGAAACCTGTAAACAGCATAAAATTGCACGTATGAAGTAGTTTTTTCTGATGACTGGTTTTGATTTCAGTATTGTACCTTTTGTTGATAATTCCTGCATATTTGCTCGGCATCTCTGATCTGAAGATCAAAATATTTAAAGGCTGTCATCAGCACATTTACACGGGAAAAGGGAAAAAAGAAACTTAATTGTGCGTCCATACAAGACACTGAAACTCCAAGTTAATAAAAGATAAATGAGATTTACATCAACTGATCCTTCCATTAGTGTCAGAAGGTTGATATGGTAACATTTAAAACAACTTAAAATTGAATATGGTTCTTTCATTCTAAAATTACCTTTTCTTGAAGATTCTTGAAGACATTCTCTCGTGATGCATATTTGAGCTGCATCAACTGCAAGCTTTCATTTAATCTTGCTGATTCCTTTTCTTCTTGTCGGAGCTTCTCGGCCTGTACAAAAACAATTCAGATCAGTTACTCAAATCCCTCCTCTCAATTCATTATAACATATAAGAACTACCATCTGTTTAAGCTTGAAACTTTCTGCTGGATCTGATTGTTTACGGGCAGGGCCATGCTCAACTCCGCGGACTCGACTGGCAAAATTTAATGAGCAGAGTGTTTCTCCCAAATCTGCAGAGCTCGGGCTGATCTGTGCAAACATAAGAGTCTTGCAATCTCCTCCTGTTGTATTTTACATTGCCATTATATTCGATGTGTATGCATTATTTTGTCATGCCAAACATGAAACATGAATAACAGAAGAAGATATGTCAAAGATTATGCATTGTAAGAGAAAGTATTGTCCTGCAAACTGGCCATATTATTAGCTCTATTGGTAACAAGATTTTAAGAAAGATAAACGTCTTACCAAGAGAGCTTTGGAGCAGATGGGTAAGCTTTGAGTTCCTGCATTTTTTAACAAAAGAGCAAGGAGTTAAATCAGAGTCACACACACACACACACACACACACAGAGAGAGAGAGAGAGAGAGAGACCTGTAAGGAATATGGGGGTTCTTTGAGGCAAGAGCGGAGATAACATCTCCTAATGCTGAGAGGGACTTATTGATGAACTGTGACTCCTTCAACCTCTCTCCCTCAACTTCAATCTTTGCAACACGTTCACTTCCAGCTAAATCCACGAGCCACATGTGGCTCCTGCTCCTCTGCCCGCTCACCAAATTCTCACTCTTGATGGTAACCCGAACCAGGCTGCAAAGAAGGTAATGTGGTCATGATGAGAATACTTCTGATGAGAGCTAGCATGCAACACAGCCTTTTGCTCTAGAAATGATCATAAACAACAAGCCTAGTTTTGGTATGAATCTTCACCTTCAATAAGAAAGAGAGAAAATTCAGGTACGGAAACTAGGCCTATTGATGGATGTTAAAATATATTTCAAAAAAGCAGCAGAACATTACCAGTGAGAACGGCTACTGAGCTCGTTGGCATTGGTTGATCCAACTGATCTGTTTCTTGCTCCAGTTTTAAGCTTCTCCCACACCTCAGCTATGCTGCAGATCTGAGCTTCAACCAATCCAGGCACATCCTGTGCTCCATCTGCCCCTTGCTTTATCTCCAATCTTCAAGTAATTTAGGAAAAAAAAAAAACACAATAAATTATAATCTTATTTTCAGCTATTATGGAGTTAGTACAGATAACAATCAAGCACTCCTTAATATTTTCCAGCACAAGAAAGGAATTTTTTACTTCTTCGCATGTTGATCTGCATTGTCTGCTAGAAGATCTCTGATTTTCTCATTATAGACCTCCAACATGCTCACAGAAAATTGGTATCTGATCAAGGAGCTTCTTTCCATGGAACTCCTAAACAATTCCTCTAAAGCTCTGTAGTTAACACCCCTGTTCTCTGGGGTCCCTTCCATTGTAAATGTCTTCCCAGTGCCAGTCTGCCCATATGCAAAAATGCACACATTGTACCCATCTAATACTGATTTCACAATTGGCAATGTCTCTGCAAAGACAGCCTCTGCACACACAACAATATCAATCATTAGATTTAAATTCTAAACCGAACATTTGAAGCTAGATAGAAGATCATGGCTTTATTCCTGCATAAAAATTCCCTCTGAAGACTTAAGTTGTTATTCAAGGAATCTTTTAGTATAACTTTTCTTCCTTTTTGCTCATCCTTTTCATACAAAATAATGACTCTCTACTGGAAATAATCTCTACTTAAGTTGTTGTTCAGGCAATGACTATGATAACCAATCAAGCTCTACTGGAAGGAAAAAGACATGGTAACTAGTTAACATAAAGCAGTGCATGAAGCCAAGAACCATGAGAAATTCTACAGATATTCTCTACTTATTCTTCCATTGTAGGTGTCCATATGAATCCTGCGATTCATATGGACGCTATCTTAATCATATAACATAGCAATCATTACCTTGGTCATCTTTAGGCCCAAAAATATGGTCAAATTTAAACTGCTTCTTTGAGGAGTCCGAACAGATGATCTGCAACTCAGTATCCTGCGACGCGTCGAGCTCTACCACAGAAGAATAACCTTTAGAGATCTCTTCCAAGCTCACTGGCCTGCATCTGCAAAAGACCCTAATGTTGCCCTTCAGCTCAATCAGTTCATTATACAGGCGCTTCCTTTCAGCACATTCCTCTGTGTACTTCTTCTTCAAGGACTCATATTTAGGCTCGCACTCCTCGAGGCACTTATTCCTTAGCGTTTCACAATTGGCCCGTAGTGTTTCAAGTTCTTCAATCTGTGCTTGGTGTTTTTTCATCAGAAAATTGTACTTCGTCCCTATACAAGAAAGAAAATTATAATTTACACAAATTAGTAGGTGATCAACCAAAACTTTACTAGTCTTTCAAGAAAAAGAATAGCGAGTGGCCAGCATACCAAGAAACTGAACAGCAGAAGAGAGATCAGGACCAGAAATTCCCTTCAGAATAGGAGATGGAATGAGGCAATCATCATCCTTCAGTGTCTGGAATGAGAGAGAATTTTAAAAGGGGACTCAAAAGTCAAGATATATGTCTAAAAAAAGGGAAAATGAGAAATACATGATGGAAGTAACTAAGCAGAGGAGATCAATCACCTGGACAATGTTGCTTAATTCTTGTTCCGTCTCTTCGGAGACAGTTGACGGATTCGGCGCCCGATCTGAGAGAAAGTGCAAGAAACCCAATTAACCCACCAAAATTATAATCGGAAAGGTATCCTTTGACCAGAACAGATCTTTCTCTCGAATTTTTCATTTCTGAAATGAAGCAGGTATCTTCTAGGGTTCGAACTTTCGATGTCAGAAAATTTAAATATAAGAAACAAAGACCACAAAATCGAAACTTTACTCCATAAAAGGGAAGAGAAAGGTAGGGGGTTTCTATGGTTCGACCTGGAAGGGATCTCAGGCAACTTAGATCTAAACTACTTCTGAAGAAATATGGTTTTTCTAATTAGAAAGGAAAGGGAGATGAATCATACCTTGATCCCGGCGATCAACGCTGGAATCAGAGTGGTTTTCTAGGGTTTGATCTGAAGGAAATAACAAGAATCTCATATCAGTCCAAGAAGAAGAAAATAAAGAGAGGAAATAAGGAAGTGATGGATCCAAACCTTGGACTTCTTGAAGGGGGTTGGAGTTCTCTTCCACTGATTTCTTTGCTGCTTCGAGGGGTCGCAGGGGGGGCACCACCGGCAAAGCATCTTCGCCCATCCTTTTGGTTCGAAAAATCCTTCAATGTCTCCAAGGGCAAAGGAAAACCCTCCTCAGAGCTTAGAAACGAGAGCGAGAGCAGAGAGAGAGAGAGCAGAGAGACAGCGAGACAGTTCTAACGGTCGAATGGGGGGATCGGGGGTCTTAATAACGTTTCGCTTTTTGAATTTTTGATGGGAATGGACCGTTTGATTTGCGTATCACAAACCGACGGCTGAGATTTAGTATTCGTTGACTCCGTTCTAGGCGGCCTGCGCCTTTTCCTTTTTCCTCTTTTTTCCGAGTGTTGTAATAAGCTTTAAAAAGATACTAGTAACACGAAACTTGGAAAAGCATTTTAAGCAAGAATTTTTATTTTTTTTAATAAAAAAATATCCTTATGGAGAATTGGAGACCGAGTAGATCCTTGATTTAAGTAACATTTTTAGATGAGAAAAGTGAGTTTTAAATTTTTAGAGAATGGCTAATGAAAGAATTTTGAATAAATAAAAGAAATGAAAAAGGATGGTGGTAAATGGAAAAAATGAATTTTGGACAGCATCCTATTAGCAAGGGACCATGAAATATATGATGATGTAGCAAAATAATATAATTGGAAAGAGGAGAGAAGTTTTCTATTTTTTAACTATATCTTAGAAAATATTCTCTTATCCTATTCTTTCACTTTCTTTCTTCTTTCCTATATTCTCTTCTTCTTTGATGCTAAATCTATAAACCTCCTAGATCACATCTCCTCCATGAGATAATATGTATCTCATGGAGCCAGTTGGGTGGTAGCGCGGATTTGTAGCAAATTTATAGCCGGTTAGGTGGTAGTGCAGATGAAATGAGCCTGTGCTTTCATAGAGTTGACTCGGGTTCGAAACGTGCAAGCATCGATTAAATATAAAATCAGATGCTCAATACCCTTGTTAACTCCATAAAAATGGTATCTAATCCATCTGACACTCGATTCAGCATCAGAATGATGTAGGGTGGGGAGGGTGCACGCCCTTTAACACCCGTATTGAGGATTGCTATACAGAGTGGGGTTAGTTCCCCAACTCTGCCACTTTCTTTTTGTACAAAAAAAAAAAGATAAATTTGTATGATACACTTGAGCTTCAAGAAGAAAACACTTCCTTTACTATGATATAAGGGCATGCTTTTGCAAAAGAAATAACCATTATAAATTTTATATTTTGCAAAATAATTATTTTTCATAGGAAATGTTGTATTTTAAATTTTTGGATCTAAATGTCTCTCGCCATGTCATCTCATAATATGGGTGAAAGAGAGGAAGCAAGATGAGAATATATAGATAAATAAAATAAAATATAAGAAAAAAATATAAAAATAGGAGAGAGAAAGAGAATATTTTATGCCACTTTTTTCTTACCATCCATGACTATCATTGTCAACTTTCATCATCACTCCTTATCATAGATTTCTTCTATCATTATCAACTATTACCAAAATTATTGATCTCCATTAATGCCCAACCATCAGCAAGAATCTCCATCACCACTAATCATTACTATCATTGTTTTCTACCAAAAATTACTAAAAGATTTCTATCACCACTCACCTTCATGAATTATCATCATTTTAATCTTTATGACCATCATTAAGGATCTTTATCATTACATATTATCACTAACATTGTTCTCCACCACCATCCATCCTTATTGAATATCTTTACCACTACAACCACTACTAATAATTTCTGACATCAACCAACATTAATGATCTCCATCACAATCTACCATCACCTAAAACTATTACCACCTACAATTGTATATAATGGTGGTGGAGTACCATCCATTGCTATCCACCATTATCTCATCAATCTCCACCACTATCATCTACTATTGCTAAAGAAGTACTCCATCTTTACCTACTATCATAATCGTTAATCTCTACCACCATCTACTAGCACTAATGATTTTTATTACCAATCAACATTGTTGCTAATCTCCACCACCACCCATTATCATTGACTCTTTATCGCTACCCCCCATTGCATACCACCATCCACCACTAACAACAATCTCCATTACCTACAAATGTCTATGGTGGTGATGGAGATCACTAATGCACATATTTTAAAACAATGATGCAAATATTGGATGATAGCTAATGCATACATTCTAAATTGGTGATGTAGGCATATGAAGAAACCGATGCACTGAAATTTAATGCAAATCTTTGAAGAAGATAATATGCATATTATAAACTATTCATATACTTAAAATGGATGATTATATGCTCAAGGGCACATATTTTAGATAGATGATGCATACTTTTGAAACCGGTAATGCACTCATTGAATTAATAGTTGATAAATCTATTGTAAGATATTACAAAGTTAAATTTGCATACTTTAAAAAACTGATACATGCAATTTTTTTTAAAAAAACACCCATTAGATAATAACTGATATACATATTTTAAATCAAAGCATATCTTAAATAGTTGATGCCATGAATTTGATGCACATGTTCTAAAAGAACAATGCACACATTATTAGTTATGGATGTATATTTTGATTAGATGATCTCTATATGCTCAATTATTGGTGTGTACATTTTAGACAGATAATGCACAAATTTTAAATGGTGATTCACTCCTTGGATGATAGCTAATGCAAATATATTCTAACTAGCTAATATACATTTTTATAAAAAAAAAAGTATACATTATAAATTGTTGATGTGAGTATTTAAAATGAGTGATTTGTATATATTTAATCATTGGTTCACATACTTCAATAGAGGATGAGATCAGAGATCATTTGCATAATTTTAAATTTAACAAACAAATCTTCTAGAAAAAATTGAGAATGTGGAATATGCATTGATATTTTATGGTATGTGCATTAGCTACTCAATATTTTTGCAACATCTACAACCTCCACCACCACTACCAATATTTATGGATGGTTGTGAAAATTGTTGACAAACGTAGGTAATACTTAAAATACGTGATGGTAAGTGATAATAAAGATTATTGATGGTAGTAGATGATGGTAGAGATTATAGATGTAGGTGGTGGTAGAGATTGTTGACAATGGTAGGAGGATCATGGAGATTATTAGTAGATAGTGGTAGAGATTATTAATATTAGTAAATGGTAGTGAAGATTATTAGAGGTGGTAGATTGTGGATAAAGATCATTGAAAATGATGGTGATGGTGGAGTTTCTTGATATGGTAAGTAGAAGAGAAGATCGCAAGTGATGGTAGGGTAGTGGGTGGTGGTGGAGATTATCGATAGCAATGGATGGTTAGTAGTAATGAAGATCATCGATAGTAATAGATAGTGGGTAGGGATGGAAATCACCAAGAATGGTGAATGGTGATAGTCATTGTTGATGGTGGTGGAGATTATCAATAGTGGGGCTTGATGGTGATGCAAATCATCCATGGTAGTTAGTGGTGGTAAAGATTGCTAGAGGTGGTAGATGGTAGTTGATGAGAGACATTCTTAGTCTAGTAAGTAGTAGTAGAGATTGAAGGAGATGAATGATTGTATAGATCGACAAATATGCCAATGATGGGGATGGCTGGTTGTTGATGGAGAGAAAAGAGGCTCATGAGAGATTTTCTTTCTTTCTACATTTTTCTCTCTTAAGATATATTTTCAAAATTTTATTTCATATACACTGCATAATATCATGCCATTTCCTCTTACTCCACATATTTTCTTTTCTTTTCTTCTCTCTTAAACTATCTTTTTTATATTTTATTTTATATATACCACATATTATCATCTCTTCTTTTTTTTTTACCCATGTTCTTAGATGATGTGGCGAGGAACATTTTGGTTGGAAAAAGAGGTAGATTGATTGTTCCTGCAAAACCCAAAAAAAAAGAAGAAAAAAATTATCCTTGCAAAAAGAAAAATTAAATAATCATTTTTAAAATACTGATGATGAGTGGTAGAAATCGTTAGCATGATAGGTATTTTTATTTTACTACACAAACATGTCCATTAGATGAGGAAAGCTCAACTCATAAAAGCATTGAGCTACAAACGAGAACATTATCAACCATACTTTTGCATCCGAAAACAAGCTATAAAAAAATTCACTACATGCAGAGGGCAATCTATCATTCCAAGGGGTTTTGGATTAATGCAGAGGATTTTTCTTTAAGGAAGCCTGGACAATTCTATGTTTGGTTGGGGTCATGAAAGAGAGGATAGATGAGATTGGAAGGATGAGTGGCCTCCATCCACCATTTGATTCAAAAAGTTATAGAAAGAATGGATGAAAAAGTAATGATTGTCTATCCATCCTAGCCCACTAATTTACATCATTCCAATTAATTTACGTAGAAATTGTTCATCCACTCTTAATTAATTTGCATCCTTCCAAATTAGAAGGATACAAAAAAGGATATATGGAGCATTGATGAATAAATTTTGCATTGATAAAATTACCTCTTATTGATTTTTTTGACAAAATATAATATTTTTTCACTTTTTCATTCATATTATTTTAATATATTTTTATATATACTATTAATCATATACTATTAAATTATATTACTAATTATTTTAATTTTTTATAAAATATTAATAATTATAATTAAATAATTAAAATTATCTTTAATTTTTTATTTTTATTTAATTGCTTGTATAATATTAATTAATTATTAAATTAAATTATAAATTAACTAGTTATTTATATAATTAATTTAATCATAATTTAATTATAAAATTATTTAATAAATTATATTAAATTAAAATTAAATATTTATATAAATATTTATATAATTATAGATTATAATGATTATAAATTTATATATTATTTACTTATTTAATATAAATTAATATTATAAATTGATAACAATAATATTTTTTTAAATGATAGTTTAATAAAAATATTATATAAATATCTTCCTTCCTTCCTTTCATTTTCTTCTATATCAAATAGAAGAAGAAATAATTTCTATCCATCCTTTCATATTTCACCAAATATATAAAATGATGGATGAATCTTCCATCCTCTTTCTCCTCCATCCATCCTTCCTTCAATCCATCCTTTATACCAAATAGAAGGTAAAAGTCCAAACCATGGCTCTCTAGACCATTTCAGACGAGTTTTTGAGTTTCAAATGAATTTGGCCATGAAATGGATACTCAGGCAACATATATCAGCTCCCTAAGTTAGCAAAGACATTTTGTTCTCAAGCAGGATTCACTCAACATTCCATATTAAGGTAGTTTGGGCCAAACCAACCAGTCTTTTGGCAATCTTGTTACGAATAAAATTAACCATGGGGGTGTAAATGGACCGCCCAATTCATTAGATTATCATAATACTCATTATTAATCAAACTTTGGACAGAATAAAATCTCAGCAAAACCAAAAAGAAACAATAATACCTACAGCATGCTGCTGGTACATTCTATGGATGATCTTAAGTGCATTCGAAGGTCTGAAAAGACAACAGATTGATCACAAGTCAACAAAGATTCTGACTTCATCATTTCAAATTTCACTGTAGTCAGCTACCAGAACACCATCGAACATAAGGAGATTATTATGATACAATCAGGCAAAGAAGTAGAGAGACCATCTTAAACATGTAGGGATTCCACAAAATTTGAGCTGCTAGCAATATTTCATTTCCCAAAGGCTTCTCACTGAATACTTTGGTAAAAGAAATAAAATAAATGAGAGAATCATTTGCCACGCTGCATGTTACTGTTTGAGAGGCACTTCTATTCCTACCGACCTTTCTTTTCTTTAAGCAGCAGCAGACTAACCAGAGCTGGGAGGAAAATTCAGCTGATCGCTTTAGAAACAACCGCTGCACCAACAGTCCTTCCCCCTTCCCGCAAAGCAAATCTTTGTCCTGTCCGCAACCAAAGAAGTTTATATATTCATGCCCATATTGTACAAATTATACATATATTTTTGATTTTATGATAATTATGGCCTAGAGTGGTGGTGTTGAAGACTGAAGCAATGTAACTGACATGAAAGTTCGTCAATAGGAAAGCAGGAAAAGAAATGGATGACCTCTCCACAGTGCCAGAGCAGCGGTAGAAAGAGAGCCCACAGGAAAAGGAATCAAGCATGCTCATTTTACATGTAAACATATAGAATCCTAGATAACCAAAATGTGTTTCCATGGCCAAACCCATATAGTTTGACAAGTCTAGATGGCTGATATCTCAGTTACATGGATAACAAGAGACATGAGAATACAGCACAAGTCTGAAAGATTGAAAGCTTTAAAATAAAAGAAGACAGAAAATAGTAGAGGAAAACAATGAATAAAATTGAAAAATGATTTCCTGTTAACTAAAGCGGATGTCTGCCAATAGTCCAAAAATAAATCCGAACATCATTCCACACGACAGAAAAAGAAAATATCAAAAGGTTAGGACATATCATATCATAAATCATTACTGCCTAGGCTTCTTTCAAGGAAGACAAGCTTCTTAAAGCATGGGTAGATGCACGATATGAAGAAATTAAATAACTGCAGCCAATGCACCATGAATTCATATAATTTAAACCACTTAATTACATGTTTAAGTGTAGCGGAACACCAAGCATGTATGGACTATTTGACTTCTACCTAAAAATATTGGACAAAATAAACTTGAGGATATACCATAAGTCTACACCAGCAGAGTTCTCCAGCAGAGTTCAAAGATTGCAATAGCTGGGCAAGTCCACATAGAAAATGTGGAGCATTGATGTCAAGCAGCTGGTCTAAAAAGACAGAAAGTACTAGTGAGTCCCTAAAGGTTGGGACAGCTATTGTTGGTTATATTTAGCATCCTAGTCAAAGAGGTCTTAATTAGTTATTAACTTATTCTTTTGTTTTCCCTGGTAGATGCTAACTATTCTCTTTAAGCAACAAACAAATATGTAAATTTGAAATATGTCGGACCAAGGTTCATAACAAATATTCTAATATTCAGGTTGCATTGTTATTGATGTCGCAACCACTCTAAACTCGTAATTATTACCTGGTTCAAGTGGAACAGGTGATATCAGTTCGAACGTTGCAGTCACATTATCACCAGGCATCACCATCTTTACATTTTCTGGGAGATCTACCTTCCCAGTGACATCTGCAGTTCTCAAGTAGAATTGAGGGCTGTAGTTTCGAAAAAAAAGAAGTGTGGCGACCACCTTCATCCTTTGTTAGCACATATATCTCTGCTTCAAACTTCTTATATGTCTTTACAGAACCAGGCTTGCAAACTACCTACAATCATTACAATAAGCATCAACATAAAATCATACGGGGAAATTAGAAGGCCTATACTTATACACGAAAAACCTCCAACCTAGGAAGAACAAATATAAAATTGGATGCCCTGTCAATATCTGATACATAGTGGATACAAAATTATTGACATTTGTTGTATCGTATACAGCTAGGGCACACATCAAATGTTTATTCTAAGCATTCATTTTTCTTCTTCTTCTTCTTCTTCTTCTTCTTTTTGGAAAAAAAAAAAAAATCCTCTGAATACTTCTGAGATATGCCCAACAAGGTCTGACATCTTGGTACCTGACGATGAACCCAGTACCATGCCAAAACAACATCAGTAGACCTGGTACGGCGTTCTGTTTGGCGTATCGAGACTTGATACACTCCCTATCCCGAGTTTCAGTTAGGTACTGGCATGCTTGGTATGGGGCTGTATGCATTGGTACAGCAAAGCTTACCTAGCATACTTTTTTTAATTCCTCTAGGGATGAGGGAGAAGGCTTTCTTTCTCCTTTTTTAATGAATGCTGACCATTTAACAATAATTGGTTGGTTAAGGATGCCAATTAATTCAGTTGGTAAAGCCTCTGGGGATTTCTAGCAAGGACCTGGGTTTTTGTCCCCCATTAATCGGCAAGGATTTCTCCTATCCTAGTCCACCAAAAGAAAAAAAAAAAAAAAGGATGATCTGTTATAGAGCTTGTGATCTTGATGTTCATGTGTAAAGTATGGCTTGTAGTCTAAGGGTTTGAGTGACAACTAAATGATGCAATTACGTTGATGTTATTATGTTAAGCATGGACAATGTCCTTATGATAACCCATTACACTCATTAGATGTCTTATTTACATATATATGAAAATATGAAAATATATTTACTTGTATCCAAGCCGTAGTATAATTTTTTTTTAAAATGAAAAAAAATTGCCGTATCATCTTTTCCGTATTGTGTCATATCTGCATTACCGTATCCATGTTCATGCTTCCTAGAACCAAACAAAATCAAATGATAAATTCCCCAAAAGATAGCAAATGATGAATGCCAACAGAAAGAAAATACTGCATCTGAAATGGGAGCACATGAAGAGAAAAATGACTTTGGGGTTTAATTTTAGAATCTTCTGGCTATCACTAACTTCCACTTATGGTTAAAGAAATTGAAATTGAAGAGAATTGCATCAAAAGAAAACCTCATATTAGCTAAATTATTCTTTAGTGTTGGAAGATCCATAAAATAATCACTAATACAAAAGCCATCAGGAGCCCAAACATGAACTGATGACTGCAAGATTCAGATTCCTCGCCTGACCTCGTTGCACATCTCCATGTTTTAAACCACGTAGTAAGAGGCCAACATTGTCACCAGCCTACAGGAAAAAAACCTAGTTATTCATTTAGGCAATCTGGATGAAAGAAAAGACAAAATTGTCTACCTACCTGTCCATGATCCAAGATCTTCTTGAACATCTCAACACAAGTAACAGTAGTCTTCAGAGGTCCACCCTATCATAAGGACATATGAGAAAAATATAATCATTTTCCACTACCGCCCATAAACGAAAAGAAGAAAAGGAAAAAAATCGCATGCTTCGTGTTCTCTTGTATTATGTTTCAATATCATCACTAAGAAGCTCAGTAGAAATCAGTATATTTCACAAATTGTACTATGAACGATTCCTATTTCACCAATCTAAGGATAGATTTAGGTTCAGTTCCTAACGACAGAAGAAACAATAGAATTCCATTTTCAATTAGGTATGGATCTTTTCATTTTATACATATATTTGAGAAGAAACAAACCATTCAATTTTCTTTAGAAAGGCAGTGGGCATAGTCAAGGTGCACCATTTTATGAAATTTACCCCTTCTAAAAGAATAATAAATAATGAAGAATATGTGAGAAAAGGGACAAACTAAAGCATATTTATGATGCTTTTCCTTGGGAATGTGCAAAATATGACACAGCATGTTCCAGATGTCAACAAACACTTTAGAGCAAAAAAATATTTGAAGTTGCCAATGCTTCTCATCTTCTGGACAAACTAATCAATCCTTTTGATGAGTGTAACTGAGTTAATATATTTCAATGATTTCTTTCTGTGCCCATAATTATTCTGAGATCCAGTGACTATTTGAACAAGAAACAAATTTTTTTGGACTCCCTACTTAATATGTTCACAACCAATACTTGGTTAAAATTTTCGAAAACACGGCCTCTTAGAGTTAACTGAAAGGCCATTCTACCTGGACCCTAAAATACCGAGACCCACTTAAACACCGATATTGCTATGACATGGACATTGGTATGATGCTCAAACACAAGCTTTATACAAGGACATTCTTAGATATGGAAAGGATACAACACTTAGAAACCCACGCACACCCAATACAAACCCAGGTCCATAAAAATTGATGAGAGGCAATTTGCAACTTTTGTGAACAATTCATGACTTTATACAAATAAGTTATGAACTTCTAAGACTATATAATACATTTATCATTCCTGTTCTCAGGATATTTCGGGTATTCTTGATTATATATCTACCAAATTTCTTTTAATCTTCAAAATTTTCTCTCCTCTCCTAACTTCTTTTTCCAAATCATGAACTTTTGCCTTCGATGTATTAGTTTTGAAACCTAAGATTGTCGCTGCATTGACTCAAACTCAACAAATAAATGATTAACTCCATGTCCAAACTCTAGACCAAAACCTAATTAGGGTCAGCCTGGGTTTTAGTCCAGATTTATATTTGCATAACAATTCAGATCAGGTTAGGATCCCAGATAAAAAACCTTGAGCTGAAACAAATTCGGCTTACAGATCTCACCAACCAACACACCTCATTCACTTCTCCTTTTTTTTTCCTTTCCTTTTCTTCTCTTTTTTTCATTTGCAAAATGTGTAACCAAAATGCAAACGTGCAGACATATGCTTGCTCTAGAAAGGCTTCTTGACCAATGTTGATATATGAATGCATGTATTACATCAAAAAAAAAAAAAAAAAGATTTATGAATGCATGTTGTTTTTCACATCCACAAATATAGGGTGCATTAGCATATACACGTCATAACTAATAATCTCATTGTTTTGATATAAAGGCAAACAACACAAGCTACATCATAATTGTGGCTTCGAATGGCACTATTTAAAACTCTTTTATGCACTGAATCCACTTATTAAATAAGCAAATGACCAAACATGTGCAAGGTATTTAAAGAAGAAAACAAAAGGAAGAACTTGTATGTTGTGTTTGTTTGTAGAGAAAACAGAAAAATAAAATCAAGAAAGATAATGAAACACAATCAAGGAAAGATTATTCTATCGTTTGATCATATTAAAGAATATTAGTTCTTTTTTTCTCATAATCAAAATAATGGAATTAATGATGGTATAACAATGATTGTTTTGGAAGCAGTGATGATGGTATCCAATAATATTAGTTCTTTTTTCCTCAAAATCAAAATAATGGAATTCTTTTGATATGTTAAAAAATAAGTGTAATAGGTTTTTTCTGCTTTTATTTCACTTGAACTTCTTCGCACAACTAAAGAATAAAAACAGATTCATCTCCATTTTCCTTTTGTTTTTGCTCTTTTTGTAGCCAGACACAATCATAGGTGATTTACTCTTTCCAATATCTGCTGATTTGAATAATACATGTGACAATGAATCATGAGTGCATGCCACAATCTGATTAAACATGTACAGTTAAGTTTTTTTAGTACCTGCGTCAACCCTAAAACCTCAACATCTTCTCCAGCTTTAATTGTACCTTGTTCCACACGGCCAGTTACAACAGTTCCCCATCCCTGCACATGTTTAAGCCATCAAAAACAAACTGCACCTCAATGACTGGCTAGCTACATGTAAAAAGATTTAAAAGAAATGGCAAAGCAGTACCGTGAGTAAACAATTGCAAACTAAATTTTCAAAGGGATTATTCAAAAGAAGCCACTGAGAAAAAGGAGGCCATGAAAACAAAAATACCTTCAAGAATTTATTACTCTGACCATGAAATTTAACTATTAGATATGTAACAAAATAATCGGTTAAAAATTCTGAACTTGTTTCTAGAGCCATATGTCAGCTATTGTAAGTTGTGCGTTCCTTATGCAACCCTAATATTTTGGATCTCCTGCTACTGTTAATATCATTAACTATAACTCTGATGCTGTCAAGTAATTCTTACAGATGGTTTTCTACCTATTAAGCATTTCTTTTGAGTCTCAACAAAAATTAGGAAAGGAAATTCTGAATTGCTGGAATTTTGATGTACATATAACTGTCAGTGATGCGTGCCGTCAGGATCCCAAAAATAAACTCAATTCTAACTTACTACATAGCTAGGATGAATCAGAATCATGGATCTTGGACAATTATTTATAATTAAAAGAAGAAAAAAAGATTGATTTTAATTAATTACTAAGAAAATAATAATTTTAGTTTAATTCATGAAAGAAAATCTAATAGGAAAGAAGCCTTGGAAATTCAGAATCCACCATGTAAAATAGATTCTATTTTCTTTTACTTTACATCGCAATGATGAGATTTGTAATTAAAGTGCAGCATAATTTACCTCGGATAGGCACAAACCATATCCTTGGATCATGGCTCATCCATCCAGAGTATAGATTTTCTTAACTCAACTACAAGTTAGAGATTTGAACTTGAAATACAATCTATCCCTCCTAGCACACACCATATCTATAGATCACGGCATATCTGTGAAAAGTATAAGTCGTACACGCCGAATCCAAACCTCTAAAGAAAGAAGAAAGAATATCAAATAAACATGAAGCACAAAATAATTCTTTATTTCATTGTATGAAAAATAAATACAAGAGAAGAAAATAAATCTGTGTTGCAGGCTTCATCGTCTTCCCAAGTTGAACGAGTCTAGCTTTCCATGGAACTCTTGCGCATTGACATCCTGAGGTTGAGGAGATGGATTGTTTGGAAGGTTGAAGATGGAAGAGGGGGGTGGTGTGTGATGGATGGTGGAGGCTTTTGGATGTTTGAATGGCTAGGCTAGGTGAGATGCAGAGAACGGTGGAAGCCAGGTGGAAGGATGAAAAAATAATAATTTTTTCATTTTTTGTGGCCTTCCTTTCATAGTTTTCATATCACGAGTTTAATACGCATTTGCTTTGCGTTCTATTTTCCATGGACAAAATATTTCCATGTCCTTAGCTTCGCTAATCATGCGTCAACGTCTCTTCCGCACATCGTGCCAAACTCCAACAACCAAAAAATCGTTCTGCAAATCCCATGCTCTGTTTTGTGTCCGCGTGGGTCCTTTCATGCGTCACGCGGCTTCCTTTCTCTTGCATCCATTTGAATGCCCGCAGCATCTGGCCAGCATTCATGCATTTCCGCGTGAAGAAGTCCAGCGCACAGCTTTTGTTGGTCTACCATGGACCACGTGGAGGAAAACTAGGAGCCATGCGCTTTCGTTTGGAACCAACTCACAGCACCCTCTTTACTCGAGCATTAAATATACTATGGGCCCTTTCATTTAATGTCATGGTTTCCATTGAAGGCTAGCTTCAAGCCTTGAACTGCATGCACCCATGCTTCGTTCCACGCCCAACTCGCACGCCTGCCGCTTGCAACGAACCTACGTACTACATGTGGACCTTGCCTAGATTACCATGCACCGCATGTCAACCTTGGTGGAGCTTGGGTACTTGGATTTTGGCTATTTGGATCTCATTGCATATGTAGACTTTTGTTAGCCCATTATCCCATCAGTGCTTGAGTTTTGCTTTAAATTTGGACCAATTTGGATCTTCATTAATTTCCTACAAAATGAATTAAATAGCATCAATTCTCAACTAATTAACTTAATTCATGATGTATATAGGGTCTCTTAATATATTAATTCTCGTGTTTATCACACCCCCTAACTTAGTTTTTGCTCGTCCTTGAGTAAAATAGAAAAATCAGCAATGGGTACCGATTTGTCCTTGAATTAAAAGTTATATTAGGCGGTTTTAAAGTTAGTTGATACCCAGCTAAACCATCAAAGAGGTACTTCTTTCACCAACTCTCCACTCTACTCTTTAAATCCCCTAACTTGATGTGAGCTAAGTTTATTGTCTTCTTATAATTTAGTCCTCTTTATTATCTTCTCTCTCTCTTTTCTTGCTTTCTTCTTCTTTTTTTTTTTTTTACTTTCTTGCAAACCCTCATAGCAAGTTTTTAGTCAATGACTCCCAAACCAGTTGACTTTAGGGCATTAAGTGTAGAACACCCCTTAGGCTTACCGACTCGAGTCCAAGAAAAGATATGATTTTATATCCGATTTCTTGCATCCACATCTTTGATGCGAATCACAATGTTTATTTAGACGAAGAGGTTCGGTTACTCAATAAGACAATGCTAAAATTTTATTTATTTATTTATTTATTTTAATAAGTAAATGCTAAGAAAAACTTTTGTACACCTCGATCTTTCCACTCAACCCCCATGAAGCAGATTCTTCATTGAGATCAGTAAAAAGAGGATTCTAAAGTCACTTCAGAATTTATTCTGGTCCAAACCCTACTATGTATTGGGCTTCCTTAATAATTTACCCCTCAATATCTCTAAAATTATCTAAACCGTTAATCATTCATCAATTAGAACATCCGACTGACTTTAAATCAAGACAAAATTTGGTACACAAAACTGATTATGGTCATACTTAAGAACTTGATTAATTTAATTATTCTCCCCCTAACTTTATTTCCATTATCCCTGATGGATGAAGAGAATAACAAAGTAGAATAAAATAGAGAAAGAAATTGCAAAGAAGGATACCATCTGGATTTGATGTGCTCGTTTGTTGCTGGGTGAAAGGTTCTTTCTTTATGGGCGTGAATTGTTTGTGACTCCATCTAGGCCTTAAATAGGATGCTCCCCCCAACTTGGCTGATTGTCCTTCTCGGGTTTTTCTTTGAAAAGAAAAGAAGCTAGATAATTGAAAGAAATGCATAAATTGGGTTGCCTTCCAGGAGTGCTAAGTTTAAAGTCTTCAGCCAGACTGAACTGAGTATCATGACGGTACTGGATCCACTAGATCAACAAATTCAATTAATTTCTCATCGCTAATTCCATCTATATAAGGTTTTAATCGCTAACCGTTCACTTTAAAGGTGTTCCCTTGTTTAGGATTTCTAAGTTCTACAACTCCATGAGAAAATACTTGAGTCATAATGAAAGGTTTGTCCCAATGTGAGCGAAGTTCTCCAGGGAAAGACGCCACCTAAAATTGAAGAGCCACACTTTTTGATAGGGCTCGAACATTTTTCGTGTAATGAATTTGTCATGGTACGCTTTAGTTCGAGCTTTAAAAATTCTAGCATTCTCGTACGCTTCATTGCGTAGCTCTTCAAGTTCATTTAGCTGAAGTCTCCTATTGGAACCCGCATTTTTCACGTTAAAGTTAAATTGCCGTATAGCCCAAAATGCGCGATGTTCTAATTCCACCGACAAATGACAAGCTTTGCCGAATACAAGCCGATAAGAAGACATTTCTATGGGTGTTTTAAAAGCAGTACAGTAAGCCCATGATGCATCATCCAAGCATGCTGACTAATATTTTCTATCGGACCTTACCGTTTTTGCAAGAATATGTTTGATCTTCCTATTGGAGACCTCAACTTGACCACTTGTCTAAGGATGATAAGATGTGGCAACTTTATGAGTTATTCCGTATTTTTTTCATTAGTGCCTTGAAGTGCCTATTCATGAAGTGTATACCCCCATCGTTATTTATGGCTCTTGGGTACCCAAACCGACTAAAGATGTTATGCTGAATAAACTTGATCATGACTTGGTGATCATTGGTTCTGGTTGCCATGCCCTCTACCCATTTTGACACGTAGTCCACTACGACCAAAATATACTCGAATCCAAACAAGGAAAGGATCCTATGAAATCAATCCCCCAAATATCGAAAATTTCTACTACAAGAATAGGAAACAGGGGCATCATATCTTTTCTAGCTTCATGATGTAATTAAATTAATCGAGTCCTCAAGTATAACTATAATCAGTTTTGTGTACCAAATTTGTCTCGATTGAAGTCAATCGAGTGTTCTAATTGATGAATGATTAACGATTTAGATAATTTTAAAAATATTGAGGGATAAATTAATAAGAAAGCCCAAAAAATGGTAGGATTTAGACCAGAATAAATTCTTGAGTGATTCTAGAACCCTCTTCTTACTGATCTCAGTGAAAAATCTGCTTCATGGAGGCTGAGTGGAAATATCGAGGTATACAAAAGTTTTTCTTAGTATTTGCTTATAATAAATAAATTTAAAAAGATTTTAGCATTGTCTCATTAAGTAACCGGACCCCTTCACCTAAGCATTGTGGTTCGCGTCAAAAGATGAGGATGCAAGAAATCGGGTATAAAATCATCTTTTCTTGGACTCGAGCCTGTAAGCCCAAGGGGTGTTCTACACCTAATGCCCTAAAGCCAACTGGTTTAGGAGTTGTTGGTTGAAAACTTGCTACAAGGGTCAGCAAGAAAGTAAAAGGAAAAAAGAGAGAGAGAAAATAATAAAGAAAACTAAATTGTATGAAGACAATAAACTCATCTCACATCAAGTTAGAGGATTTAAAGAATAGAGTAGGGAGTTGGTGAAATAAGATTTCTAAGAATTTCTATAGACTTCACTCGACCACTGAATAGACAAAATTGATAATCCGTGAAGTACCTCTTTGATGGTCTAACCGGATATCAACTGACTTTAGAACTGCCTAATATAACTTTTAATTCAAGGACAAGTCGATACCCATTACTGATTTTTCTATTTTACTCGAGAACGAGCAAAAACTAAGTTGGGGAGTATGATAAACACGAAAATGAATATATTAAGAGACCCTAAATACATCATGAATTAAGTTAATTAGTTAAGAATTGATGCTATTTAATCCATTTTGCAGGAAATTGATGAAGATCCAAATTGGTCCAAATTTAAAGCAAAACTCAAGCGCTAATGGGATAATAGGCTAACAAAAGTCTATATATGCAATGAGATCCAAATAGCCAAAACCCAAGTACCCAAGCTCTACCAAGGCTAACATGCAGTGCATGGTGATCTAGGCAAGGTCCACATGTAGTACGTAGGTTCATTACAAGCAGCAGGTGTGCGAGTTGGGCATGGAATGAAGCATGGGTGCATGCAGTTCTAGGCTTGGGCCTTCAGTGGAAACCATCACATTAAATGAAAGGGCCCACGGTATATTTAATGCTCAAGGAGTAAAGAGAGTGTTGTAAGTTGGTTTCAAACAAAAGCACATGGCTCCTAGTTTTCCTCCACTTGGTCCATGGTGGACCAACAAAAGCTATGTGTGCTGGGCTTCTTCCCATGAAAATGCATGGATGCTGGCCAGACACTGCAGGCATTCAAATGGATGCAAGAGAAAGAAAGCCGCGTGATGCACGAAAGGACCCACGCGAACGCGAAACAGAGCATGGGATTTATGGAATGATTTTCTAGCTGTTGGAGTTTGGCGTAGTGTGCGGAAGAGATGTTGATGCATGATCAGCGAAGCTAAGGATGCAAAAATATTTTCTCCGTGGAAAATAGAACGCGAAGCAAATGCATACTAAACTCGTGATATGAAAACTATAAAAAGAAGGCTACAAAAAATAAGAAAAAAATATATTTTTCCATCCTTCCACCCGGCTACCATCACTCTCCACATCTCACCTAGCCTGGCCATCCAAACATCCAAAAGCCTCCACCATCCATCACACACCACCCCCCTCTTGTTAGATATATGCCCTAGTAGCCAGATTGACCGACACTTGGAAAACTTTCTAAGGGCATATTTTGTAATATTTAACTTATTAATAAAATTGAGATTGTTTTATCATTCATATTTGTGTTTAATTATATCTGTGAATCATCCTTTGAGTTAATAGATATGATAACACATTCTCAAAAATTAAAAATTTGAGATATGTGTTATGATAATTAACTCATAAACTGCTCCTGATCGTAGAACCATCATGAGAATGATGATCGATCCGGAAGCTTGGTGTATGATCGCTTCTTTTAGGTAGATGAGTCTTAAATCTATAGTGTACAGACACCGAAGAAGTAAAAGTATAGATGCTTGTTAAAAACAAGGATACTAAGCATGACCAATTTCGAGCAGTCATAAAAAAGTCTACCTTCTTGTTAGTGACATGCTCAATTTTGTAGTTGTGTCTACTTCTTTGACCTAAGGTGCATCGGTAGTTCATCTTGAGGGCATTATAGTTTGACTACACCATAACTCAGTCTCCTAGCCATATGAAGTCTTGAGGCGTATGTTGGCTATAGTATGTTCATTGTAGGAATTGGATTGCACCAAGATAGGATTTATCAACCTCAGTAGAGTAGTAGTCCTATAAAAATCATGAGATTGAGTCATAAAGCCCATAGCCATGATAGTATGAAAAGTACAAAAGAGTTTCTATTAAGTTTCGCATTGGACTTGAATCGATTGATTCTATCATATAACAAACATGAGGTTTAATGAGTTAACCTTAATTTTGATCCTGTCATCACTCATGATAGAAGAACCGAATCATACGATAACTGCACCTAGAGGTTCTTTTTCAATTCTAATGAGTTGCTACTACATACTGCTAGGTGTCATTGGTGAATTATGGGATCAATTAGAATTATCTTGACGATCAATAATTTTAATTGGATGAATTGAAAAGAATTTTGATCCATCAAAAAGAGTTTGATGATGTCGATGATAAAGATCACAACATGTCTCATTACCATACAGAACTGAACCTATGGGATCACACAATCAAGGGTTTTGGTCTTGGATGTTTCAATTGGACTCATACAGTCTGATTGATTAGGATTTGATCCTATTAGGTTCAAGAAAATCATATTAGCACATGATTGAACCCAATTTCTTCTGCTTTAGATTCTCTATTGGATAGGGCTTAGCCAAATTGAATTTAGTTCGCAAGGACACCAAAAGTTGGTGTGCCCTGGGTCTCCTAGATTGGATAAGGATGGGGTGTCAAGTTTGGGCCGCCCCCTTCTTTTTCTTCTTTCTTTTGTGCGCACTTATTAGGAGCACACGCCCCCTAGTTTTTCTCATGGAGCATGCGCCATCTGATAAGTGGGAAGAGAGAGGACGCATACCCCTTTTTGATTTATCTGGGTGTGTGCCTCTTGCGGATAAGGATCGATTTAATCCTTATGAATTTGAATAAGACAAATCTGTTCAAATTTGAATGAGAGGTTGGATTTGATTCAAACTTGAAGAGGAGATAACTTGAGGCGCCAACCATCCTTATCTTGAGGCGCCAACCACCCTTATCCAAATAAGGGTGGCGCATGCCCCATATGATTTTTGTTCGACAAAAATGCGTGGAATGCAGAAAGGGGGTGCCACATCTTCTAGAAGTCCTTTTGCTTTAAGTCATTTGACTCGGTTAATGACTTAAAGCCTAAGAACTCCTAGTTTCCTATTTCTATAAATAGGAACTTGTTAAAAGGTTTGGAATAGAAGTCTTAGAAACTGCCAAAGCCATTTAGAATTGCTTTAGTTTATTTTCTTTATATTCTTGAGTTAACTTCTAACATAATTCAAATTTCCCTTTTATTTCAATTGCTTTTAAAAAAAAAAATCTCTACACTAACACCTCATAAGCCATTTAGAAAATTAGAGACCTAATCATAAAATCTAAAAAGAAAAAAATTAATTTAAATTAGTCTTGACTGTGTGCTAATCACGAAGATTGGACATCTTGGTTTGTCGCATCTCATCTTCATAATTAATCTTAAGAAAAATAACACATTAATCAGATAAAGTGGGGATTTGATCATCCTTTCTTGGCCCAAAAATCACATCCTTCATTCTGCATTAAACCAAGCCTTAATTTTAAAATCAATTAGACATCAGCCCTAAAAATTTTGAGCTCAAAAGGACAAGAAAGCCCAAGATTTGGATCGGATGCAAATTGGTTAATTGCTCAGTGTCTAAGGCTAGTGGTTTAAGAAGGTGATTTTCAATTGCTTCCGTTGTCTGATCTGGCCAATTTAGTTGGTGTCTAAGGAAAGCAACAAACAAAGAACCTCCCACATCTTTATACTTACCTGACTGAGTCAACTAGTCACTCTTAGATTGGAGTGCTCAAAGGCGGCCTTAGAAGTTAGAAGCTGTCTAGATCTAGGTTAACCTTAGGATAGAGAGTCCATGCTTGTTTGATTACAATTAACACCTAAACATTAACAAATTTCCTCCTTATAGATTTAGGATTCTTAGATTCTTCTCTTTAGATTTCTTTCACTTTTCTCTCATTTTACTATTAAAAAAAATCTATAAAAACTAATATTTTAAATTTGATGCGCGTCGTTCGGGCACCAAAAATAAACCCAATTCTAGCTTACTATGTAGCTAGGATGAATCAGGATCGTGTCCACAGGGATCTTAGACCATTGTTTATAATTAATAGAAGAAAGAGAGAGGATTGATTTTAATTAATTACTAAGAAAATAATAATTTTAGTTTAATTCATGAAAAAAAATCGAATAGGAAAGAAGCCTCGAAAATTCAGAATCCACCATGTAAAATAGATTCTATTTTCTTTTACTTTTATATTGCAATGATGAGATTTGTAATTAAGGTGCAGCGTAATTTACCTTGGATAGGCATGAACCATACCCTTGGATCATGTCTTGTCCGTCTAGAGTATAGATTACCTTAACTCAACTAAAAGTTAAAGATTTGAACTTGAAATATAATGATCTATCCCTCCTAGCATGCACTGCAAGGTTCTCAGTTCTGGTACCAATGGCCATTTCGGTCAGCCGACGGTATGGTCCGGTCCGGTTCCGAACTGGATCGAATCAACGCGAACCGACAAAGGGAGGAGGAAAAGAGAGAAAGAGGAAAATAGAAAAAGAGAAAGAGAAGGAAAGAGAGAGAGAAGGGTCCGCCAGAGAGGCCGTTGGAGGGCCTCCAGCTAGCCATTGGGCGGCGTAAAAGCTACATGGGGCTCCGTGGCATGACATAGGGGCGATCACCCCTTTTTCATGGGCTTTTTTAAAAAAGCCCAATAACAATGAAGCCAGCAATGGATTTGCTGGCCCATTGCCGACTTCACTATTCATCAGGCTTTTTAAAAAATCCAACAAAGAAACAAGAGCGGTCACCCCTATTTCGTGGCCGCAGCACCGCCAACGTGGTCTTCGCCGCCCAATGGCCGCAGAGGGCCATCGCCGACCTCCGGCGGCCTCTCCCTCTCCTCCTCTCTCTACCTATGTTTCCCTCTCTTTTTTCCCCGACATTGGCGTATATCGTTTTCTCCACCGGAACTGTCCTGGTTCCTTGCCGATTTGGTTTGGCACGCCCCAAACCGCCTAGTTCGGGACGGTTCTGAGAATGCTAACGCACTATATCCATAGATCATGACATGTCTGTGAAGAGTAGAAGTCGTACACACCGAATCCAAATCTCTAAAGAAAGAAGAAAGAATATCAAATAAGCATGAAACACCAAACAATTCTTTATTTCATTACATAGAAAATAAATACCAGAGAGAAAATAAAATCTGTGTTGCGGGAGTTGGAGTCTAGCTTTCCATGGAACTCTTGCATGCTAACATCTTGAGGCTGAGGAGATGGATTGTTTGGAAGGTTAGAGATGGAAGAGGGGGGTGGTGTGTGATGGATGGTGGAGGCTTTTGGATGTTTGGATGGCTAGGCTATGTGAGATGTGGAGGAGATGGTGGAGATGTGGAGAACGGTGGTAACTGGATGGAAGGATGAAAAAATAATAATTTTCTTATTTCTATGGCCTTCCTTTTATAGTTTATGTATCATAAGTTTATACGCATTTGCTTCGCATTCTATTTTCCATGGAGAAAATATTTCTGCATCCTTAGCTTCACTAATCATGCGTCAAAGTCTCTTCCGCACACCGCGCCAAACTCCAATAGCCAGAAAATCGTTCCATAAATCCCATGCTTTGTTTCGCGTCAACATGGATCCTTTCATGCATCACGCCGCTTCCTTTCTCCCACATCCATTTGAATGCCCATAGAGTCCAGCTAGCATCCATGCATTTCCACATGAAGAAGCCCAGCGCATATAGCTTTTGTTGGTCCACCATGGACCACGTGGAGGAAAACTCCATGTACTTTTGTTTGGAACCAACTCACAGCACCCTCTTTACTTCTCCTTAAGCATTAAATATATCATGGGCCCTTTCATTTAATGTCATGGTTTCCATTGAAGGCTAGCTTCATGCCTTGAGTTGCATGCACCTATGCTTCATCCCACACTCAACTCGCATGCCTGTCGCTTGCAACGAACCTACATACTGCATGTGGACCTTGCCTAGATCACCATGCATCGCATGTCAGCCTTGGTGGAGCTTGGATGCTTAGAGTTTTGGCTATTTGGATCTCATATGTAGACTTTCGTCAGCCTATTATCCCATCAGTGCTTGAGTTTTGCTCTAAATTTGGACCAATTTGGATCTTCATCAATTTCCTGCAAAATGAATTAAATAGCATCAATTCTTAACTAATTAACTTAATTCATGATGTATTTACGGTCTTTTAATATATTAATTCTCGTATTTATCAATCAGCTATCAACTTCATATAACTTCTTTCCTTCCATTTAGCACTTCGTGTCGTGAGTAGGAATTTGGCAGTCCGGCATTGATAAAACAAAAAAACAGTACAGCCAAGGGGTTATTAGCAAACTTAATCAATGAAATATTCAAGAAAGCTGCAATGAAGGACTCCAGCAGATGAAAGTTTCAAGGCAAAAGATTCTTTACTTTGTCATAAATGAGATTGTGGAAACCCGGCCTGATTAATTTCAGCACACCAATAAAAGATGAGGATATGCTAAAGAGGAGTTTTCATGGTTTGGCTGATTGTGAGCAAACTTCACAACAAAACCCATAAAGATATCCCTTAGACATAAGACGTGTAGGATATCCCTTAGACCTAAGACATGTAGGACATGAATATTCATAAAGGCATTTAAATTTCTTAAGCAATTGTCACATACCAAATGCTCAAATGCTAAGATAACATCCATTTTATCCTCTTAAGATTTATTATCAATATAAGATCCTTAAGAATGTTATAACCATTCATGGAAATTTTATAAAATTAAACAAATTATTAAATAATTCAAGAATGATCTATTTAATCAAAAATAATTTGGAGAACATTTGGCCAATGAAAATTGTACAAGTTGCTTGCAAATTATTTAATAATTTGGAGAACATTGTCACTACAAGCAGAGAGATTTGATTGACCAATCATTTTGAATTATCATGCTATGCGAACTCCTAGAAATGACTTTAAAAGATAAATAAATTCCCACAACAGGTAGTCTCAACAATGTATAGCAACCTCTCATTTGGACATTTAATTGGGATATAGTGACAGCAGATCACCTGTATCGAGAAGACATCTTCAATTGGCATGAGGAAAGGCTTGTCAAGCTGGCGTATGGGGTCAGGTATATATTGATCACCTGCATCCATTAATTTTAAAATTGCAATCTTTCCTATTTCTTCGTTATTTCCCTGTAAAGCTAACAAAGCAGATCCCCGAATGATTGGAATTTCATCCCCAGGGAACTTGTAAAAGCTAAGCAGCTCTGCACAAACAGATAAAAAGGAGTCGCTACCACATTAACCTTATAAAGTAATGAATGGCTAAAACTTTTTGTAAAATCAATACAATCACATGACTGCATGCCTCGGAGCTCCATTTCAACAAGTTCTAACAATTCTGGATCATCAATGGCATCAACCTTGTTAAGAAAGCATACAAGCGATGGCACACCCACCTAAATGGCATAAAAGAAATAAGCTAGGTGCGACTAGAAAAATACCAATGCTGACATTCGGGAACATGCTTTAGACGAATTTTGGTTTATCAAGAAGAACATGGTGAAGACATGAAAACATAAATGGCCATCCACCTGGCAAGCTAGCAGAATATGTTCCTTTGTTTGTGGCATTGGCCCATCTGGAGCAGATACAACGAGAATACCACCATCCATTTGCACAGCTCCAGTGATCATGTTCTGTGTTTTTTGACAAGTAAATCAAGGTTAAAAAGATCAGCAAATATCTATATGCCTCCTCAGAAAAAATGTAAAATAATGTACTGAAGCAAGATTGAATATATGTGAACCACTGTTCAGTAACAAGCTCAAGGAAACTTAGATGTAGAGAGTTGCAACATGGGTTCTTGTTTAAGCAGTAAAAAGATACCATATATCAAAGATAATAAAAAATGGGACTCACAAAAAAGAAGGGAAATAATGTCAACAAAAAGATTTATTTGATACAATTGCTCTCAAACAACTGAATTTCGCTATTTAGATCAGAAGTGGTCCCTTCTAAACATCAATGTAGTACTTCTGGTGATCTTTAGCTTTCTACTTCCTCACTCCAAATACAGATATGAGCACCTTTGTGCCATGTATGCCTGCTTGTGTTCATAAATTGATTCTATCAGCCCACATCAACATGAATCATTTTGATTGCATAGCTATTAGGACTTCCAACCTCCTTTAGTGTATCAAACATGAATCCTACCATCTTGGACAACTTCTGCTTTTGCATAAATGATCTGGAACTCTTTCTTGTGGATGTATTTTATTTCACAATGAGAACTTAAATATCAAATTTATTATCTGAATAATGATAACTTCCCTCTTCCTCTAATGAGCAAACAAATTTAAAAACATATTTAAGTTCAACCATGTTTAAGGTATCCAACTAATAATGTAAGTGGATCTGTTCATCACCATTGTCTCTAGCCTTCATTGTCCATTTCCCAACCATCCCAATCAATAATTTAAAAACTTCAATCTCTAAAAATTCCAGTCTAATGTTTCGTAAAGTATGTTTTTTTCTAACATATTTTTCAAGGGAAATAGAAATATTCACTAACCAAAACTAGCAAGAAGTCCTACCTGCTGCACCCCAGGCAGGATGGAATAATCAAAAGGAAAAAATACTCATGTTTTGTCTATCCTTATAAAATTACTAGCAGTCTAAAAACATGTCTATTTTTACCTTGCTTAAATATAGCACATGCACATGTTTAGTTACAAATCTGACGAGTAAGCCAGGTATTGTCTCATGACTAAGCTAGATATTGTCTCATGACCATGAGGTTACAGTCATTCATTTGATTATGTGATAACACAGTTGAAAGCATTTTTTTTTTTCCCAACAGGAAAATTTCTCAACTTACTTTAACATAGTCTGCATGTCCTGGGCAATCAACATGGGCATGGTCCCTTTTAGCAGTCTCATACTCCACATGAGCCTGTTATAATTAGTTATTAACAACTTCAGGAGAAGGCCAGAAAGAAAAGTTGATCATGATCTCATATATTAGTTAATGAAGAAATAAATCAGAAAAGTAAAAATGCCCAAACTGTTGAAATCGTAATCCCTCTAGCTTTCTCCTCAGGTGCTTTGTCAATCTCATCAAAAGCAACAGCCTTAGCTTTTCCCTCTTCAGCTAACACCTGAAAGAAAAATTGCATGTATGAGTCAATTATATCTATCTCACATTTCAATCTGAATGTCAATACGAAAAGATCATAAGTTAAGTAGTGTAGGAAACTAGCATTTCGCCTAATAGAAATAACAATTCCAAAATAGAAATACTAATCATTTTAAAAGAGTTATTAAATTCTCAAAGCAAGGTTCTACCTTTGTGATAGCTGCTGTCAATGTAGTTTTTCCATGGTCAACATGCCCTATAGTGCCCACATTTACATGATGTTTCCTGAAGTGAGAAGAGGCCATAATAAGATTACAAGTTGGAGCCATAATAAATGATCAAACTTGAGTTATTCTTTCCTACATACAGAAATGACTGGAGTATTCAACAAATAAGCTAAGAATTAAAAAGAAAGAACTGATTTCAACAAAAGGTGAGATAACATATCAGCTAAAGAAAGGGGTGACATTCAACAAGATTAAAATCAAAAACTTGACATCAACAACTTCATGCCCTAAGCAAGAGCTGGTGTCCCTTGGTACACCTCTTTGTTTATTTTGTTTTTATGTACAGCCAACAGTAAATAAAATCTAACTCCCAAATAATTTATATTTTTGAGTTTGTTAAACATGTTTAACATATTAATAAGTGCAAAATGAATTGACAGCATTCTGAACAAGAATCAAGAATTCCACTATTAAAATCAAACTAAACATCCTTTAAATAGAGAAAAAAATAAGAGCTAAAAAAACAAACTAAACATCCTTTAAAAGGAGGAAAAATGAGAGCTAAAACAATAAGATGCTACTGTTACCTTTTCAAGAATATAAATTACTGAACCCAACTTCCCTCAGATAAACATTGGCATATGCATCAGTCCAATGGGAAAAAGACACTCCAACTACTTCACAGTTCCAAAAAGAGCTAAGGAAAGCTTGCTTCATGATGGTTGATGACCTCCCAGTGCTGTGTTTGCTTGCCCACTACCAGATATGATCATATAGGTAGCCTTATAAATTATAAACCCTCACATAGGCTTGAAAGGAAGTTCACTCTTCGAAAGATCAACTTGTGTAGCTCCTGTAACTTTTAGAAACATCAACAATCAAAGAGCATAACTGGTATTGGCATCATATTTAAAACCTATTTAGAGACTAAGGCAAGGGAGATTGCTTGAGCTTGACATATGTAGATGCATTCACGCTATACTCCTATAGCCACAGTTTTTTTTATCAGCAACTCTGTCAGCCATAAACATTTGGAGAATAAATTACGTCTTATTTACGCCCTATAAAAAGGCTGCACTTAAAAAATTGACCAGGATGTCATGGTGATATTGGTCAGACAAGTTAAAATTAGGATGTGCCATCTCCTCTCAGTACCAATAGCATGGCTAGATCTAGAATTTCAGGTAATCTATCAGGCACAAAAAATATTGACTAAGATGTCATGGTGATATTTGGTCAGATAAGATAGAAATTAGGGTGTGCCATCTCCTTTCAGTGCTAATAGCATTGCTAGATCTAGAACTTCAGGTAATTTATCAATTGATGGGTGTGACTCACATAAGAAGTCCATTTACTCTTCAAGATCATGATAATAAACGAGTGGTTATGGTTCTAATAGCAATTGCAAATGACAAAACATGACAGGAGTTTGGGGTCCAATGTGTCATAACGAGGTTTATATATGGCAAATGTAAGTTCGGAGCAATTAAAAAATATTTTTTATAGGAATGTAGCCATCAGCATCATATTAGAAATATGTGTCTTCTTGCATTATTTTCTTCTCAGAAAGATTGTGCATTCATATTTGCTCCAATCGAAAACTCCTAGTACCACAAGCAAGCAGCAAGTTCTCCTTCGACTCACAGACATGTCTAAGAGTTACAATCACTTGATCAGTCCGACGCCTTTAATGAGTTCAAAACCCCACTCCTGATCACAATCCTGCCGACCCATGGCAAGCAGCGCACTAGCCGTTGCAACTGACCCCTCGATCATTTCAATGCCCCACAGATTGGATTTTTCTAAAACAACAACGATCCAAATACTATGAAAATACTACAAATCTCTCAAACGCTGAAAATTCCAGCCAAGAACCAAACTTTTTCCGATAAAAGAAAAATCTAAGACATAGATGAGCGCACAAATAGTTCATCAAAGATCGTAAGAATCCAACCAACCCATTAGCAACTTACGTTCGAGTGAAGGTGGCCATAGACCTCCTCGGCCAGAGCTCTGCGTCCAGACGGCTCCCTCCATTGGAGCTCAGCAAGGAGTGCGGCTCCGGAAAGGATAAGGGACCTGAGATCGCCCCGCGGAAGTATGAGGAGTACAGCGGGGAGGCTGAGGATAAGCCTAGGAGGCGCCTGGAATTAGGGTTTCTGAGAGCAGTGGAGACGGCCATTGCTGTGATGCTATTTGCTAAAAGAAATAAAAAGAAGAAGTTGTCGATCTTTAGCTGAAGTTAGTTAGCGGGAATTTGTTGAGAGTTTGCGGTAAGTTTGTTAGTATGTTTAGTTATAAAAAATTAATAAATATTGTATGATAATTATTTTTAATTTTTTAATAAATTAGGATTGAGTTTCAGCTTCATTTTTTTCTATATTTATTTTTTTCTTACATCTTTCCAGTCTTCGTTGCATTAATTGGTATCAGAGTGATTGTTCCACAGCCACGACAGGGATGAAAACTCGTCAAGAGCAGAGAAAGATGATAGCTTCTATGATGATAGAGGCTGAGCAAAAGTAAGAGGCAAGATTACAGGATATGATGGCAGAGCTTAAATTCCTGTTGAGTCACCAGAATATTAAGATGGTAGAGCAGAGAAATCATAGGGAGCAGGTACCAAATGAGAAAAATAATGGAGAAAGAAACTCTTAGCACAGTTCTACTAGGCTTGAATTCCCTCGTTTCAACGAAGAAGGATTAGAGGGCAGGTTGCTGAGGGCTGAATACTTCTTTAAAGTGAAAAAAATTGCCCCTGAGAACCATGTGAAGGTGGCAGCTTTGCATTTGGAAGAGCATGCAATCCAATGGCATCAAGGTTTGCCAAAATTAAGGGAGCTAAAGCATATACAGATTGGGAGGAATGCATCAGAGCTTTGGAAGCTAGGTTTGGAAATCATGCCTTTGATGATCCCTTGGCAGAGCTCAGGAACTTGAAGCAGACTAACTCCTTGCAAGAGTACTTGAATGCATTTGATGAATTATATCCAAAGGCAGGTATTACTGAAGAGCAATCCCTCAATTTTTTCCTTTCTGGTTTAAATGATGAATTGCAAATGCCTATTAGAATATTTAAGCCTAAAACCCTGGTGAAAGCCTATTCTCTTGCAAGATTATAAGAATTAACTGTAGCAGCTATACAACAGAAACCTAAACCTGTGGCTAGGTTAATCTTTAGTCCTATAACTAATACAAGTTACTAAAAGCCACTTATCATAACCACATCTACTGGTTACCCTAAATCATCCCTAAATACTAAAGATTCAGCATACCTGCAATCCAATTCCAACCTGACCAGGATAACAAATTTTCCAAAAAGAGTCCCAAACACCCTAACTCGCAAGAAGATGGATGAAAAGAGAGTCAATAATTTATGTTTCTGGTGTGATGAAAAGTACACCCCTAGACATAAATGTAAAAAAAGGTAGATTTATGTTTTACAACTTAAAGAAATAATTGATGAAGAAGAATTAGAAGCCATTATTGAGGAGAGTGTTGAGGTTGAGGATAGCATATAAGAGGGTCAGCTTTCCTTAAATGCTATGTAGGGAACCGAAAGCAATCACACTATGATGATTAAGGATAATTGTGGAAAGAAGAGGTTGCATGTGTTGGTGGATATTGAGAGTACTCATAATTTCTTCAATGAGCAGTTAGCAAAGAAACTTTAGTATCCAATTACTAAAGTAACTGGTATATGGGTTGAAGTTGCCAATGGTCAGGAGCTTAAGTATGATTCAATGTGTCAAGACTTCCAATGGTCTATGCAACAACAAATATTTAGAGCTGATGCCTATTTGCTTCCTTTAGAAAGTTATGATCTATTCTTGGACATACAATGGCTCAAGACATTGGGTACTGTTGGGGATAAACCTCGCTCCCATCGAAGTCCAGCCTGGTGCTTAGCCTAATGCAGCTGGTAATCACGGAAGAGCTTCGATCGAGAATTCTCTTCTCAGCGATCGAACCCCATCCGATCTCCTCCAGTGGTCGAATTCATTCAGTGGCCGAACTCCTCCAACTAGACTCTGAACCCAATCGAACTCCTCAGCGGTCGAGCCTCAGCCGAACTTCTCCAGTGATCGAACTTCTTCCGAATTCCTCCTCCAGTTGGACTTCTACGGGAGCCAAACTCCTTCTGAACTTCTCCTTCAGTCGGGCTTCTACGGGAGCCGAACTTCTTCCGAACTACTCCAGCAGTCGAACTTTTATGAGAGTTGAATTCTTTTCAGACTCCTCCAGTTAGGCTTCTACGGGAGCCGAACTTCTTTTGGACTCCTCTAGTAGTCAAGCTTCTATGGAAGTCAAACTCCTTTCGACCTCCTCTAGTCAGATTTCTATGGAAGCTGAACTTCTTCCGAACTCCTTCAGCAGTCGGACTTCTATGGAAGTCGAACTCCTTCTAAATTTTTCTTCCAGTCGGACTTCTACGGAAGCCGAACTCCTTCCAAATTATTCCTTCAGATGGATTCTTACAGGCGATCCCACTACTGAATGGTTATAATTATCATTTATCATGATAATCATGATTATCATTTATCAGGATAATCATGATTAGCATTTATCAGGATGATTATGATGGGCATTTATCAGAACGATTACGATGGTCATTTATTAGGATAGTTACAACAAGCTCCGTCTATAAAAAGGGATCTTTCAGATATATTTTTTTGGAGCTTTCTTTTTCTTCCCAAAACTCTGCCAAACTTTTCTCTGAGCACTCCATTTCTGTTGGCCAGAAGAACTAACTTGACTGTCGGAGGGTCCTATCGGAGCCACCACCATCAACTTCGGATGGGACTTTATTTTGTAGGTCACCGATAGCAACCTCATCTTTCTCGACTCTAGCACGATCTGGCGTCAACCAAATTCTGCACCAATAGAATTGGCGTTGGAGAAAGAAACTCTGTTCCTTAGGTTTCCTTAATTTTAGAGAAGTGTTTAGCAGCAATCTTTCTTCTTTCTCACTAGAGTTCTTCTCAGAAAAAATGCCTCCCAAGAAAGCTTCGACCCGACGATCAATGATCTCTGCAATCAGATCTCGTCCAGATACAACCGTTCCAGCTCCGATAACTTAAGCACCACCTACAACCATGGTGGATGCGGAGCAGTTCAACCTGTTGGTCCAGCAGGTTCATGGCCTCGCAGATGCGATGCAGGCCATACATCGACAGGCCCCAGTATCAGTTTGACTAGAGCAAGCTTCTTCAAAGCCCCATGATTCGATCTGAAAATGGCCGACCTCAGCTACCCGACCTTTGGTCTCTAAAAAGAGGAAGCAGAGGATGGAAGACACATGCTCGGACCATGACTCGACTCAGGAGGAAGCTTTACACCCGTTCCACCAGAAAACCCTAAAGATCAACGATCGTGAAGATCTCCTAGATCAAAAGCTCTTAGAAATTAGTCGATGAATTGAAGAGCTCCATCATACTCCCTCCTCACACGGTAATGATATTCGTACTGATCCTTCTTTTTCTCAGAGGATCATGCAGAAATCAATCCCGTCGAACTTCAAGCTCCCGTAGTTCGAGAATTACGACGGAACCTTCGATCTGGTCGATCACCTGGAGGCCTTTCGAACAATGATGTTACTCCACAGTGTGTCAGATGCTATTTTATGCCAAACTTTTTCGTCCACCCTCAAAGAAGCAACCAAAAACTGGTACTCGATACTTAAGTCAGGTACCATCTTTTTCTTTGATCAGATAAGCCATCAGTTCACGGCTCATTTCGTCAGCAGCCGAGGTTCAAATTTTTTGATGAACATCAAGCAGAAGGAGGGAGAGTCCATCCGGACTTATGTCACCCGATTTAATACCGCTGCATTGAAAGTTCGAAACTTGGACCAATCAGTTGCAATGGCTACACTCAAGGACAGCCTCCAAAAGAATGATTTGCTATTCTTTCTAGAGAAGAAGTACCCCAAAGACTTTACCGATCTGCTAGCTTGGGTTGAAGGTTATGCTCGAGCTGAAGAGGCCTTCAAGGTTAGGGACGATGAAGCCTTTGGTAAGCGATGAATCGATGAGCCAGGCAGACCCATCGAGGAAGAAAAGTCGAGCGATGCTAGGTCATGCTTCCGAACTCCCTCTGAGCGAAAGTAAGTCCGAACTCTCCTCCGGGCTCGGAGGTAGGGAAGCCCAGACAGAAGGGCGCGGCGAGGTTCTCCCCAACGAAGATTTTACAACTATGCCCCCCTCAATGCTCCAAAAATTTAAGTGCTGATGAAAATCAAGAAGCAACTATCGAGGTCGGAAAAGATGCGCTCTCATCCCAGCAAATGCAATCCTAAGAAGTTCTACCTTTATCATCATGATCATGGTCACGATACTAAGAAGTATATCCAACTTCAAGATGAGATCGAGAAGCTCATCAGGCGAGGTTGGTTAGGCCGATTCCTACGACGATGGCTTGAAGGATGGGAAGATCGGTCGAGGGCATTGCCGCAGCCTGAGCCACCAAGGGAGGAGAATCAACAAGAAGATCGGCCATCTCTCGACATCATCAATACGATCTTGGGGGGACTTCGACAAGAAGAGGCTAGCGGATCCGAGGGATCGATGAAGAGATGGAGGACTGAAGAACCCATAACCTTCATTGAAGCAGATGCTTAGAGGGTCTAATTCTCCCATAATGATGTGGTTGTAATCTCTTTAAACATTGCCGATTATGATGTACGCCGCATTTTAGTAGATAATGGAAGCTCGATCGACGTATTATTCTATGATGTCTTCTTAAAAATGTCTTTACTCCATAACTACTTGGGGCCTATGAACTTTCCGTTGATAGGCTTCACTGGCGATGCCATATCAGTTGAGGGCATAATACTTTGACCGTGATTGCGGGGCAACATCCAAAACTAGTTAAGGCACAGGTCGACTTTTTAGTCATAAGGACTTCGTCCGTCTATAATGCTATTCTCGGTCGATTTGGTTTAAATGCACTTCGGGCAGTGCTATCAACTTATTATTTGAAGATAAAGTTTTCGATGAGTTACGGGATCGGAGAGATCAGAAAAGATCAAGCTCTAGCAAGATACTGCAACTCAATCGCCCTACATAATGAAGAATAGTCCGACCCTTATCTTGTTGATGGGCTGGATGTCCACGACGATCTCATCGAAGAGCGGGGTGAGCCTATGGAGGATCTCGTATCTGTACCCTTGAATGATGAAAATGCGAAGCATGCTGTATAGATCGGCTCCAACTTAGGAAATGAGATTTGGGAATAACTCGTCACCTTCCTCAGAAAGAAGGTGGATGTCTTCACCTGAGCCCCAGCGGATATGCCAAGAATTGATGCCAAAGTTATGGAACATCGACTGGCCATTGATCCGAAGTATCGATCGATAAAAGAGAAACTGCACAGCCACGTCCCAAAGAGGCAAAATGCAATTGTGAAAGAAGTAGGCAAGCTCCTCAAAGCTGGATTCATCCGAAAAATCAACTATCCGACCTGTGTCTCAAATGTGATCCTCGTTAAAAAGGCAAATAATAAGTGGAAGATGTGTATAGACTTCAAAAAGTTAAACAAAGTTGGCCTAAAAGACAGGTACCCTCTTCTCAGGATTGATCAACTGGTAGACGTAACCTCAAGCTATGAGCTCCTCACCTTCATGGATGCTTTCTTCGGCTATAATCAGATACGGATGGCACCAAAGGACGAGGAGAAAACTGCTTTTATTACTGACCATGGTCTTTATTGTTATAGGATTATGCCCTTTGGGCTCAAGAATACAGGGGTAACGTACGAGCACCTGAGCAACAAAATCTTCAAGAAGCAGATCGATCGTAATATGAAAGTGTATGTGGATAACATGCTCGTCAAAGCCGAGCTTCTATAAGCTATCTTGCCAATCTTGAAGAGAGCTTCAGTGCACTCAGAAAGCATAAGATGAAGTTGAACCCGACCAAGTGCGCCTTTGGTGTGACATTTGAAAAGTTTCTAAGATTTATGGTGTTGAGGTGCAGAATTGAAATAAATCTCAAAAAAATTTGAGCCATTCAAGAGATGATCGCTCCAAAGACAATCAAAGAAGTTCAGCTCTTGGCTGAAAAAAAGTGGCATCCCTAAATCACTTCGTCTCGAGATCGGTCAAGCGATGCATGCTCTTCTTCCAAGTTCTCAAGCAACCAAAGAATTTTTGCTGGACGATGGAGTGCCAATGAGTGTTTGAAGAGCTCAAAAACTACCTCAGCTCACCTCCACTACTAGTGAAGCTCAAACCTAAAGAAGAATTATTCTTGCACCTAGCGGTCTCCTCGGCGGTCTTGGCAGCAGTCCTAGTCAAGAAGGAAGTGAAGATACAGCAGTCGATCTATTACATGAGCCGGATCCTAAGGGAGGCAAAGATCGGATATTCTAAGCTAGAGAAATCAGTTTACTTTCTTCTAATTACTGTCAGAAGGCTCCGACCTTACTTTCAGAGGCACACCATAACGGTCCTCACGGATCAACCAATAAAGACGGTCCTTCAGCAAATGGATGCTTCCGAGAGAATCACAAAATGAACAATCGAGCTCATGGAATTCGATATCAATTATTGACCCTGGCCACGATCAAAGTCTAGATATTAGCAGATTTTGTAGTGGAGTGTACCATTTTCGATAATGCCGAGCTTAAGCAGAATGAGACCGATGCTTTGCTATTGCAACCGAATCTCTTTGAAGAGATAGCTGACCTTTTTGAAGATTTTTGGGCTCTATACGTGGATGGTTCGTCCAACTCTACTGAAGCGGGTGCGGAATTTATCTTAGTCAGTCCCGAGAAAGTCGTCGTCGAGGATGCGCTGCGCTTCAAATTTTCTACGACTAATAATGAGGCCGAGTATGAAGCGTCGATCGCCAGATTAAAAATTACAAGAGAATTAGAGTAGATCGACTTTAAGTCTATAGCGATTCTTAATTAATGGTCGATCAAGTTAGTGGCAGCTATGAAATGCGAGAGGAAAGTATGATGAAATACCTTGAGAAAGTAAAAGACTTGACTCTGGCCTTCAGCTGTTTCGGCATTCGACAGATTTTGAGAGTAGAAAATATAAGAGCCAACCTTCTCTCTAAGTTGGCCATTTCAGCTTCAGTCGAACTGCCTAAAGAAGTACTTTTTGAGACCCTGAAGTGTCCAAGCTCAGAGAAATCGTAGGTTATTTTGCAGACAGAACTCGAGCCAAGCTGGATCAACTCGTTGGTTGCCTACCTCAAGGAGCGAGTCCTTCCTTATGATCTGAATGAAGCTCGAAAACTTAAGAATCAAACCTTCTGGTACATTTTATACGAGGGCAAGTTGTAAAAGAGGTCGTATTCGCTACCACTGTTGAGATATCTCTGACCTTCAGAAGCCGACTTCGCATTATGAAAAGTACACAAGAAAATCTTTGAAAGTTATGTAGGAGCCAGATCCCTATCGCAAAAGCTACTTCGATAAGGATACTATTGGCCGACCTTATACCATGATTCTATGGAGTACGTCAGAAAATGTTACCGCTATTAGAAGAATGCGAGCATACAAAGATGGCTGGCCTCCAAGCTTACTCTGCTAAGTGCATCCTGGCCATTTACGCAGTGGAAAATGGACATACTTGGTCCTTTTTCGACGGCATCCGGATAACGAAAGTTTTTCCTGATCGCGATCAACTACTTCACTAAATGGATTGAAGCCGAACCTCTAGCCAAAATTATCGAGATCAAGATACAAGACTTCATCTAGAAGTCAATAATCTATCGATTTGATCTATCCTGAACCCTCATAACCGATAACGGACGATAATTTATCGGGACGAGGTTCGCCGAATTCTGTGAAGACCTAAACATCTTCCACCACTTCACATCGGTAGCTCATCCATAGGTAAATAGGAAAGCTGAAGTGACCAACCAGACTCTGCTGCAAGGCATCAAGATAAAGCTCGACAGAGCAAAGGAGGCCTGGGTGGATGAGCTCTATCATGTTCTTTGGGCATACTGAACTACTCAAAGACTGCCAACTAAGGAAACACCATTCGTCTTGGCCTTTAGAACAGAGGCAGTCATCCTGGTCGAACTTAAGCTTCTATTAGCATGGATCGTGGCCTTCAACAAGCAACACAACCCATAGAATCTCAGAGTCAATCTCGACCTATTGAAAGAAAAAAGAGAGAAAGCTCAAGTTCGGATGGCAACTTACAGACGAAAGGTGGTCCGGTACTATAACTCCAAAGTCAGAAGTAAAACATTCAGAGTGTGGAACTTAGTGCTTCGATGAATCATCGTCTCTCAGCCTCAAAGTCAGAAAAAGCTTGCCCCAAATTGAAAAGATCCGTATGAGATGGTGGAGGTCGTCCGATTCGAAACTTATCATCTGAAGGAGCTCGGAGGAATAATGCTCCTACGACCTTGGAACTCAGAAAACCTCAGGATGCACTATCAGTAATTTTTCCATAATAAAACTCTTTCATTTCAATATTATTGTTTCTTGGTGCAAAAATTATATGATGACAGAAAAGAAGTAATTAGAAATGGTCGTGTTAGGAATAGGAGAAGAAGCTTATCCTAACATGAGCAAAGTTAAAGACCTCATTCATTTTAGATGAGATGGGGGCGAGGCCTTAACAATGGCCCTTATGTACCCCCACAGTCCATTAAGAATAGAAGGAGAACCTCATCTTAATGTGAGCAAAATCGAAAGCCTCGTTTAGTTTAGATGAGGTGAGAGGAGAGGCCCCAACAACGGCCCTATTGTGCCCAAGCCTCAACTTCAATGTTAATCTTAGCTGAAGATAAGATCTCCTCCAAACTTCAACCTGAACTAGGGCAGAGCCCTGAAGAGAACTTCAACAGTCGTCTTTTTTTGTACTCCCTTCCTTCGAGTTTTAAACTCAAAAGTATGGAGACTATTGTTGGGGATAAACCTCGCTCCCACCAAAGTCCAGCTTGGTGCTTAGCTTAAACAGCTGGTAATCACGGAAGAGCTTCAATCAAAAATTTTTTCCTCAACGATCGAACCCCACCCGATCTCCTTCAGCGGCCAAACTCATTCAGTGGCCGAACTCCTCCAGCTAGACTTCGAATCAAATCAAACTCCTCAGCAGTCGAGCTTCAGCCAAATTTTTCCAGCGGTCGAACTTCTTCTGAATTTTTTCTCCAGTCAGGCTTCTACGAGAGCTGAACTCCTTTCGGACTCCTCCAGCAGTCGAACTTCTATGAGAGTCGAACTTCTTTCAAACTTCTTCAGTAGTTAGACTTGTATGGGAGCCAAACTTCTCCTTTAGTCGAGCTTCTACGAAAGCCAAACTCCTTTCGAACTCCTCCAGCAGTCGGACTTCTACAAAAGCCGAACTCCTTCCGACCTCCTTCAGTCAGACTTCTACGAAAGTCGAACTCTTTCCGAACTCCTCCAGCAATCGGGCTTCTATGGGGGCCGAACTTCTTTCGGACTTCTCCAACAATCGAACTTCTATGAAAGTCGAACTTCTTCTAGATTTCTCCTCCAGTCGGACTTCTACGAAAGCCAAACTCCTTCCAGACTATCCCTTCAAACGGATTCCTACAGATGATCCCACTACTAAACGATTATAATTATCATTTATCATGATAATTATGATTGTCATTTATCAGAATAATCACGATTGGCATTTATCAGGATTATTACAATGAATATTTATCAGAACGATTACGACGGTCATTTATCAGGACAGTTACAAAAAGCTCCGTCTGTAAAAAGGAACCCTCCAGATATGTTTTCTCTAAGCTTTCTTTTTCTTTTTGAAACTCTGTCGAACTTCTCTCTGAACACTCCATTTCTGTTGGTTAGAAGAGCTAACTTGATCGTGGACCCGGAGCCACCACCACCAACTCCGGATGAAACTTTATTTTGCAGGTCACCGACAGTGACCTCATCTTCCTCGACTCCAATTCGATATGGCGTCAACCAAATTCTGCACCAACATGTACTATTAACTGGAACTTTACAGACCTAATTATGACTTTTAAGTTATAGGGGAAGGAACATTCTTTGTGTGGGGATCAGTTTGTGTAGGGTCAGATTCTCAATACCCTTAGTGTGAAGCAAATTGAATGGTTCTTTTCCAGTAGTAGCAGTTTTGATAATACAGGAGGAATATTATATGCTATTCAAATTGAGCAAGAGCGGATAAAATTGAAGGAGTTGTTGAAGTCATATGTAGATATTTTTCAAGAGCCAAGGGGCTTACATCCACATAGAGAGCATGACCATAAAATTCCAATCAAGCCAGGTTCTCAACTTCTAAATGCCAGACCTTTCAGGTATGCTTCTATGCAAAAGCTTGTGATTGAGGAGATGGTTAGGGATATGTTGAAATATGGAGTGATTCAAAATAGCTCAAGTCCTTATGCTAGTCCTATAGTTTTGGTGAAAAAGAAGGACAATACATGAAGGATGTGTATGGACTATAGAAGTCTCAATAATATCACATAAATTTCCTATTCCATTGATTGAAGAGTTGCTGGAGGAATTAGGAGGTGCTGAGATATTCTCCAAAATTGATCTCAGGTGAGGATATTAGCAAGTGAGAATGAATGTGGAGGATGTTCCTAAAACTGCATTCAAAACTCATGAGGGCTACTATGAATTTTTGGTGATGCCTTTTGGGTTAACTAATGCACCCTCTATATTTCAATCTTTAATGAATTCTATTTTTAAACCATTGCTGAGGAAGTTTGTTATTGTGTTTTTTAATGATATACTGATTTATAGTAAGAATAAACATGATCATTTGCAACACCTACAAGTTGTATTGTAGTTAATGAGAGAGCACCAACTTTATGCCAAGGAAAGCAAATGTCATTTTGGTGCAGCACATGTAGAGTATTTGGGATATGTGATTACAGCAGCTAGTGTTCAAACAAATCCAAAGAAGGTTCAAGTAGTGCAATGTTGGCCAACACCACAAAATGTCAAGCAATTGAGAAGTTTTTTGGGCCTCACAAGCTATTATAGAAGGTTTGTCCAAGGATATGGGAAGATAGCTAAGCCTCTGACTGATTTACTTAAAAGGGGCAATTATATTTGGACTTAGAAAGCTCAGCATGCTTTCATTGTCCTCAAGCAAGCAATGGTAAATGTACCAGTCCTTTCCTTATCTGACTTTTCAAAACCATTTGTTGTAGAAACTGATGCTTTTGGTGAAGGTATAGGAGCTGTATTGATGCAGGAGGGCCACCCTATTGCCTATATCAGCAAAGCTTTATCTATGAGGAACTTAGCTCTTTCTACTTATGAAAAAAAAATATTAGCCATTATTTTTGCAATCAAACATTGGGAGAACTATCTCTTGGCCAAGCATTTTATTATTAGAACTGATCATAAGAGCTTAAAATATCTTTTGTAGTAGAAATTGACAACACCCGCACAGCAGGCATGGCTTACCAAGTTGCAACAGTATGATTATAAGATTCAATATACGAAAGGGCTGGAGAATCAAGTAACAGATGCACTATAAGGATCAATTTTGCTTCCATGATAGTCATAACAGCCCATATTATTCCAGATCAACTTCTAATTGCCATTAAAGCTACTTGGCAAATCGATAATACTCTCCAAATGATTATTGCAGACTTGCAGGAGGATTCCAATTCACATCCTAGCCACATTTGGCAACAAGGGCAATTAAGGAGGAAAGGAAAATTGGTAGGAGGTAATTCTGAGGAGTTAAAATATAAGCTGCTGGAATTGTATCATGACTCAGCTTTGGGTGGTCATTCTGGGGTCTTAGTTATAGGCAGAAGACTCTCTTCCATTGTTTATTGGAAAGGGCTTTGGAAGTTTGTTAGGGAGTATGTAAGGAAGTGCTCCATTGTCAGCAAAATAAATATGAGAATATGACAAGTCCAGATTCTTTGCAGCCTCTACCTCAATCTCAGGGTATTTTTACTGATATTACAATGGATTTTATAAATGCCTTGCCTAAATTTCAAGAAAAATCAGTGATAATAGTGGTAGTAGATCGTTTGACTAAATATGCACACTTTATAGGGTTAACACATCCCTATATTGCCAAGACTGTGGCCCAACTTTTCTTAGATCATGTTTATAAATTGCATGATCTTCCAAACATTATTGTCACTGATAGAGATGTTGTCTTTACTAGTCAATTTTGGTAGAAATTCTTTAAGCTTCAAAGGGTCTCTACAGCATACCATCCTCAGACTGATGGTCAAATTGAGGTGATCAATAGATCCTTGGAGACCTATTTGAGGTGCATGGCTGGTGATATACCTCATTCCTAGTTTCAATGACTATCCTTTGCTGAATTTTGGTACAACACATCTCATCACTCTATCATTCATATGACTCCATTTCAGGCCCTTTATGGCTTCCCACCACCAATTCATATCCCTTATTTTCCTAAAGACTCCAATATAGCAGTAGTGGATATATATATGAGGGATAGGAAAGCTACAATTGCTTTACTTAAGCATCAATTGAATAGAGTAGCCAACAGAATGAAATAAATGGCAGATAAGAGGACTGAGCATCAATTCCAAGTGGGAGATATGATTTTTCTTAAACTTCAACCATACATCCGGCATTCAATGGCTCGTTCTCATTCTAAACTTCATCAGAAGTATTATGGCCCTTACAAAGTTCTTCAGAAAATTGATGCTATTGCCTATAAATTACAACTTCCTGCTGGTGCTAAAATACATGATGTATTTCATATTTCTTTACTTAAGCCTACATATGCAACCATTTCAGCAACCTCTGACCTTCCTGATTTTTCCACCACTCACACTCCATACCCTCAAGCTGTTCTAGATAAAAGAATTATTAAATGCAGGAATCAAGCTGCAACTCAATGGCTAATCTATTGGAAAAATACTTCACCAATAGATGCTACATGGGAATTTGCTGAAGATATCCAGCTCAAGTTTCCATCCTTCACTCCTTGAGGGCAAGGATTTTGTAGAGGGAGAGGTATTGTTGTGATGCTATTTGTTAAAAGAAACAAAAGAAGAAGTTGTCAATCTTTAGCTAAAGTTAGTTACTTAGGCGGAAATTTGTAGAGAGTTAGTTGTAAGTTTGTTAGTATGTTTAACTATAAAAAAATAGTAACCCTATATGATAACTATTTTTGATTTCCCAATGAACTAAGATTGAGTTCCAGCTCCATTATTCTCGGTGTTTTTCTCTTCCCTTCCATCTTTCCATTTTTCATTGCATCAGCCATGGAGTCTCCAGGGAGAGAGGGGAGGTTTGGGTTTAGGCCAGAAACTCCGAGGGGCCGGTTGGCCGGTTCAGCCAATTGGTTCAGTGAGGCCCGAATCTTGGGTTGAGGCTATGTCTGGTGCTAACCTAATTATTGGATTGGGCTTGATCAAAGCCCTTCAGATATTTATTTGATTTATGATATCAACTAAATTAAATAAATAGTGAGAGTCAATTCTGGAATTCATAATTAAGAAAGTAAAATATCGAAAATCTTAGAATCTAAAGGTTTTCTAAAGGATAATCAATTTTTGCTCTTAGAATTGAAGAAGAAATTATATAGAAGACTATCAAGACTTTCTAATTATCTTACACTGTTTGGAATTGAATTGAATAGAGTAGTTTGATGCAAAATCAATTTAGAAGTTATTAAAAGGATTGAAGATATTTTATATCCAGACTCAAGGGAGGCTTTGAGTACTCAACATTTCATCAACAGGGATGGGTGGCTGTTATTTATAGAGTAAAAAATAATAATAAAAAAAAAAATCTTTGCCCATGTAGGGAATTATCAAAAAAAAAGAATGTATGTAATATCAAGTCAAGATATCTACCCCAAAAACACCTCGACCCATCTTAATTATTGGGCCTAAAGTTTGTTACTTGAGTCTTGCTTGATGGCCATATTAGGGCTGTCGCTCCAACCCACAAACTTGGTACATGACCCAATCCTGATCCGAACCTAGCTCTGATCTACTAATGAATGGGTAAAGTTTGGGCCCAAAGTTAGATCAATCAAAAATTTCAGATCCCAACTAATTACATGGTGTATTTATGTACATATATAATGTTAGTAAATATACACGTGACATACGTGAAAATTTATGTTATATATATTCACCATTTGAATTATTTATGGAAGTTTTCAATGTGGACATGATGCTTTTATTATTTTTAAATTTATATTTTTGAATTTTATGAATTAATGATATTTGAGCATGTGTTTGGTACTAAAAAAAGGAACATCTAAAATAGGACAAACATAAAATTTTTAAGGAGGGAAAGAAAATATAAATTATGAAAAAGTGTATCCAACAAAGAGATTTTTTTTTTTTTTTTTTTTTTTAGTTTAGTGATTTTATAAGTGGAAATTGCATTGCATAACCATACACCATGTATAAAGATCAAGATATAATTTTGAAAATATATTAAAACACATATTTTCATGATCTTATAGTGCATCTGAGATTAAAACTAATACCTTATGATCAAAGCATAGCCAATAAAATGAAGATAATGAGGCACAAAAATATTTTGAAATGTCACAAACATAATCAGTAATAATAAATAATTTTATAAATTTTGCATGTGAAGTTTAGGTTTTGGTTTGGATCTAAGATGTACTATAAATTTTCGTTATGATTTATGGTTTTAAAATTTAATTAATATTATTACATGCTATGCAATGCAACTTCTATGATTGTGAGCTTTTTAATGAAGATAAATTCATATTTCTCTAGACCTTCCTACACCGATCCCATCACCATAGTCCGCACCTTCTCCACCATTCATCCTTCTGCCTACAAGACTGTATCTTTTTTAAGGCCTAGTTTTGGGACCTTTGCATCCAGTTTGATACCAAATTCCAAATGTCACATAGAATGAGAAAAGGCGATTTCTAAATTGTAAAGCAAGTTTTAGATATAGAACAAGAAAATGATTAGCCCTCATTTGGCATTACTTTTGGAGGGCCCAAAAATACTTCTTAGAGGGACAGAAATCTTTTTAGTTGATTTTACATGGTAAAAAAATTGAAGTAGCTTTTTGACTTTTCCAAAAAATGATAAAGATTTATTAGAGAAAAGTTTCAATTTTGAGTTCTTGGATAAAAGCTCTATTTTATATGCACTGAAAAAGTTGATTCTTCCACGCAAAAGACTTGGGTTCCTCTTGTCGACAATTCTTTTAAATATTAAAAATAATTTATAAATTGATAATAGTTTATAATAACTTTTTTTTGATAATACAACATAATACAACAATTATATGATGTAACATAATCTAAGAATAATGTAAAATTATATTATATTATACTAAATAATCGTATTACTATATTATGGTATATTGAAATATTTTAAAATTATTATTTATTCTATTATTTAGCTTAGATATCAGAATAAATAATTTATAAATTAAGAATAGTTTATAATAAATAATTTTTATGGTACAACTAGTTAGATAATTGAAAGCATCATGTAATATCATTTATTAATACTTCCTCATGCTAAAATCATTTTTTTAGTCTGGTTATCAAACATTTGTTCAAGTTTCACAATATTTTAGAAATATAGTTGCCAAACCATAAATGATTTTTTACTAAAATTTTTATTAGCGAAAACTCTATTGCCCAAAACTTGATGGATAGAAGCTCTACTACTTACAGCAATGCCACATAGGGCCTAAATAGAAAGGTGGGGGTGAGTATAGACCATCATCTATCTCACTTAGCCCTATTTACTCCTGAACGTTTTTTTATGGTATTCTAGAATATATTTTACCTGATTTTTGAAAATCTTTCTATCTATTAATTATTTTCTCTTCCTGGCTCTTTCCAAATGTTCATCTTTGGATCTATCTTTTCTTGAGCGGCAGATTAGAACGCTAGTAATCTTATGAAACATAAATACCAGATGTCCTGTATTTGTGAATGATACTTTATAACAAATGCCTTGAAGGAATTATGATGACGAAAAGAAGAAATGTGCAGCAGTGTTAGGCTATTAGCTCAACACTCCAACGTTAGAATCCCAAACTTGTTTTCGGGTATCTCCACTGCATTTCCAAGTACATTATCACATCACAATCAGGTTTTGAGTCCCAATTTTTCATGGCAGCTCCAATCCATCTTTATAACACTGCAGTGTTGACTGATAAATGAAAGATAAATAATGAAAACAATATTAGCTTTGTAAGCTTTCATGTAATTATTTATTGGTGAGCTTTATCAGTTTTTTGTCTGAAAATTGTGATTGTCGTTCCATTGAAACATCAAGACATTTTTACCTTTCCAAATTTTATAACAATTGGTAACTTTGATGGCGGAGCAAGGCAGATGCTTTCGAGTATGTTGATGGTACCCCACAATTAATAACAAGGGAATTGTTGTACTGGTTACCACTCAGAAAGGCCATAGAAGGACCTGCATTCATCCAAGCTGTTGGAGATACTGTTCTAGATGCTACTGTTTGAAAGAACCTTCCAAGTAAGCACTTGTTCAATTGTCATAGCTATCCAATAGTTCTGGCTCATTATTTTTATTGCACTTGGTTCATAATGGCACGCCTTCACCATCTTCATATGTAACAATGCATGATGACTCTAACCTACTAGCCCGCAAAGCAAAAGCTGATGGCAATTACAAATCCACATGAAACCAGTTAGCAAGTTTGATGCCTAGATCTTAATATGCCAATTTGTGAAACTTTGATGGTCACCGATTGAACTAAGGATGTATTTGGTACGTGGCTGGATTTGGAATTAAAATGAAAATCAAAATGAATTGGAATAAAAACCAGAATGGATATATCTTTTGATCTATTTGATTAATGATAGGAATCAAAATTAAAATCAGAATAAAATTTGAATACTAAGAGAAAGTAGGGATTGAGGTATTTCCATTCTTCTAGAATTGGAATGAATAGAATTGAAACTTCTCCCATCTAAACTATTTGAATAGAGTCGCTAATTTTCATTCCCGTTCCAAAGTCCAACCCTCTTTCAAATAAAAAATGCCCTAAAAGTTTTATTTTAAACTCCCACACCTACAATCTTGCACTCTTAACACTTACAAATTTGAATTCACACGTTACACTGCAATGTCTAAGCCCACCATCTACCATCCAGCTATGAGCTAAAACCAGACACAAACCTGGATTGCATTCAAAGCCTAAAGCATATACATTTCATATATCCAAATCTAGCATGTAGGGATGGCAAATAGGTTAAATATGGGTTAGTAACCATACCCACCCTCCAATTAAAAGTCCCATATCCATATCTATCCCATATCCATCATTATAAAATTATTATAATATTAAAAGAAATATATGTATTTAGATTATATCGAATTAGATTTAAGACGAGATATACTATTATTCATATCAGAGCCGAACCTGTTTTGGATATTTTTTATAAATTCATACTCGATTTTAATTAGATTAGATAAAATCTATCTCATTCAGATCGAATTTGATCAGATATCTAATAGATGGCTAAAATTATAATCTATACTGATATACCCGGGCACTGGATTGTACATAATTGATTAGTTTCGTTTCACTAGCATATTCTTTGTCCCCACCCCAACTCCACAGCCACCAGGAATCCCAAATCATATATTTACGAGGGATCGGGGATGTTCGAGAGGGCTCGGAAAGGGCTGGAAGCTTTTGCCAGAACCCTATGAATTCACGACATGTGGCAGCTTAAAAAGAATGATGCGTGCTGAGGGAGCAGAGCTCTCCTTTCTGCTCCTTTTAAGTGTTCGTATTCCCACATGAACCAGGCACAAAACGAGCGGGTTTGGGTTGGATATAATCTCTTTCTGGTCCTAAAATGGGTGAACAAGACTACCTGTTTATTAAATGACCTGGTTCAGGTTTAGAGGTTGACCCACTTGAGCCAGCTTGAGCCAGCTCAACGTGTTTAATAATCAGGTTGAGTAACACGATTATAAACAGAATCTGAAACTGACTCATTGTTAGACTGTTTAACCATACAACGATAAAATTATACATTTAAAAGTTCTAAAATATAGTATAGAGCAACATGTTAATTGAATGCATGATTAATGGATTAACATTGATATCCCGATTAACCAGGTTATAATGGATCAATAACCAGCAATAATTTTGTATAGAGCTTTTGATCATGGAAAGAACTGAGCATGACATTTATTTCACTCGTAGAAACAAGGAAAACAACTTCATTTAATAACATTAATAACAATAATAATACATTTAACGGCTACATGGTCGCCCATTAGTAGGCAGTTGAAAGTCAGCTGGATCTCAAAACTTTAGTTTGAGAAGGAAAGGCATTTTATCTGAGAATGGTGGATCAGAGTACTTCCCAGTGAGTATTTGTGATGAAACATGAAGGTTTGCAGCATCAGTGTAGTGTATTCCATCCCAACTAACATACTCGGTAGTATCATTGCACCCTTTTGCTGTTACCGAGCTCCCATTAAAAATCTTTGTTTGTCCACAAGGGATTCGACTATCATAGTTCAACGGTGGCCCCCCATACCCACAGCATGCTGTTAAGGGTTGCTCGAACCCTGCAAAACACAAGTCAGCAGATCAGTACAAATATACTTTTGTTTGCCTTCATTCATTCGGAGGAAAGAAGACGTAAAAGTATGGGAGCTGCATGAGATGAAATAGAAAATTGATACCAGAACAATCAAGGCATTTCGACTTGGTGACATTGGTGAATTCAACATGATGCAACTAACAATTGCCTAAAATAACAGAGAGAAGCCTATTGTGGTTGAGTCATATTCACCCAACAGGCCAAACTCTGGAAATAACATTGATGTCCATGCTAAAACTTAATACTTGCAGCCTTTTACATCACTAATGTCCATTTGATACTTAATGGATTCCTACTCTTTAATGATGAAAGATATTATGTTATGTCAGAATGTAGAATATTGTCCAATTAGTTGAACAGAAGAATCCTTACTCCTTAGCGATAAAAGAAAATTGTTTTCATGTATTGCATAATTTTTCATAAAGTAACATTTTTTTTTTCATCGTTAAAGTTTTTATCAGCAGGATGTAACCACCTCACTTGGTTCAATAAGAGGTCAGATTTAAAGATCATGCCCCATCCACTTATGATTGAAGAAGTGCCTCATTTACTTCTGTGCCAGTATTATGCCAAGCATGACAGACTTAAATCAAGTTTAAGCTTACAAATCAACATAGTTTCTGGTTTCCATAGAAAAACATGAATCATCAATGAAGTTGTTACCTACCATATCGAGAAAAATTTGCAACAAGGCTGTATTTTATGGAGAAGATGTCAATATAAGTAACATTTGCATCTGCAAATGCACCCTGCAATTTTGTGCAAAGTGCATGAAGCTGCAGATTGAAAAGTTTAGCAGCACGGTTGTGAGCGTTCACACATCCAAGCTCATCCAGCTTCGATGGATCTTTGCCAAAAGTGGCTATGTTCTGAGGTAAGCACCCAAGTGGACCAGTATTATGAATCCAAAATCTCCTTGCACCTTGGTCATATAATTGCTGGAATATAAAGAAAAGAAAAGAGAAAAAAGAGTTAGAATATAGCTCTACGTGGCAGAGACCCCACTACAGAAAAACTATATGAACCATGATAGAAACAAAGAGGACTGAACTTAAGATATTTAAAAAGAATAGAAAATATGTTATGTTTCCTAGCTAGCAGAGCTATTTAAACTAGAACTTATTTTGCGAATCAAGCACATATAATACACAAAGAAGTCGAACATTTATGTATTATTTATGATCTACTAAGTCACTAAAAGGTTGCATTATGGGGGATACCTGTACCCAAACAAAATACTTATATTTCTCTTATAAATCATTTTTTAGATTACTTCAAAAATGTTGAATCTAAAGCAGAAGATTGTCAAACCTTAAGTCCAGTTTCAAACTCCACCAGTATTGTTGGGATAGAAGCAATAACTTGATCCTCTGTTTTGGAATAGAATGCACCAGCAAGGTCATTTTGTCCTATGTCAAACATGTAAAGTGCTTGACTGAAGAAATCAACCTGAGGAATATATCTCTTATATTTGTTCCCTGCAGGAAATCAAAGAAATTGTGCATGTTATACTCCAAAATGAATTACCAAAAATGAACGTGGATGAATAACTAAACAGTGTCACTATTAAAAACATCAATATGAACAAGTAGGTTGAATAATTAGTGTTATTATTTTATGTATGCATATGAGTATTACACCATTGGGCACCTGATGAGGAATTGGACCTTTCAGGTTCTAAGCATTCTTCATGCTCAAGCTGAAAGGTCTCACCGTCTTTGATCAAATATTTTCAAATGGAAAAGCCTGAGTATCATGCACACAGTTCAAGCATTGATATTTTACAACATATAAGCTGCCGGTCCACCAACTGATGAAGAAGACAGGTGGATACCGGTGGTTTAGATTCAAATATAGCAAGTAATCTAGTGATGGATCTGATTTTTCTGTGATTTTTGTCAGAGTTAATTAGATTCAAACCGGAGAGTCTCAGGAAGATATCTTCCAACTTCTAGAAAGGTTTTGAACTAACTAAATATTTTTGACCATGGTTCACTGATAAGCTACATCTAGATTTGCTGTGAAATGACCTGGGAAACAGTAGTCTGTCCATCTATCATGATCAAACTACAAGACCATTTCCTGCCTAAAACAGTACATATCAACCAAAAAACTATATTAACAAATTCACCCTTCTACTTTAGTTCCACCCACACCCCATATTAAATTCAAAATTCTAACATCGGCACTTTCTACTGCATTGTGCTAACCTTCCATTGAACCCTATACCTCTTTTCCCCATTCTGTCTTGCATCAATTTTGCTATCAGAGCTTCATCTTCTAGGTTTCCCACATCAAATAATTTGCAACAATTTTGCAGTTATCAGGACAGAATACATAAGAAAGTAGCCCAGACAAATCAGCATCTCTAATGGCTACCAAAGGAGTTCAGACAGCTTCAGTAAGGAAAAAGGAAATAGGGCTTGGTCATTTCAGGATATACTGCATGTACAATACGCACATAGAAATCAACTTTTCTGGTTACTTTGTTTTGCATTTAATGTTCATGTTGATTCAACCTTGAGCAATAAACATACTGAATGAAATATCAAGCAGTTTTTCTCTTACTGAGCTTCACAATAAATTATAGTGTTCTCAAAGGATAAATGGTATGACAAGTTTTTGCCATATATGCAGTAAGGTTGTATTATAGTTTTCTTATTCAACATGTGCACATGCATCTTACTCAATTATCCACAAAAGAAAAAGTATTGAACCTATGATACCAAAATATAAGAATTTACAAAGCCACATTAGATTTTGAGCTTGTTCTGCAAAAGGTTTAATGAAGGATCAGGTTCTGAAGAAAGCTTGATAGCAGATTTGCAAAGTTCCTGCAATAGGGATTGAATATGATTCCTCCAGTTGTGTTCAATACAAGTTCGTCTATAAAAAGGGATTTTTTATGTTTTAAGTAAACAATGGAAAAATCCATCAAAAAAGAAAAAGGATGATGAATTTTAAGGAATAAAATATGAAAAAAAGAGAAGACCTTTTAGAAGGACAACAAAAGGAAGATTTCAGCATATGCTGATCCACTAACTTCATTCCAAAACATACATACTTCCATGTAGGGTTTTACATCCCGGTGGGACAGGAGGTATCCCAGTCGTCCCATCCCATTTCTATAAGAAAACGAGACCGGGATAGACTTGGGACTCCGAAACCCATCCACGCAGGGAGAGAAAAAGAAAGAGAAAAGAAGGAAAGACGAAAAAAAGGAAAAACAATGAAAGGACAGAAGAAGAAAAATGAAAAAAGAAAAAAGAGAGAGGAATGAAGAAGAAAAAGAAAGAAAAAGGAAAGGAAAGAGAGGAAGATAGAGGAAAAGAAAGAAAAGAAGGAAGAAAGAAAAAAGAGAAAAAACGAAAGAAAGAAAGGAAAGAGAAGGGGGGAAAGATGGAGGATATCCACTAGGATATATGATCGAGACTATTGTCGAGACCGGACAAGATAGTGGGGCATCCCGTTCTATTGAAAAAATGGGACACCTTTGTCCCAAGGGATTTAAAACCTTGCTTCCATGTAAGGTACAGTGAAGCCAATCTTCTTGTTAGTATGTTAATGATGAATTATGTTAAGGTATTGCATCCAAAAGCATGGAAAATGATGCACTTGACTAAAATTCCACAAGCCCACAACCTTTGCCGTACAAGATCTTTTGGCTTAAAAAAGGTGGCATCGTGTGTATATATCACTAAAATTTTTTCGACGACACAGATTATGATGTGATTGATATAAAGGCTTGTCATCAACTTCTGGGAAACCATGGCAACACAAAATAGACAGTTTATGATTAGATAGTCACCTTCCATATCATTCAAATCCTACACTATTGCCCTCACACAAAAAAACTTTTGTGCCTCAAGAAGCTTATTGTGAGACTCAGCTGCGCTGAGGTTGCACTGTCAAGCATCTATTTATCTTCTTTTAACATAGCCAACTTTGAGGCATAGATACATATGTTGTTATGCTTGGTTTCCAGTTGTGTCTATCGTCCAAATTTTCACGTGCCAGCCCATGCCAGCAGACACACATTGTGTCAAGCCAATATGGCACCTAGTACAGATCAGTACAGCACCTATTCTTTTTGAAATTTTACAGTATTTTTAATTTAATTTTTTTTAAAATATTTATGTTTTTTATTTTGACATGGTGTGGCTCATCTGCCAGCACATCATTTTCTGTGCCTACTAGTGACTGGCACACAAAGTGGCACCAGCACATGAATCCTTGCCATCATCAAATGTATAGAGGTCATGGTAATAATCAAATAATCATGCTCTATACTTCAAATTTTGATAAATATCAGTATACATTACTATCTGTTCACCTTACTTTGTTCAGTATCAGGCAACTTTATCAATCGATACATCCCACAGCCAGACAACAAGACCTGCAACTTCAGTTTGCAGTTCTGCATTGCTGAAATTACCAATGCCGCAGATATTTTCATTGTTCATAACAAAGTTCAGGGTATTTCTTGTGACTAGATTTTGCTTTTTGCTATTTCCAGTCACTTTATTATTGCCCATCTCTTCATATCTATATTAATATACTTTCCATCTATTTTTATTCTGGAGTTATCCCAATGAAACTTCAGAGTTGTCTCAGCACTAGTGTTGTACCTTCACAGTTTTTACTCATTAGCTATTTTGGTGCATCACTTTCATGATTCCCTTATTGCTGGAATCATATATATATATATATATATATTTAATATGTTGAGTCAACATCATAATCCATTAATCCCTGTGCATCATGCACCATTCTTGCTTCAACTATTGTGCTACCTTCTACATGCTCCACCTTCCCACCTTGATGCATATATTGTTAATTGCATAGTCTATCCATCTTTCTTACAACAAACTCCTTGGTGTACCATCCACCAAGGAGAATGAGGTATTAAAAATATTATAGCGGCCCACTATGTTGTAGATACTCACAAAACACATACAACTCTTATATTTTCTCACATGTATTTTATTTATAATTTGTTTATAACAAATTATACTTCAATGGTGGATGTAAGTGTAGGATCTATATGTTGCAAAGCCTTCGCATGGTACCTTGCTCATGGCTTCATACTGTATCCTCATTAGATACTAAAACTTACTATTCTTATTCGGGTATCATTGGTACAGATCACATGCAAATTGATGTTCATGAAACTTTTCTTTGCTACATACTTATTAATTCATCCTATAGCTCTAGCAGTTGATCAAGGCCTCTACATAAATAGTGCAATTTTAGATATGAAGTTTGATTGTATGTGCTAGCGTTTATCCATATACTTATGGTGGTTACTTCAGCACCTGGTTATTAGAACTCCATGTATTTAAACTCTTCTTGCATGTCTTCATGATATATAGAACATTTTCTCCACCATCTAGTTGATCTGATTATTAACAAGCAATTTGTATCCACTTTCCTAACAAATGTGATCAATTTGAACACAGCATAAGAAATGATAAAAGAAACAAATCAGCCATGTTGAAACAAATGTTCATCAAAGAAAGTCTAATTTTATAAGAAGACCAATATCTTTATAATCAAGGTTTGCTATCTCGGTACCGGATTCCATACCAGTACAATGTTGGTACAGTGTCAATATGGCTGGTAGGGAGTTGGTTTGGCATACCAAGACCCAGCACGCCCCCGTAACAAATCTTGGTTTGGTACCCATATGGTACGATATGCCTGATACTAGATGATATGCACCAGTACGGAGAACCATGCTCACAATATTGATTCAAATCATGGAGCTCCCAATTATCAACTCTAACACAAGGTTCCCAACTTTTGAGAAAAGGTAAGATAGAATTCATTAGTATTAGCAACCTTTAGCATACAATAAGCCTAAAGTTCCCCGTTCCATCCAAGAAAGAAAAATTACCTTCAGCTAGCAACTCAAGAACTCGGTTTTTAAATCGAAAGAACTGAGCAACTTGAATGCCAAAAGAAAACGGGCTGACAGATGATGCTGTTGCTGGAAGTATTGCAGACCCAGCTGCAGCAAAGTTGCAACCTTTCTGGAAACTTGGTGCACCAACAGAATCCAGATATGCATTAAGGAATGGAATATCCATAGCATCCACTGCCACAAAAAAAGATTGTATGAGGATAAGATGATGCATCAGACATACAGTATACTAAGAATAACATACACAAAACTACATTATAAAGAAAAATGAAGGTGTGAAAATAATTGCACAAATATCAGACATAAATATTGTGAATAGCTCCATGGCACAATAACAACAACGACGACGACGACGACGACGACGACGATGACGACAACCACAACAACAATGATAACAACAACAACGATGATGACAATGATGACGACAATGATGATGAAGCATTTGGCTCTGGTATTGATGGTTTATAGCATTATGCATTCTTCATGCAATACGTTGTATAATCCTGTTCTGTGGCAGATCAGGCAGTATACAATGTCCTGGATTTATCTTGTTGATTATGTCAATAAAAACATTTTGCTGTGTTGCTTGATTGATGGTAAATAGATGTTTTTCATATTAGCATTATTCCTTTACCCTGTGTTCTAGCAACTTAGTTAAGTTCTTTCATTAAATGTGTCATTCTTTTTTTCTTTTTTCTTTTTTCAAAAGAAAATCTTCTTCAGATTCAAATGAACACCAAAAGTTCAGAGAGGTCATTAAGCCGGCAACGAAATGGAGGTACAACTAGATAGAAATGAACATTATCAAGAAATAAGATTTAACAGAACAAGCATTCTTGCAAGGTATAAGATGAGCAGACTCAGATAAGGAAGCATCAGAGCTTCATTCCTTCCAGCAATGTAAGGCAATCAATTCTTTTGAACAGCCCTTGATTTTAGTTTGGAAAACCCTTTCATTTGCTTGAAGCCATATCCGCCACCGAATCACTATAGACACCAGAACCCATCCAGGTCTCAACTCTTTAAAAACATGCGCTTCTATCCAAGTGATCCATGTTCTTTCACTAAATATGTCGATCTAAAAGAACTCAATAACCAAACTCAACTCTACTTATAGTCCATTGGGGGACCAGTAGCCTTGTCGCCCAAAGCTGCAGTCAAGGTAAAAATCCAGCAGTCTTGACCATAACAAGAGTTATTACTTATTTTAACTGAAAGGATTTTGGTAACTAAGCTCAGTTGTATAATGTAAGCATTCCTGCTTGCAAACCTCAAAAATTTTGGATTCTATCACATAATTCAGAGACATTGTTGAATTAATTCAAGTGCATAAATCATCATTACCAAACCAAAGCAGTCTCATCAGTAACCACCATTCCACCCAACAGGCTAGCACAAAACAACCACCATGACATCGACCCCTAAACTGCTAGCTAAAAGGCCTCACAACAATTTCCCCAAAAAAAAGGCCTCATAACAATACTTAAATTACTAAAATTATCCATATTTGCACATTAAAGACTTCCCTTACCTTCAATTTTTTCGACAAAATATCCAAAACCTAGTGCTCAAATATAAGAAGAGATAATTCTGGAGATGACAAAAGCGTGATCCAGAGAGAATTAAAGTGGAGAAGCGAGAGATTACTGAGAAAGTCGATGATGAGTCGGCCATCGCAGAACCTTCCGGCCGGACGGTGGAAGTAGGTCTGACCATTAGGCGGCTCGAGGCTCTCGAGGCCGGTGGCGATGCGGACGCCGGTGTCGGAATTGGAGTCGCCGAAGTTGAAGATGGCCGGGTAGTTAAAACTGACATCAGCAAAGGCAAAGGGGATAACTAGGAAGATAGAGGCGAGGAATTTAGCCATTGGAACCATAATTCTTAGCCGAAAGTTGGAACAAGATTTGGTCTATGGATCCATGAGCGGCAGACTTGGAATGGGTTTTTGCTTGGAATTGGATTTATATATATTTGGATTTGGAGGTAGTGGGACGTAAAAGATAAATGGAGGTCGGTGGGAACCCAGCAACTGCTGCGGTCTTAAAAATCTTTTACTCTACTCCAAAAGTGAGGCCATGCCACGCTTGCAAGAAATAAGAATCATTAAGTAGGGGGGGGGAGAATGAGAGAGGCTGAAGAAGAAAACGACTTGGTAGCGATTCGTTCACGGCAATTTGTTATTTCTATTGGACGGATTTGGTGGATGGGAGCTGGGGGTGGTGGAAAAGATTTGGTAACAGCCGTTGCTAGGGTTGTGGAACAAGCAAAATCGTTTTTGAGCATGTTAGATGCTAAAGATGTGATCAGAATTACAACTTAATTACATTGGCTTGGATATGACAATGATTAAGGTTGTAGGCAAAAAGGAAAAAATTAAAATGATGACTAAGGTTATAATTGATTTTTATTGAGATATGGATTATATAAGACTAAGCAAATGGGATCTGGTTGGATATGAACAAATTGGGTTTCCAGTTCTCGATATCCGGTCACCAAACTTTTTTCATACTAGTTTCCTGCATCCGTGTAAAGCACATGATTGGGTGTACCGTTGACATATGAATTATTTTAGTAGAAGGGGATCTTTCAAGAGATTATGACATCGTTGCGCCTGTAGCTCAGTGGATAGAGCGTCTGTTTCCTAAGCAGAAAGTCGTAGGTTCGACCCCTACCTGGCGCGACTCAAAGTTTTCAAAAATAAACTTTTTCCTAATATAAAATGTGAAAGTTTTCCCCTACCTGGCGCGACTCAAAGTTTTCAAAAATAAACTTTTTCCTAATATAAAATGTGAAAGTTTTTAAAAAATAAATTTTTGTAGATGGACGAATGGGAGCTGTGCTAGAAGTGGATCTAAAGACTTTACCGTGCTGTACTACTTTGATTTTAAATGTTGTGAATTACCCAATATCTTGCAAACTCGGTTCCATTTTAAAAAAATTCACGATCTAATACACTATAAAAATACATGATCCCTTTTCTCTTCTAAATTCTATTTTAAAGTAAATAATCTTGAAAAAAATTTCACCATTTTAGCTCGGAGTGAAATTTAATTAAAAAACAAAAAAAATTCATATGGCTAGTTTAATACCAAGAAAAATAAAAAAAAGCTATACATATTCCATTATATCATACCACTGGTTGAGATAGCCGACTCATATCATTGATATATTGCAAATTGAGGATATATATATCACTGACAGAATGTTGCATAAGAATTGTAGCAGCACTATTTAAATACGAACCAATAATGTCCTTCAATTATAGCAGAATTGTTGAAATATCAAGCAATATAATACATTGTAAAATAATTCAATCAAAGCTTTTTGTCTTTAAATGCCCACATAATGTTCTATAATATTACGGTTAAGATTTTAAGCTCTTGTAGCATGATAGAGTTTCTAGATAAATTCACTGAAATCCAGTTTATCTCGGAAGTAATCTTGAAAATGTAGTCCATTATGTTTCCAAACCCGACTATTTATAGGCATATTAAAAAAAATATTTTAACTTACTACTATTCTGTCTCCTTTGGTTAGGAACAAATGAACCCCTTCATCAGGGTTGAATGCTTATAAATATAGCCTAACCGGCAAATGGGCAAAGAACACGATCTTTCTTGATATCAAAATATACCCAATTGTAACCATTCATTTTAGAGCATATTTGGAACGTGTTTATAATACATTGTAAAATAATTCAATCGAAGCTTTTTGCCTTCAAATGCTTTCCACATAATGTTCTATAATATTATGGTCAAGATTTTGAGCTCTTGTAGCATGATAGAGTTTCTAGATAAATTCACTGAAATCCAGTTTATCTCGGAAGCAATCTTGAAAATGTAGTCCAATGTGTTTCCAAACCCGGCTATTTATAGGCATACTAAAAAAATATTTTAACTTACTACTATTCTGATTCCTTTGGTTAGGAATAAATGAACTGCTTCACTAGGGTTGAATGCTTATTGTTGATGTAGAATCTGGTCATCGTCAAAATCAGCTGGAGTGGAAGTCGATGAAGTTGCCATCGGAGATCTGCAAAATAAAATTCCATCCGAAGCCAATGGGAGTGGCTCCGGCAGAGCCCTCCGATGATCAAGTCAGCTCTAGCCAACAGATATGGAGTGCTCTGGAATGAGTTCGGCAAAGTTTAGATAAGAAGAGGAGAGCTTAGAGCTTAGCGTATCTAGAGGGTTCTTTTTATAGATGGAGCTTGATGGCGATAGCTGCAGCTACCTGATGGCGAGCCGCTCGAGGTCTGATGGAATCAGTCACGGAGGATGGCACCGTCTGCAGTGCTGCCCACCACTGATTGATGTTGACAGCCATCGTCGTCTGATAGTGGATCGCTGTCGCCTACAGCAGACTGATGGCGACCGTTCGTCAAGATTTAATGACCGTAGCTCTGAGAAAGCGGACGTTGGTCGGTGGATTTCGGCACGTATCAATTCCAGAAAAGTTCGAACTTTTGGAGGAGTTCGACCGAAGGGATGCGGAGGGAGTTCGACTCTCGTAGGCGTCTGGCTGGAGGAGTGTGGTTAAGGCTCGGTCGCTGGGAGTCCGAAGAAGCTCGACTGTTGAAAAGTTCGGTCAGCTGAAGGAGTTCGGCTAAGATCCAACCGCTGGAAGTCCGAAGGAGCTCGGTCGCTGAGCAGTTCGATCGGCTGAGATTCGGCCGCTAAAAGTTCGAAGGAGCTCGGCCGTTGAGCAGTTCGGCCGGCTGAAGGAGTTCGGCTAAGATCCGGCCGCTGGAAGTTCGAAGAAGCTCGGCCGTTGAGCAGTTCGACCGGCTGAAAGAGTTCAGCTGAGATCCGTCTATTGAAGCTTTTCCGTAGCTATTAGTTGTGTTAAGCTGAGCATTGGACTGAACTTCGGTGGAAGCGGATTTATCTCCAACACTTATAAATATAGCCTAACCAGCAAATGGGCGAAGCACATGATCTTTCTTGATATCAAAATATACTCAATTGTAACCATTCATTTTAGAGCATATTGTGCATATTTGGAATGTATTTATATTTGTTAAAAATAATTTTAGATCTAAAAACATAATTTTAATTATTTGCTATAATTCAAAAATAATTTTAAATTATATTGAAGATCCGTCAAAACGTGGTTCTACCTAAAACTGGCATCCTCTTGCTTTCTATAGATACGATACTCGAAGCTAAATATCGTATTTATAATTTTTTTTTTAAAAAAATATTGCACTATCCGTGCCCCTCTAATCGTATCCACTCTTTCCTCAAGCTTTCTTTTTCAAAAGGTTTCCTTTCAATCTCTTTCTCTTCGTAGAATCACAATAGGATCTCCCTAAAACCTCTCTTGTTTCATGTCTTTACTTCCGGTATTTGAGACTCTCAATTGCATCATACTATTTCCTTCAGTTCTATGAAAGAAAAGATTCTTTTCAAAAGGTTTCTTTCTAATCTTTTCCTCTTGATCGGTAGAATCACAGTGGAATCTTCGTCAAACTCTCTTCTTTCACGTCATTACCTTGGGTATTTGGGACTCTAAATGGTATCCAATTATTTCCTTCCTTTCCCATGAAAAAAAGGTTTCCTTCCAATCTCTTTCTCTTTTTATAATTACAGTGGGATCTTCCTCCAATCTCTCCTTTCTTATCTTTTCTTTCCGTGCTCCTTCTGTGGGATTATCGTCCATCAAACTACATGTGGCTCTTTGCTGCTTCTACATCGCTTTTTCCCCAATTTGGACGTCCTATTCCAAGGCTGACAAAAGATTGATAACTTTTTTTTGTTTGTATACCATATTCCGATTTTTATTGAAATGTCATTTTCAATGTATATATTTCAGAACGTCTTGGTTTTTGCAGTTTTGCAGCTTTAAGCTATCTTTAAATCTATTTATAAAACTCTCTATTTACAGCTTTATTTGATTATTTATTACATCGATGGTTAATGTTCATCCGGTAACATCTTAGAAGTCTATCCGAAATAGACCTCTCCATTTCATAGTTATATTATGATATTTCGTAGTTTATGTTTTCTCTTTAATATTACTCATTTATTATTTTTGAGTTATATTACTATATTGGTATGAATGTGTAGTAATGCTCATATCTCCAATTCTCTCTTTCAGCATTGATTGGGATGGGCATAGAATTTCGAGCATTGAAAGTTATTAATTAATTAGTTAATTTTCTGGTATCAGATAGATTTTTAATTTTGTAAACTTTATTATTTGGTAATAATAGATTTATTTAGTTAATGATTGATTTGATGATTTTGGTATTATTGGAGATTTTATTAGTTCATAGGCCTTGCATGACCTCTAAGGCTTGCTCTTGGGTTTATATAGACAGTCATCATTACAGTGTTCCATTTATTTATTTAGCTATTAGATCTACAACTACCAATCTATCATTTGGCCGATCTGGAAGATCAAGAAGAACTGGGGAAGCAATAACATTCTACAGTTACGCTGGAGAGAGAAATTTGAAAGAAATCTTAAATGCCATTTTCATAAGCTGATCAAGATCAATTTGTCCCATTCTTGATCCATTTACTTGTGACAAAATTTGATTAGATGTTGAAGGATAATTACAAATTTATTAAGATATTGCTTATTCTCTATATATCTATATTATAAATTTGTATCATGTGGAAAGCCTATTTATAATCCTTGAATCCCAGCAAAGGTTCCTATGAGTGAGTTTGAGATTACTCGAGTCAGAACTTGTAAAGTAAGAAACAGTGTTGATATATTAAATTTCTGATAACTGATGTAACTTTAGAATCATAGTTTTTTCTCAACTTATTTTATCTTGATGCTATTGATTGAACTATAATTTGTGTTATGAATCATAGTGTTTTCTTAGCTTATTTTATCTTGATGCTATTGATTGAACTATAATTTGTGTTCTATGGAATTCCATGGTACATGTAGGAGACCTTTCTTTATAAATTCCATTAGATTTTACCTCCAATAATTACATAAAAATGAGGAACATGAAACTGATGGAACAAGATAGTTGTAAAAAATTTAAACATAGGGAATATGGAGAATTAGATAACATAGGAGGAGTGATTTCCATGATATCAGACTCGTCCAGTGCCATAGGGTAGATCGGTGGCGGTTGTTGCACCAGCATTAATGGCCCCTGTGCACAGCAACTGAGTGCCGCTCAGGATGATGGTCAGTGTCTCCAGCGTTCGCTGCACAAATGGTAATGTAAATGTTAAATATTAGAAATATTGCTTCTTGTTTGGAAGATAAGTTGATCATGGGGCTAGTTAAATCAATGCTATTTTTCATTGAGTTGACAAGATCTTACCAAGTTTGGAGGCCTCCAACTTATGCTGATCTCTTTGCAAGCCAACCTGAGGAAAAGTAGTAAGTTTTGGTGAATGACATAATGATTGATGCAACAACCTAGGACCTTAGCTAATATGGATAGCTGCAAGGTATTATTTGGATTCTTTGTTCTTATACAAGTACTCAAGATCTATCCAGTATATAGTTGATATAGAACTACTACGCCCATATTTGGATTTCTTGGTTCTATATAAGTACTCAAGAGCCGATATAGAACTAAATATCCATCCATATGGGGTCACCATAATTGGTTCTCTTGGTGAATATTCTAGATTTGGTGGTTTAAATGATGAAGATTTAAATCAATTATTTTTTGAATGTAAATGCCAAGCCATGCTCCATCTTGAAGATTGGTTCGATGCAAGCCAAACTTCCGGTCTCTGGCTTGGCTTGATTAACTTGAGTTCAAACTTGAACTGTTGAGAACCACTTGTTAGGGAAGCAAGAGGATGAGTCCCTGCTAAGAACTCCATATATGTCTACACTGGAAGCTAATCTCAATCAGTAAAAATCAATTTGATGGCCAGAATCAGAATGCATTTTTGCTAACAAATTCAAACTATGGGCGCTTTAAATAGTACAAGAAAATCCAAACAAAAGCTCAAGAATAGCACTATCTATAGATGAATTTTGTTAATGAGTTTTCCCAAATAGAAACATGAAAGATAAGCAAAGATATTAATTGAGCGAGCCCCGATTGAATCAGACATGAAACCTGAACACGAGTTGCTGAAGAATGGCTCTCTCATTTGACAACCTTAATGATGCAAAACTTCAACTTTGTATGCTTAGCCATTCAATTATAACCACAAGTGTTAGAATGAGAAGTTTCATTTTATTAAAAGCATAAAGTTGTTACCCCATGGCTAGAAGTGTGAGAGCCCAAGTTATGATAGAAGAAGCTGCAGCTGACAATAAGCTGGCCGAATCCCCTGTTAAGACATCTCGCAAGCCAGTGAGTGAAGTGGCAATGCCTACAACTCCGGCGATGAGCGAGAAGATGACAAAGAATCCAGTGGCCAGGTTTCCAATTGGATAGTATATTGGAAAAAGCCGAGCTGGTAGTGCCAAGCCCAACACTGCCAAATGCACATGAAACATTAAACATTGTTAATTGCATGGTAGTTAAATTTTGCAGGACCGACATTCCTTCAATCAGATTCAAGACAGCATATCCTTTCAGGCTACTCAATTTACCTGCATGCGGAGTCTCATCGATGCCATAGTTAACAATCCAACCGGCGATCACCGCGACAATGATGTACATTATGAGGTTGAGGAAGAGGAGGAAGGAAGCAAAAGGCTTTGCCCCCTGGGTGGCCATGATAGAAAGAGGTAAGGGTAGTCTGAATTTTGTAGAGAACTAACTACTTGTGAATAGCTTGGCAAAGCCTAAATGCATATATATAGGCATGCCATAAAGAGAGAGGCATAAGTTAATGGCTGCAGCTTAACAAATTGGTCTGCCTTTAGTGCAAAGGAAAGGATAACATCCTTTGCTGTCATAGGAGGTATCTGCTTCCCTTTCTCCTATGCAAAGGAAAGTATTTCCTTTTAGGATCCCATGCCTGCAGGCTAATCCAAACACAACAAAGATTGTTGAGAAGAGTCATGATGTGATATTTAAATACATCCATCCATGAATTCAATACAGAAATTAGATATCGCTTGAGTGTTTACAAATGCATCTCTCTAGAGGGATGTGTTATGTCAGATTTCACATTCCAGCTTCCTCCATTAATTAAAATTATTTCAGACCTTATTGTCTTAGGAGCAAAATTTTAGAGAGATAGTCCTCGGGACCGATATTCTCTCATCAACTTGCAGGTCCCAGATCTTACTGAAAAGATTCTGATTTTGGTTTATTTAGCCATGTTATGATCTCGCTAATCTGTGGCAAATGAGACATTCACATTCTACCATAGTGAGCTATAGAAAGTCAGGTACGGTCAAAATATTACCATTTGCAGCCAAAACCAACAAATCTTGGCCCATTGCCACACAATATATTGTATAAAATAGCAAGAAATCTAGGCCTATATCTCAGTAATATCTAGATTCTTGTAACCACCAGAGGGACAAAAGGAACACCAGAAGAAATTCTCCAATTGGCACTATAGAACTTGCTGACAATTTCTGTCTTTAGATTCAAAAAGAAAAGAGAAGGTCAAATTATTAAAAAATTACTGAACAAACCAAGCAGAGGAAAAGAAAAATGAGACTATAAAGATGTCAGAGCACATCAATAGAAGTGGTATCAAGTGTGGATGGACAGATAATTTTTGCTTCATTCCCCCCTGCAAATCACTTTCAGGCTTCAAACTTGCAACTGCAACTTCTTAGCAGCTAGAGCCTCAGATTCAAGAGTTGGCTCCCATAGAACTGTTGTTTCTGCTAGCATAGAAGTCACCACATATGGGTCCATGTTTGAAGCTGGGCGACGATCTTCCAAGTAGCCTAAACAAAATACAGAAAAGGTGGACTAGGATGTCACCATAGCAATCACATTCGCAATTTCTATGTTGCAGCAACAGCTAGATTTTGCATCAACAGCAGCTGCTTTTGAGTACTCGTGCAAATATTTTAGACAAAAGCACACCTTTGCCTCGTCTTTCAGTTTCACGTCCAACACGAATAGAGCAGCCACGGTTGGCCACACCCTGTTAGTAAGAGGGACATGCATAAAAATAGTAAATTCGCTAAGACATACAGAATCTAGAAGTATATGACAAAGTAGTAACTTGACCAATGCTTACCCAAGAGAAGGTGTTTATGTTGGCTGTCTCGTGCTTCCCTGTCAACCTACGCTCATTTCCTTCCCCATATGCACTAATGTGGTCCTTGTGCCGGAGAGAGAGGTTGAGAATTGCCTTCTTTATTACTTCATAACCACCATCTTCTCGCATACTCTTGGTGCTACACAGACAGAGCATAAATTTGTTGTTGTTTGTAAATTTTATGTAAACAATTTTTACAACTCATATAAATCTGAAAGGACCAATGTATGCAGGTTTCTCTGTCTGTCGTTAAGAAAATTTCTCATAAAAATTGATCATAAAAGATGTAAAATCCTTTTTTCCGTGGAGACCAAACCATTACTGGACTCTGCTGTACTGCCATTACATGTCGGAAAACCTTTTCTTGATTAGGACTATGTCATTAATTAATTGAAGAGAAGAAAGATTTTTATTGTTAGAGACATTATTTAGAAATTTTGAAGTCGAGGAAATCCAAAGCCTGCTAAACTTTCCACATTCAAAGTTATCAAATAAGAGAATAGTACTAGATTTTTGAAATCTTTGTTTTCGTATTGTATTTTATCAACCAGTATTTCTCTTTTATTTCTTTTATTAGTGTTATTTAGATAAAACATATTATTATATTAACTTTTTCCTTTTGCTCTAATCAAAAACACACATATACAAACAAGCATGCTGATATTTATTGTGAATTAGATAGAATATGCCCATTTTCCAAAGCATAATTCAGCTCAACTATCTTTATTTGAAACACATTAAGATCATGGTTGCATAACAAGTTCCATGACTTCAAACGTGTTATATGAAGGAAAATAATCGACATCCTAACAGCAGTACCTGAAATTGGTATGACACCCTGCACCATTCCAGTCACCCTAGCCAGATAAAGTCACAGATTATTTTTCTATTTTTTTTAATTGCATAGTTCTATAAATGCCTTGAGCACACGTATTGCATATAAATGCCAGAGCAAATACCTCTATTGGTTTTGGATCAAGGGAGAGCACCACGCCTGCTTGTTCGGTGATTCTCTAAAAGGTGAACAAAATATAATTATTGACACACAATAACTTGTATATAAGACATATTGTACATTATGCTCTCATTCATATATTACAATATTTGAACAAAATTATGTTCTGGACTTATAGAGAACAAATCTCATCCATCCTTTTGGAATCTTAGATGTTTTACTCATAAATACTAATTTGCATATTGCAAGATGCTCAAGTGCGTCTCAGCCTCTCAGGATTCTATACTTCTGTTTTACCAACTAGAAGAGTCTTTTAGATTTTGTACTCATATAGCAGTCCCTCTATTAATTAGTATTATTGGAATCCATATATTGAAACGTCAGATAATATCTCATGGATTCAACAAGCTGTTTTCCAGATTTCTGGAAAGTAAAATGACTATGATCCTTCAAATTCACATCTGTGAATCAACTGACAGGAGTAATTTGAGGGGCACTGGTCTAGAAACAGGGAAATATCTGTTATTGGGGTCTTTGTTATTCCTAGAGTACCAACACTAAGGCAGCAGTTTCCTAGAAAGTGGAATTGGTCAAAGGATTGTTCCTAGAACTATAAAGTATCTATGCAGAAGCTGTTGGATGAATGAAAGCTTAAAAAAATTCTAGAAATGGCATCCCAAAACCTTTTCGGTATGATATACTAAAAGCACAAGATCTAAAATCATTAAAATATTCACACAAAAGATGCAGCAGCTATCATCATATGGAAGAGAAGGAACTAGATTTTCCTTTTAGCAATGGTGCAGAGTGTGTGTGAACATTGGAGGGCTTCACAGAAGAAAGGTGAAAGAATCTGTCTTATTTTGGCATAGGCAGGGCCAGACGTAAGATCAGAAATTATCAAGAATCTAGTCAGCTGGCTATCTCAGGTTTCAATTTGTGTTGGTTTTATCTGATGAGTTGCAGACGGTCAAAGAAGTGATGTCATGCACCAACAATAACAATGGCATGTCTCTCTGGATGATATGCCATTATATATTAGTAAATTTGAAGCTAAATAATAAGAGCATTAACCAAGAGAGGGATTCTGTGCCTGTCAATACAACCAACAAACTTTAATCCCTTCCCTGAGGCCAACAATGTACATATTTACCAAGTTTGGTTGCTACGACTGCAAGGATGTGCGGACAACATCTGGAAAGGGGAATCACCATAAAAACCATTATTATAAGAAAAAGGAGAGCCGAAGCCCACCCTTTTAGAAAAGCATATTTTCTTGGGAAGGACTGGACGGTTGCTCCATTGGCTCTTGATTACTAAGAAATGTCAGATATGCTCCAGAATTTCTAATTGAAATTATTCTATCCGGTAGACACATTAAAATATATGAAGAAACTTGCTTGAGCTTGAAATATTCTTTCTTTCAGGTTTGAAAGAATGCAACCGATTGGAGGAAGTTTGCTTTTGAGGTAGTTTTGAGATGGATAACCATCTGTCATCATCTTCCTGCTTTTGTTCATAGGACCACAAGTTGATCAGAGGAAGGGGTGATTTTGAGGCTTCCAAGTTTTATCATGAATATATTTGCAAATGATGACCATTATTTTAATTATTTTTCCTGGTTCCTATACATGATTGTTTGTCAGAGACGAGATTTCATAGAGAAATACATTAAATTCCATGAATTATTTTGCGATTATAAGTACCAAACATCTAACCCTGCATCACTACTACTTTTTCCCTCCCTTTATCGACCGTAGTGTATTAATTATTGGAGAGTTAACCATCAGTTTATTCTTTTACTTGCTTGCCCGTATGGTAAAAAATACATCACAGCAATTACCTCTAGAATGTATCTAGAACACCATATGTGGTCTCCTGAATCAATCCCCACACTTGGTCCAACCTGATACTCCCACTGGAAAAATGATTTGAAGTGGTCAGAATGGCAAGATTATCAAGAAAGTCCAGAAAAATAAAAAGACACAGACTTGCGATAAACTTCAGATCCTTATTCTCTCTAACAATCTATACCTATTCAAGTGCATATAAGCATATGTGATATGATTGAATTTGTGTACTAAATTCATATGCATAAATGGAGAATTATATCACATATGCATATATCATGCGTCGAACGATGTTTAGACAAAGTTTATGGACACAATTTTTATAAACAAAATTGTTAAAACCTAAAAAGGGGTGATATAATAAAGAAAAAAAGAGGAGAAACAGAGTGGAAAGAGCACAGGAGAAGGCATCCATTAATGCAAAAAGAATTAAAAAAAAAAAAAAAAAGGAACGGTGTACAGTACCTGGCCGGGCATAACCTCCCCATTAGTGCCACTGATGTTGATTCCGGCATATAAGCAAGCCTTATAATGAGCATCTGATATGTCGCGCCCGAAAGACTTGTCAGCCCCAGCTGCACAGTAGTAGGGGCCCTGAAATAATTGAAAGATGATATGATTACGAATCATGAAACTTATTTCTGATTTTTTTGCAGTGAAGTTGTGGCATTAGAGCTTCCTTTTTCTATTTCTCAAAGTAAGTAGCCCAACATCCACTGTGCTATGAAATAAACATTGTGAAATACGTTTCCTGCAACATATATTGAACCACTGATAATTCTTAAGAAAGATCACAAATTAGACTTAGAGGCCTGCAGCAATAACTATAATATAGCCAACAAGACATGTCCCATCTATTGTGGTTCTCTTTAAAAACCCCTTCTTTGGTTCCTGTTTTATATCCTCTAAAAAAAACATTACCTGGGGACCTGGATATCCTCCCACAGGCCAGCCTAGGGGCCACTTCACATTTGGTTGGAGTAAGGTATATTCTTGCTCTATCCCATACCTGTGAGCATTTTATTTAGTAGTGAAAATCATATTAAATTATTTAGTTTTATAGGCATCGAACAATTTTTTTTGGAAAAAAAAAAAAAAAAAGGAAGTTGAGAAGGTGAATGAGCACATGAAATGCGAAACATATAATTGTTGAAATGCAAGTATGTGAATCCTTATACATATCCATATGTATAAATTTTCAATGTGTGAAACTTACCAAGGGACTTCATCAATGACCTTTTTCTCACCGAAGATTTGAGCAGCTCTGTAACGTTTGTTGGTAGGAATGGGTTCTCCACTTGGTGTATAACAATCACATATTACCTTCAGAAGATTTATGACATCATTCATAAGCTCGTATAGAAACTTGATGTTTGAAAGAGTTTCTTGCTTGAAATTATCGATGATGCTTATTTTGATCTCGGTTTTGCATGGATATCATGTATAACTTTCAGGAACTAACCAAGATGTTGTTGCCTCCTCGAAATGGATCTCTAAAAATAGCTTGGGGGCTGCAAACACAAGTAGTAGCTTAGGATGGGGAAAAATAGAGAGGCTCGTCTTGAGGAACTTAACAAAGAGCTATAAGACATCTGTAAAGCATATGTCTCACTATAAAATGACTTCACTATCTTCTCCAGGAGCTTGCCCAGTGCTTGATCCATCATAATTCCACTTTGGTAGCTCTGATGGGTGTTCCACAGGCCTGGGAATGGTCTGAAATTTATATAAGATGAATAATAGTCGTTAGCACCAAAGAGAGATCGAATACATTCCCTATATTTTATAACCTTCCTCAGTTCCTCCAAATAAATTAAAACACCAAGTCAGGATACCATTCAACAAGCATACCCGTGCTTTGCTTCGGATGTCAATGCCTGTTCCTCCAATCCTAGTTAAAACATAGAAATAAATAAAATAAAAACTATATTCATATTTCAAACCAATATAAATACAAGCCAGTATTTATCTTTACTCCAAGGTACCATGTCTCTTGCTTTATTTGCACTGGGTTGCAAAGAACATGATACACATACTAGAAAGAAGAACACCAATTTATGCACTAAATTCTTTTTTTCTAAATGATGTCTTCTCCTAGTGCATTAGCATCATTTTTAATCTGGTCATAATTATATTTTCTGATTATCTGAATCTACTGAAAGGAGCAAAGGAAAAATGTTGTTGTCACATACCAGATGTACTCGGCAATAATTTTGTCAGTAAATGGGGTGATGTCCAAGTTAAGCAGGTTCTCCAACCTTGACACAGTACCATTGTTGTCAGACTTCAGAGCAAGCACTTTGAAGGTAGAGGTGCTCTTCTTAGTCTTAGGCCTTTGAGAATTTAACAGAAGAGAATTCCATGACTTTGCAGTGATGACCGGCCGAGCTCGAATGGAGTTGCTTGTAATTCCCATTTGACATTGCATTGAAGGAACCAGCATATGGGCCATCTTCTCCTGCTACCTCCCCCAACTCTATGATGTAACAGTAGATTTAAGTAAAAGATAAGACCCAAGTAGGAAAACTTGACAGTTTTTATTATCTCAAAGTATCAGAATGAGTATGAAATCCCCTGCACACACATACCAGTTTTGTGTTTCCTAACTAAGTTCACGACAGGGACTACTTTTTTCAGATTCGATGTACCCATCATGAAATGTTCTCAAACTCCAAAAAGTATCCCATTAATTCACAAAATCAAACCAATATTCATGGGATGAGGTTTGCTGCTTTAGGTTTTAACCAGGTCACCAATGCAACATCAATGCTCAGCATCTTCTACTCTTTTAGAATGGAGCTAAAAATAACTGGAGACATATAGATTCCTTGATATGCTCCAAAGCATCAGATGTACACTAAAATCCTTTTTTTTCTGAATACACTAAAAATTCACTAGCAAATAAGCACCAGTCTTCAACTTTAGATTTCTTGCAATCTATATACGAGGTAACATTTAATACCCTGAAATTTTGCTCTTTCAGGTTCTTTCCAAGCATTCCGACTTCTCTTGTTGATCCTCTTTTCTTCATCAGACTTGCTGAACACTGAGTTCATGCTATTCTGGTAAATTCTTGTTAAAGGTAGCTAGTTCCCCCATATCTTAAATCTAACTAAAATTTAAAAAAAAGAATAAAAGATGAAAATAAAGAGGAGATTGCTCTTTCTACAGGATTACTGCAACTTAACAAGGACACAAAAGGGGGTGAGTTTTCTCCCTCCTTTTCTGTGTTTTTTTTTTTTTTTTTAAAGAGAAAAATACTCAAAGAATTATTAATCTTCTCGATTAGCCATTTCTTCTCCATTAATTCCACGACTAAATGTAACCCATATATACAGCACCCACTTTTAATGTCTACCAAATCAGAAGCCCAGTAAAAACACAAACAGCTATATAAGTAGTGTCCACCAAATCAAGAATCACTGATCTTTTACCAAGCACAGTAGTTTGTAGCCAATAATCCCAGCGTAGCCCCGTTGAAATGGGACACGACCTACCCCTTAAAGTTTGTCACATGGTGGGGTTCGTTCTTATTTCAGATAGAGAACAAGCGAGATCAACCTTCCAACATTCACCAAATATGCATAAATGGCTAAAAAAATGAATAACTAGACTAAGAAATAAAAGCATCACAGTTAGCATGGCAACAATGAGGCCATGATAAGAATCACAGTTAACATGGCAACAATGCGGCCATGAACTCATCATGTCCAAATTCTTGGTAACACAGTATACGTTAAATGAAAATGAGAGAAGCGAAATGCTTACCACAGGATAGGGAGGTATGGAGAAGTGGCAAGGGGCTACAAAAGTGAAGAAGATGAGAAGAAGAGAAAGGTTTTCTGTTATGAAAGAGGCCAAGTTCCAGCTTTGGGAGGGAGAGAAACGTAAGGACGCTAACAGTTTATAATGAGCCAAATGACGTGTACAAGCATTGAAAAGAAAAAGGTGGTGGCTTTTGCTTAGCAGATAGGGTTGGCCTTGGATGGAGGAAAATTGCCCTTGGGGACTGGCAGAGGGACTAGGATAAGGGCCATAAGGCTCTCCGTCCCCCGCATCTCCTTCTCAAATATAAAATGTGGTTGACCAAAGTTATTTTTAATAGAAAAACATGATTTGTTGGATATTATTAAATATATCAATCACATTAACTTAGGAAGGATGACATCTGTATGTGATAGGCATTATGTTATGCATCCATTGTAGCTTAATGGACTCGTTAGATTCATGGGAAGAGAAAAAATATTGCTAATAAAAAAATAAAGGAGCTTCTCTTATTTGGTTAAATTTTTTCGAAGGAAGGTTAAAAAGTGGCATTTATATAAAAATAATTTTTTTATATTTCATAAAATAAAAAAATCTACATGCATCATTTTTAGATTTTCTATAGAATGGGAATTGAGATTTTTTTAATCCAAAAATATTGTTAAAGCCATAAATAGAATGAGATGAGATTTTTTTTTATTAATTAAGAATATAATAGGTTTCCTTTTTTTATGTAAAGATTGGGAGGTTGAAAGCAACGACCCATGATTTATTGCATCTATGATATTAAAGCAGTACAGGTATTTGGTAGCTTTTGTGGATGGTGGGGTTCATGCTGGAATAAACTATTTCTTCCCAACATATCTAAACCCCTGAGAGTCTACGGTTATTCAAAGATATTATCTATAAATTGCTAGTAGTGGTGTGGCTGAGTTGCACTGCAGCTCACTGGGGCTGACACCCGGGAACTCTTTGCTGAATTCAGTATATGCTAGTTAATCTTTGCTGAACTGGTAGGAGATCTGCCACCATTGCTTCCTTTTTTGCTGAGATTGAATACAACATTGGGAACACGTTTTTTAGAGGGCCGTTCGTTATCCATGAATTATTCCAAAAGCTTATGTATTCCCCATTTCCTAGTTCGAACGTGATGCTCTGAAAAAATCATTCCTTTGCTGCTTCAACATCTCTCCAGGTAGTTGAAAAACATCTATGGTTCGATGTGGAGGTAAGACTTGAGGAGGACTTTTTATAGTAAATATTGGTGCAGAATCTGATCGACGTCGGATCGAACTGGAGTTAAGAAAGAAGAGGTCATTGCCAGTGACCTACAAAATAAAGTCCCATCCAGAGTCGGTGGTGGTGGCTCCGACAGGATCCTCCGACGATCAAGTCAGCTCTTTTGACCAACAAAAATAGAGTGCTTAGGCAAAAATTCAGCAGAGTTTTGGAAAGAAGAAGAGAGCTTAGAGAAAATATATCTGGATGATCACTTTTTATAGACGGAGCTTGTCATAACTGTCCGATAGTGGACCGCTCGGGAGGCCACATGGAATTTATTATGGAGAGAGGTATCACTTGTAATAGACTGATAATGATAGTCGTAACCATCCGATAGTGAGGTCGTCTATAGCAGACTGATAAATGATAGTTGTAACCATCTGATAATGGGGTCACCTGTTCGTTGAGATTTAATAGTCGAAGTTCGGAAGAAGTTCAACTCCTGGAGGAACCCGACTGAAGGAGAAGTCCGGAAGGAGTTCGGGTCCTAGAGAAATCCGACTGAAGGAAAAGTTCAGAAGGAGTTCGGCTTCCGAAGGAATCCGACTGAAGGAGAGATCCGAAAGGAGTTCAGATCCTGAAGAAATCAGACTGAAGGAGAAGTTTGAAAGGAGTTCAGCTCCTATAGGAATCCGACTGAAGGAGAAGTTCGAAAGGAGTTTGGGTCCTGTAGGAATCCAATTGAAGGAGAAGTCCAAAAGGAGTTCGACTCCTTAAGGAATCCGACTAAAGGAGAGATCCAGAAGGGGTTCGGCTCCTAAAGAAATCAGACTGAAGAAGAAGTCTGGAAGGAGTTCAGCTCCTGGAGAAATTTGATTGAAGGAGAGATCCGGAAGGAGTTCGACTCTTGAAGTAATCTGACTAGAGGAGAAGTCCAGAAGGAGTTCGACTCCTGTAGAAATCCGACTGAAGGAGAGATCTGGGAGAAGTTTGGCCGCTGGAGGAGTTTGGGAGGAGTTCGGCCGCTGGAAGAGTCCGAAAAAGATTCGACCGTTGGAGGAGTTCGACTCCTGGAGGAGTTCGGCTGAGGTTCGTCCGCTGGAGAAGTTCGGTTGCTGGAGGAGTTCGAATGGAGTTCGGCTGCTGAAGAAGTTTGGCTCCTGAAGGAGTTCGACTGGGGTTCGTCCGCTGAAGAAATTCGACTGGGATTCGTTCATTGGAGAGAGAATTCTCGATCGAAACTCTTCCATGATTACTAGTTATATTAGGCTAAGCATTAGACTGGACTTCGATGGAAGTAGGATTTATCCCCAATAGTAGATATTCTGAATAAGCTTCCTCCGTATTCTAGATTGTTCATTGAAGTACCTCCACCAATGCTTCATTAGCATACATTTGTTTAATAAATGCAAATTAATTATGCCAAACCCTCCACATGCTTTAGGCCTGCTGACCATCAATTAGTTGGGTAGGGAGTTATCCCCTTTGTAATTTTTATCCCCTCGCCATAAGAAGTCTCTTCTTTTCCTCTCAATTCTTTGAATTACCTCAACTGGTAGTTGCAGTGAGGACATCAAATATGAAGGAATGGAATCAAGCACAGCATTAACTAATGTAATTCTTCCTAACATTGATAGTAACTTACCGTTCCACCCTACAATTATTTTCCTAATCTTATCCTCCAAAAACTGCCAATCAAACTTTTTCAGTTTTTTGTAGTGGAGTGGGAAGCCTAAGTATTTGATTGAGAGTACTTTTGCTAATTGACATCCCATCAGATCTGCAAACCATTTGCTTTGTTCTTCTTCTAGTTCCATTGCAATGAGTGAGGTTTTGTCAAAATTTATTTTCATACCTAATAGGAGCTCGAAGCTGTATAGAATGAATTTGAGATTGCTAGTGTCACGTCCTGAATCTAAATTTAAATTAAAATAAAATTTAAAAATGTGAATAGCTATCGCATATCTATAGAAAATCATCCCTATAGACATGCAAGAAATTCAATCCGACAAAACTTTAATATAATATACAAAATAACATTCTTATTACAAATAGTGGTATTAATAGAATAACTAGCTACTGTACATAATATTACTAAATTTTAAACTTTATAATATTTATTTTAGTTTACATAGTATCATTAAATAGTTTTTTGCCTCAAAAACTATTCATGTTTTTCAAACTAGTCTTGCCATCTATATACAAATCTCAAAATTTCCAAAGTCTGCCCCAAAATTAGATCCCAAAACTCTGAAAAATAATATGTGAAGGTTTATGAACTTCATAGCTCAGTAAGTAACAGACACATTTATAAAATAAATCTAAATCATAAGATATGCAATTTAAATATATAATATAAAGTGTGATGTTAATTTGATCGATATCAAAATTACATAATTAAAGATGTTCATGATATAATCTTATATCAACTCTTCTATAATAAAAAATCAATAGATAATAAAAAAGTTTAGTATACACTTGATTTTATAATACTATACTTAAGCATGGAAACTTATTTCTTTTAGCTCTATAGCCCCTACTGTGGCACCATAATTACCTCATGTGGCAGGGATCTGAAGTCCATGATATCCCCCATGGCGGGGATCTAAAATCCATATTTATCCTCATGGTGGGGATCTCAATCCACGTTTGTCCTCATGGTGGGGATCTTAAGTTTGAACAATAATACAATAGAGCTAAGTGTCAAGTGATACAAATATCAATACACATAATTCATATACATCTTTTCTTTTTGATACATCTTTTATATTGCTTTGATACATTGGATACAACAAGATATAATACTGATATATTTATGATGTCTGTACTTTAATAGGCAATAATCATAATTAATTAGCCTGATCCAATCATAAAATATAATATCATTCAATTCAATTTATAAATCTCAATTTATCAATTAATTATTCATATTATATAAATACCATGCATGATTAGATTGAAAAGTAACTAAAATTATTTATATCAAGTCAAATAGATAATACACAGTAATTTCATAAATAATTTGATCCTAAATATACCTACAATAATTTGTACTATTTAATTGAACAAGATGATTCTCATTTGATCCCAATTAATCATGATAAGATGTCAGTGATTAATTTATATCATATCAAAAGATAATATAAAATTTATTTAATTCAGCTTAATTATAAATATAAATATTACTTATACAAATTTGCCGATAGTCGAACAATTAACCACTCGATCATGATTTCTTGGAATCTAGCAAACCACAACCATAGATAAATTAATATGCTATAACAAGATTTTAAGTCTCTTACTTCTCAAAATCTCTCTACTTTGAAAAAAAGAAAGAAAGAGAAGAGAGAATATAATAACATCTCCTTCATCCCTTTTTATCATAACAGCCCTCTTCCACTAATTATTTACCCTAGCTACACCCCTCCAAAAATTTTCAAATTTTGTCCTCATCATAAGTCAACAACCTTCAATTAAAATTTTGGTTTAAACTATCATACCTTTAGAAGGTTAATATTTCTAGATTAATCCTAGGCAGAGTCAATCTGACCCCGAACATATAGTATTCATCCTTTCAATTTCTTTGCTATAATGCTTTAAAATTTTTATTTTATTTTATATTATTTATTCTATCACCTACTAACTAACTCATAGCAGAAATCCACTAAATATAAGAGTTCTATCATCTAATACTTAATTTTTAATAAAAATTAACTACATACTAGGAATTCTAATACCAACTTATTAATAAAAAAATACAAAAAAATACTTAATCTTACCTACTCAGGAGCTCACCCATGACACTGACAAGGAAGAAGAAGAAAAAGGAAGGAGAAGAAGAAGAGGGAAGGAGAGAGAAAGAGAGGAGAAGAAATGATCTTTTCTTTCTTTCTTTCTTTCTATTTTTCAACCCACTCACCTATACTAACGCACACATGGGAATGGAAAGAGGGAAGGGTGAGAGATGAAGACCTTTACTCTCCTTTCCTTCTACCTTTTCTTTTTGGTTTTTCACCCACACAATACACAGATATCCACACACACACATACACACATATGGGGATGGGAAGAGGGGGTAAGAGGTAGAGGCCTCACTTTCTTTTTCTTTCTCTTCTCTATTTTCTACCTACACAATTCAAACACAACACACACAAACACTCACACATAGAGAGAGACAAGAACAGAGAAGAGAGCAAGAGAGAAGGAGAAAGAGAGAAAAAGGGAGATGGAAGAGAAGAAAAAAAAGAGGGGCCGGGGAGGGAAGAACCTAGGAGAAAGAGGGAGAGATAGAGAGAGTGAGCACGGGAGAGAGAGAGCAGGAGATTGAGAGGGGCCAGGGAGAAGGGAGTTCAGGCAGAATAGGAGATTCATCTATTTTTTTTCCTCTTTGCCGTGCTAGGTAGCATGTAGCCACACTCGCGACCAGCCACGGATCCATGACATGCGGACCCCTGCATGGCATTGACCCCAGGGCAGATCGGGCTGGGCCGAACTTCACATTTTCTTCTCTCTTAAATAAATTTTATTCTCGAAATTTATATCTTTCACTTGAAAGTATTCTAGATCTAATTATCACCATTCACATACTAATCTATAATTAAAATTGTAATAGTGAGGATACTTTAAGATCTCTAGTCTTCAAGCTTACTACAACTCTTATAAATTTTAAAATATATTTATAAATAATTAGCTTTAAACTTTGTATCAACTCCTAAGAAACAAAATCATTAAATATCCAAGGCTTAATATCAAGAATTAGAATTTCTTGTTATTAGAATACCAACAGCTATCACTTCAATGTACTAATCTAAATCACCTTGATCTTCTTAGCATTTATACCACTATAATGTTCATCTCTAAACTATCATACTTCCTCTTTTAACATACCTTCTGAAATCAAATTTTCTAGCATCTATTAATTTTTTTTTTTTTTATTTAACAACCTACACCAATATTATCCTCTGAATTCTAGCATATTTCTTTACCTGATATACTTGCAACTTTTACTAGAATCCTTTCTTTTCTTTTTATAATATTACTATAATCACATATATATAGTTTCTTTCAAATAATAACTTGATTCTTATACACCACATACTATCTTCATGATCTAATAATTTATACTTTCAAAGTTTTAAGCAAGTAATAAAGTTAGACTTAATCAACTTTTAAGCTTTATCACCAAATATATTAATATTCAGAAGATCCTTAGTTCCATTATTAAATGTATCACTAGTCGCCAAATCAAAATTTTAAACACTTATTATCCAATCCATCATTTTTTTTTGGAAAAATCTTTATTAGAATGATTTTAATCTTTTATAACTACATGCATACTTATATTATATCTTATGCAAAGAGTTATGTAACCGGTAAGATTTAATTAAGATTTAATATGTCATTTTTAATTTAATTCAAGTTTTACTAAGAATAGTTGATCAACTATCAATTTCTTTTATATATGAATATTACCTTGAGTGTTTTTCAAAACATACCAAGATATTTAATTATTTATAAAAGTTTTTAGTAATGTAATTCAAAGTTAATTGCTACTAAGCTTTCCAACATAAACTAGTATTCAGATAAATTTCGATCAATCATTCAGATATAAAGTATACATAAACTTATTTTGAACAATAATAAATTATACCATTCTTGTCTCCTCCTTTCCTCTCCAACATCAATTTTCTCCGAATAAAGATTCAGTATATATCCGGAGGAAGTTCCTATCTCAATCTTCTCACTTACTGTCCTAAGGCAGAATATTCATCAATATATCTTCTATTTATATCACTTAATCTATTGTATTCCTATTTTAACTATTGAAGTTCCGCACTTACAGTATTATATTTTGCCCTTACTCTTTGGAAGGAATGTTTATAATCCTCCCTATTATCAAAATTGATATCCCATACTTCAAAATGGAAATGGTGCTTTAGATTATTACATGCATAAATTGCCATCTGTTCCTTCGACCTCAACTACTATAGTCCAGGAGGATCCATTGATCTTCATATAGTTACTCTCCTCTATTGATAGGTACCTTAACATAAGACCTAACATATTGTCTTTCATTTATCTCGGCTTCATAAACTAAATTTGGGAGTCCCAACTTTCTTATGATCTTAACTAGGATAACCTTTGGAGATATATCTATTACTTCCATGATTTGCAATTAACATCCCAAATTAGTCATCACTATAAAATCATTCTTAGTAAAAATAAAATTTATTAAATAATAATCATATAATTAATTATTTTATTCTAGGATTGCTCCTTGTACCATCTTATATAAGAAATCTTCACATAACTTATGAGTTATAATCCACTACTCACCATATTATTCTAATCCATTCATTTTACTAATTATCATGCTTTATACAGATTCCTTCATATTTCAAACATTCCTATTAAACCAATCAGATTATCTTGGACACTTGAATTTATCAAAATTTTTTAATTACAATTCTAATTTATATTCTCCTATATTATCCATCTTCAAGAAATAACTATATTCATGCATTGCATTTATTAGAAGAATTAACAACATAAATATGTTCCCTCAACTTATACTTGTTCAATAAAATGCTAATAATTTTTAAACATCTGAATTACTTAAAAATAATTAATAAATCACTACTAGTATGATAATGAATTATGACTAATAAGAGGTTTTCTAATAATGCAATCATTGTTATTACTATTAGGATTCATAACACCATTAAGGTTAACTTTAATTTATTGCTAAAACTTCATTAAAACTTATTCCAAAATTCTAAATAAATCAAAATATAAAAATAATAACTATGCTTAGAATAACAAAAATAAAATTTTATATCTTATGGTCTAATAACTATCTCACTTACACTCGGCATATATCCTTACTCTAAGATATTTCTATAACTAAACCTACACTCTAATACCACTTTAACTGTGATACCCCAAATCTAAATTTAAATTAAAATAAAATTTAAAAATATGAACAGCCACCGTATATCTATAAAGAACCATTCTTATAGACATGCAAGGCATTCAATCTGGCAAAATTTCAACATGATATAAAAAATAACATTCTTATCACAGACAGTAGTATAAATAGAATAACTAGCTACTATAAATAATATTACTAAACTTTAAATTTTATAATATTTATTTTAGTTTATTTAGTATCATTAAATAGTTTTTTTTTTCGAGAACTATTCATTTTTTCAGATCGGCCTTGTCATCTATATACAAATTCCAAAATTTTCAAAGTCTGATCCTAAAATTAGATTCTAAAACTCTGAAAAATAACATGTGAAGATTTATTAGCTTTATGGCTCAGTAAGTAACAGGCACATTTATTAAATAGATCTAAATTATAAGATATATAATTTAAATGCATAATATAAAATATGATGTCAATTTGATCAATATCAAAATCATATAATTAAAGATGTTCAAGATGCAATCTTATATCAACTCTTCTATAATCAAAAATTAATAGATAATAAAAGAGTATAATATATACTTGATTTCATAGTACTATAGTCAAGCATGAGAACTCATTTTTTTAGCTCTACAGCCCTATGTGGCATCACAATTATCCCATATGGTCAATGATCAAAAGTCCATGATACCCCCATGGTAGAGATTTGAAGTCCACGATACCTCCTATAGTAGGGATCTGAAATCCATATTTACCTCCATGGTGGGGATCTCAATCTATGTTTGCTCCTATGGTAGGGATTTCAAGTCGAAACAATAATATAGTAGGACTGAGAGTTAAGCGATACACATATCAATACACATACTTCATATACATCTTTTCTTTTTTATGCATCTTTTATATTGTTTTGATATAGCTTGATACAATAAGATACAATACTGATACATTTATGATGTCTACACTTCAATAGATAATAATCATAATTAATTAGCTTGATCTGATCATAATATGTAATATCATTGAATCCAACTTATAAATCTCAATTCATCAATTAATTATTAATATTATATAAATATCATGCACGATTAGATTGGAAAGAAATTAAAATTATTTACATCAAGTCAAAAGATAATACAATAATTTTATAAAAAAATTAGAGCCTAATTATACCTATAATAATTTATATTATTTAATTGAACAAGATGATTCACATTTAATCTCGATTGATCATGATAAGATATTAGTGATTAATTTGTATCATATCAAAAAATGATATAAAATTTATTTAATCTGATTAGTTATAAATATAAATGTTATTTATCTAAAGTTATTGATAGCCGAATAATTAATCATCCGATCATGATTTCTTTGAACCTAGTAAACCACAACCATAGGTAAGTTAACATGCTATAATAAAATTTTAAGACTTTTACTTCTCAAAATCTCTCAACTTTGGAAAAAAGAAAGAAAGAGAAGAAAGGATACAATAACATTTCCTTCATCCTTTCTTTTCATAATGGTCCTCTTCTACTAATTATTTGCCCCAGCTACATCCTTCAAAAAATTTCAAATTCTATCCTTAAGTCAACTCATAATTAAGTTAACAATCTCTGATTAAAATTTTGGATTAAATTATTAAGCCTTTAAAAGATTAATATTTCTAGATTAATTTTGGGCAGAGTCAATCTGTCCCCCAACATATAGCATTCATCCTTCTAATATCTTTGCTATAATGCTTTAAAATTTTTATTTTATTTTTTATTATTCATCCCATCATCCATGAACTAACTCATAGCAGAAATCCACTAAATATAAAAGTTCTATCATCTAATACTTAATTTTTAATAAAAATTAACTATATACTAGGAATTATAATACCAACTTATTAATCAAAAAAACACCAGAAAACACTTAATCTTACCTGCTCAGGAGCTCATAATAGATACTTCTATCAAGTTAAACGTCAGGCTTGAGAATGGCATAATAGTTGAAGTGAAAGGAAGAGAAACTATTGCAGTACAAATGAATCAAGATACAAAGTTTATTAACAGTATTCTACTCATTCCCAGTCTGCGATAAAATTTATTGAGTGTTGGCCAAATGATACAAAAGGGATATTCCCTACTCTTTAAGGAAAATTCTTTCATGATTTATGATAAAAATGATAGCAAAAAAATAACTGCTATTATAAGAATGGAGAACAATAGCTTTCCTATTCAATGGTGTTATGCTACAAACACAATTATGAAAGCACAATTAGATGATTCATGGTTATGGCATCGAAGATTTGGCCACCATAATTATTAGGCATTGAAGATCCTCTAACAGAAGAATGTAATGCATGACTTTCCAAGTATAAAAGAGACAGATAAAGTTTGCTAAAGATATTTATTTGGCAAACAACTATGACAGTCATTTCCTTCTGAAGGAGCATAAAGAGCCAAGAATATTTTGGAGTTAGTGCAAACAAATGTCTGTGGACTGATAAGGATGCCATCACTCCATCAAAATAGGTACTGTTGATGCAGAAATTGATCGTCACTGGAGTCCGCTAGAGTGGAGGCCGATGTGGTCGCCGTTGGGGACCTGCAAAATAGAGTCCCATCCGGAGCCAGTGGGGGGTGGCTCCGGTAGGATCCTCCGATGATCAAGTCAGCTCTGGCCAACAAGAATGGAGTGCTCGGGAATGAGTTTCGAAGCTTAGAGAAGAAGAGGAGAGCTTAGAGATTAGAGAGATTGGAGTTAGCATATCTGGAGGATTCTTTATAGACGGAGCTTAGTTGATGGTGACGGCCATACCGTCGCATGGAGTTCGGCATGGAGAGGAGGACGTTGTCAGGTGGATGGTGACAGCCATACTGGCGAGTCGTGGGCTGCATGGAGTTCGATACGGAGAGGAAGGTGCCATCAGACAGATGGTGACAGCCATACTGATAGGTCATGGGCCGCATGGGGCTGATTACGGAGAGAGTGGCATCGCCAGTAGTGGCCATATTGTCCAGTCTCATTGTTCCAGAGGAGTTCGGACTTGTAGGAGAGTTCGGCTGAAGGGAAGCTCGGGGGGAGTTCGGTTGTAGGGAAGTTCGGAGGAGCTCGACCGACTGAAGGGAGGGCCGCTTGGGGAGTTCGGCCGAGGGGGCGACCGCTGAGGAGTTCGGACGTCGGAGGATTCCGTTGAAGCTCGGACGCTAGGAGTCCAAGGAGCTCGTCCGCTAAGCAGTTTGGCCATCTGAACGGGTTCGTAGAAGCTTGGATGCTAGGAGTTCGAGGAGCTCGGTCGCTAAGCAGTTTGGCCATCTGAACGGGTTCGTAGAAGCTCAGACGCTAGGAGTTCGAGGAGCTCGGCCGCTAAGTAGTTCGGCCGACTGGATGGGTTCGAAGGGGCCCGGATGCTGGGAGTTTAAGGAGCTCGTCCGCTAAGCAGTTCGGTCGGCTGAACGGGTTGGAAGAAGCTCGACTATTGGGGGTTCGGCTGAAGTCCGTCTGCTGAAGCTCTCCTGTGGCTACTGGTTGCGTTAGGCTGAGCGTCGAGCTAGACTTCGACGGGAGTGGGATTTATCCCCAACACTAGCCCCCCACTCCCGAGTTCGAAAATTGAATGAAGGGAGTGCAGGAAAGGCGACCACCGAAGTCTTCCTCTGAGCTCTATGCTGGCCTAGGTCGAAGCTCGGAGGAGATCTCATCTCCAGTCGAGGTTGAGGGGGGCTTCGTCCACTGCGATCGAAGCTGGAGGTTGCACTCCTCGAGGGCGACAATGTCTCCTACAGTCGAGGTTGACACGATAGTTTTCTCTAGCCGAAGTCGAAGTTGAAGCTCTCCAACCGAGGTTGACATGGTTGCTTTCTCTAGCCGAAGTTTTACCGGACACTCGGGGGAGATCGTATCTCCTGCTCAGATTGATGCTCGAGTTAGGATGAGGTTCTCCTCCTATTCCTAATCGAGGTTTCCTCGATCGCTTGGGAGAGATCTTATCTCTAGCCGAGGTTGATGCTCGTATTAGGATGAGGTTCTCCTTCTATTCCTAATCGAGGTTGGCTCGGTCGCTTGGGAGAGATCTTATCTCTGGCCGAGGTTGATGCTCGCATTAGGACGAGGTTCTCCTTCAGTTCCTAATCGAGGTTGGCCTTATCTCTAGTCGAGATTGTCAACGGTCGCTCGAGAGAGATCTTATCTCTAGTCGAGGTTGATGCTCGAGTTAGGATGAGGTTCTCCTCCTGTTCCTGACCGAGGTTGACTCGGTCACTCGGGAGAGATCTTATCTCTAGCCGAGGTTGTCAACGGTTGCTCGAAAGAGATCTTATCTCTAGCCGAGATTGTCGCTCGGATTAAGGATGAGGTTGCCTTTCGGGAGAGATCTTATCTCTGGCCGAACTGCTCGAAAGAGATCTTATCTCTAGCCGAGGTGGTTGCTCGGAAGAGATCTTATCTCTGGCCAAGATTGTTTTTCGGAAGAGATCTTATCTCTGGCCGAATTGCTCGGAGAGATCCTATCTCTGGCCGGATAGTTTTTCGGGAGAGATCTTATCTCTGGCCAAGGTTGCTTTTCGGAAGAGATCTATCTCTGACCGAACTGCTCGGGAGAGATCTTATCTCTGGCCGAGGTTGCTTTTCGAAAGAGATCTTATCTTTGACCGAACTGCTTGGGAGAGATCTTATCTCTGGCCGAACTGCTCGAGAGAGATCTTATCTCTGGCCAAGTGGTTGCTTGGGGAGATCTTATCTCTGGCCGAGGTTGCTTTTGGGAGAGATCTTATCTCTGACCAAACTGCTCGAGAGATCCTCTGCTCGAAAGAGATCTTATCTCTGGTCGAGGTTGCTTTTCGAGAGAGATCTTATCTCTGGTCGAGGTGATTTTTCGAAAGAGATCTTATCTCTGACCGAACTGCTCGGGAGAGATCTTATCTCTGGCCGAGGTTGCTTTTGGGAGAGATCTTATCTCTGGCCGAGGTTGTTTTGGGAGAGATTTATCTCTGGCCGAACTGCTCGGGAGAGATCTTATCTCTGACCGAGGTTGCTTTTCGGAAGAGATCTTATCTCTGACCGAACTGCTCGGGAGAGATCTTATCTCTGGCCGAGGTGATCTTTCGGAAGAGATCTTATCTCTGACCGAACTGCTCGGGAGAGATCTTATCTCTGGCCGAGGCGGTTGCTCGGGAGAGATCTTATCTCTGGCCGAGGTTGATGCTCTTCGACCTGCTTGTGTTAGGACGAGGTCTTCCTCCTATTCCTAACACAGTGACTGTTGACTGCTTCTTTCCTTATCATTACATAGTTTTGGCGCCGAAAAATAATATATTGTTGAAAGAGAAGAACTTTATTGAAAGAAAGTTACTCGCAATGTTTTCTCGAATTCTTTGTGATTTAGGGTCGTGGTAGCGTTGTTCCTCCGCGCTTCTTCATGCGGACGATCTTTTTCACCCCATGCTGGCTTCCTCACTTTGAAGCATGCTTCTCTTGGCTTCGACGCTGGGTCTTGGGATAACGTTGACGACGTCGTGAGGTGGCCGACCTTATCGTTTCTTGTTACGGTAGTGCCCTTCGTCGATCTTTAGGCTGGCGCCGAATGAATTTATCCAGCCCCTTTCTAACGAGCTTCTCAATTTCATCTCGGAGCTGGACGCACTCCTCAGTATCGTGGCCATGGTCGCGATGGTAGAGACAGTACTTACTTCGATCACGTTTGTTTGGAGGAGACCGTAATCCTTCTGGTCTTGGCAGTTGGTTCTTAACTTCGGTGAAGATCTGAGTTCGAGAAGCGTTGACGAGGGCATAGTCGCAGAATCTTTTGGAAGGAGGGCTTCTTTGCACTTCTCCGTAAGCTCGAGGAGTTCGGACCCGCCTGCTACCGGAGGGAGTCCGTGAGCGTGGCCGAACTTCATTCGGCTCTCCATTGCCTGCCAGCCGCTCCTTTAAGGCTTCTTCGTCCTTCGACTTGAAGGCTTCTTCCACACGGGCATATCTCTCGGCCCGAGCCAGCAGATCGGTGAAGTCCCTTAGGTACCTTTTCTCTAGGGAGAACAGCAAGTTATTTTTTTGAAGGCGACCCTTAAGGGCGGCCATGGCGACTGATTGGTCTAGGTTTCGAACTTCTAGCGCGGCAGTGTTAAACCGGATGACGTAGGTCCGGATGGGTTTCCCCTCCTTCTGCTTGATGGCCATCAAGGAATCCGAACCTCGGCGCGGCCGCCTACTACTCACGAAGTAGGCCACGAATTGTTGACTCATCTGGTCAAATGATAAGATGGTACTCGGCTTGAGCGTCGAGTACCAGTTTCTGGCAGCTCCTTTCAGGGTAGAGGGGAAAGTCCGACACAATATAGCGTCTGACGCGCCATGGAGCAGCACCATCATTCGGAAGGCTTCCAAGTGGTCGATTGGGTCGGTGGTCCCATCGTAGCTGTCGAACTGTGGGAGCTTAAAGTTCGGTGGGACCGATTTCTGCATGATTTTCTGCAAAAAAGGAGGGTCAATGCAAACATCATTACCACGTGAGGGGGGGGTGTGACGAAGTTCTTCAATTCGTCGGCTCATTTCTAAGAGCCTTTGATTCAGGAGATCTTCACGGTCTCTGACCTCCAAGGCTTTCTGGTGGAATGGACGTGAGGCTTCACCCTTGGCCGATCCATGATCCGAACAAGGGCTCTCCCTCCTCTGCCTCTCCAATCCGAGGATCGGAGGTCGGGCTATCCAAGTCGGTCGCTCTTGGACCGGATCACTCGGCTCCGGAGAGTCCCGCGCCGGTTGGGCTGGCACTGGGGCTTACTGGTGCATGGCCTGCACCGCCTGCACTGCCTCCGTGAGATCACGAACCTGCTTAACGAGCAGGTTGAACTATTCCGCATCCACCGCGGCTACAGAGTGAGCCTGGGTCGTCGGGGCCGGAGCGGGAGCGGCCGGATCCGAACGGGATCGGACCACGGAGGCCATCGACCGTCGAGTCGAGGCTCTCCTAGGGGGCATCTTTTCTTTTTTATGAAAAGAGGAAGAGGAGAAATCTTTGGAGTGGAAAGGGGGAAAACATCGTCGAGCACTCCTTTAAGAATGAGGGGACTTCGGCTTTCTCTTAACTTTAAGAGAGAGGCCCTCCTTCTAGCGCCAATCTATTGACGCAGAAATTGATCATCGTCGGAGTCCGCTGGAGTGGAGGCCGATGCGGTCGCCATCGGAGACCTGCAAAATAGAGTTCCGTCTGGAGTCGGTGGGGGGATGGCTTCGGTAGGATCCTCCGACAATCAAGTCAGCTCTGGCCAACAAGAATGGAGTGCTCGAGAATGAGTTTCGGAGCTTAGAGAAGAAGATGAGAGCTTAGAGATCAGAGAGATTGGAGTTAGTGTATCTGGAAGATCCTTTATAGACGGAACTTAGTTGATGGTGACAGCCATACCGTCGCATGGAGTTCGGCATGGAGAGGAGGGCGTTGTCAGGTGGATGGTGACAGCCATACTGGCGAGTCATGGGCCGCATGAAGTTTGGTACAGAGAGAAAGGTGCCATTAGACAGATGGTGACAGCCATACTGGCAGGTCATGGGCCGCATGGGACTGGTTATGGAGAGAGTGGCATCGTCAGTAGTGGCCATACTGTCCAGTCTCGTTGTTCTAGAGGAGTTCGGACTTATAGGAGAGTTCGGCTGAAGGAAAGCTCGGGGGGAGTTCGGCTGTAGGAAAGTTCGGAGGAGCTTGGCCGACTGAAGGGAGGGCCGCTTGGGAAGTTCGACCGAGGGGGCGACCGCTGAGGAGTTCGGACGTCGAGGGATTTCGTTGAAGCTCGGACGCTAGGAGTCCAAGGAGCTCGTCCGCTAAGCAGTTTGGCCATCTGAATGGGTTCGTAGAAGCTCGGATGCTAGGAGTTCGAGGAGCTCGGCCGCTAAGCAGTTTGGCCATTTGAACGGGTTCGTAGAAGCTCGGACGCTAGGAGTTCGAGGTGCTCGGCCGCTAAGCAGTTCGGTCGGTTGGATGGGTTCGAAGGGGCCCGGACGTTGGGAGTTCAAGGAGCTCATCCGCTAAGCAGTTCGACCGGCTGAATGGATTGAAAGAAGCTCGACCGCTGGGGGTTCGACTGAAGCCCGTCTGCTTAAGCTCTCTTGCGGCTACTGGTTGCATTAGGCTGAGCGTCGAGCTAGACTTCGGCGGGAGTGGGATTTATCCCCAACAGGTACTTTATTTTCTTCATTGATGATTATACTATAAAATGATGGGTTTATTCCATGTTTGAAAAATTAGAAGTATTCCATATCTTCAAGATATTCAAAACTCTTGTCAAGAAACAAAGTGGCTAACATATAAATGTACTAAGAAGCGATAGAGGCAAAGATACATCTCAAAAGAGTTTGACAAGTTTTGTGAAGATAAAGGTATAGAATGCTAACTCACAGTCAAGTCTGTTTCCTAATAAAATGGTGCCTCTAAAAGAAAGAATAGAATCATAATGGAGATGGCATGCTCAATGCTAAAGGAGAAAGGGCTTCCAAACACATTCTAGGCAGTAATTGTGTACATTGCAGTCTATATTCTCAATAGATGTCCAACTAAAGTAGTACCAAATAAAACTCTAGTTGAAGCTTGGTCTAGATAGAAACCATCAGCAAAATATCTCGGAGTCTTCCACTGTATATGTTATGTTCGTATTCTAGATGAGAAGAGAAGCAAGTTAGATGACAAACTTGAAATGGGATATTCCTCCGCTATAGCACAGAGTCGAAAGGCTATCGTGTATACAACTTAAGAATGAAGAAGCTTATGATTAGCTGAGATGTAGAGTTTGATGAAAATGCTACATAGAATTGGAATGAAGATAAAGTTAAAAAATGAATGATTACTTTAAGGAGACAAGAAATGAGGAGTCAAGTCAGCAATCAACTCCTACAAGTCCTATCAACACCACCATTAACGTTAAACTCATCCTCAAGCTTTGAAGAATCATATTTAGAGTCACCATGAAGAAAGATAAGATCATTAGCTGATATTTACCAGACATGTAATTTCACATAGTGAAGCTAGATAGTTATGAAGCTGCAACAAAAGAAGAAGTCTGGGTGAAAGCCATAGAAGAAGAAATTAAAATGATTGAGAAGAATAGTATAGAACAACCTTAAGATAAAAAAGTCATTAGAGTTAAGTAGGTTTACAAAATAAAGGTTAACTCTGATGGTTCTATACAAAAATATAAAGTAAGATTGGTGGCAAAGGGTTATTCACAACTATCAGGGATCGACTATAATGAAACATTTGCTCTAGTAGCTCGACCTGATACAATTCAAGACTTAATTGCCTTAGCAGCATAAAAAGGTTAGAAAATTTACCAACTTGATGTAAGTCTGCATTTTTTAATGGCTTTTTAGCAGAAAAATCTATGTGGAGTAACCACAAGGATTCATGATACAAGAAAAAGAAGATCAAATACTAAGATTGAAGAAAGCCTTGTATAGACTCAAATATGCGACATGAGCTTGGTACAACAAAATTGATGGATACTTCATTAATCAAGGATTCAAGAGCAAAAGGGAGCCAACACTATACATCAAGATCCAACGTATATTGTTTCTATGTATGTAGATGATTTAATCTGTAGAGAAAATAGTGAAAAGATGATTCAAGAATTCAAAGAAGATATGATGAAAATCTTTGAGGTGGCTGACTTGGGCTTGATGCACTATTTTCTTAGTATTGAAATGAGCGAAGAAAAAAAAGGAATATTTATATCACTAAAGAAATACATAGAAAGCTTTCTGAAGAAATTCAATATAGATCAGTGCAAACCAGTTGCTACACCATTTATAACTAATGAAAAACTATAAAAAGAGAATGGATCCAAGGAGGTGGAGCCTCAACTATAGGAGCTTAATCAGAAGTCTACTCTATCTGGTAGTTACTTGGTTTGATATAATGTATGCTATAAAACTATTATCAAGGTTTATGCAAAGTCCAAGCTAAGTGCACTATAGAGCTGCAAAAAGAGTGCTTTGATATCTACAAAAAACCAAAGATTATGGCATATGATACGAGCCAATAGCCAACTCAAGATTACTTGGATATACATAGCAATTAGGCAGGTTCCATGGATGATATGAAGAGTACTTCAAGCTATGCTTTCTTGCTTTGTTCTGGAGTCTTCTCTTGAACATCAAAAAAGAAAGATTCAGTAGTGCAATCACCAGCAAAAGTAGAGTATGTAGTAGCTATAGGAGCAACAAGTCAATCTATATATCTTTGAAGAATTTTTGAAGATATGGTTGAGCAATAAGAAGAAGCTACTAAGATTCTATGTGATAATAAATCAATAATCACAATGATAAAGAATCCTATATTCCATAGTAGGACTAAGTATATTGAGATTAAATATTATTTTCTATGAGAAGCAGCATCTAATGGAGAGGTTGAGTTTAGCTATTGCGAGACAAAAGATCAGCTAGCATACATTATTAGGAAGGTACTACCATGAGTTAAGTACGAACTATTTCAAAGTTTATGTTTGGCGTAATACAGATGTGCATTAAGAAGTGTTAGAAACTAATGTACATTTGGAAGATCTAGAGAAGTCCAGAAGGACCAAGGCTATCAAGAGAAATGCCTCGGAAGGAAAAACATGGAAGTGAGATTTATTATAATTCTTGGAACTTATAAAGTTGGTGGAAAACTCTAGAGCGACTAAAGTTGGTGAAAGACTCTAGATCAACTAAAGATGGTTTGACATAACTATAGAAAGATGCTTGAAGTGTACCATGAAAGGCAACCAAAAATAAAAAAATCAACAAACTAAGCCAAAGTTTTAAGTCTACAAGGTCTTGTACTCTCTTTCAACTAATAACAATTCTTTCTTCTAAATTTTTAATTTTTCATATTTCCAACCCTTTCAATTCCTACATATTTTCTAATCATAAAATCATTATTTCAACTATCATTTTCCCTCTACTATTTTAAGCTTTCACCTCAACTATTCCCATAAAAAAAAAAAACAAAACAAAACAAAAAAAAGTAGGCAGGGCACTGGCTTGGTCCAAAAAGATTCCTGTAGGTATTTAAAAATATATCTTGAATCAGGTGAGGATCAATGATGCTTGTCCCATTGTGGACAATGCTTCCAATGTAGTTCTTTTGCCTTGGTGCACTTGCCACTATTTGAAAAAATTTTGGTTTTTTATCTCCATGTTATAGCCCATTTACTCTCGATCGCTGTTTCTAGAGTAGCTCTTCCTATTTTAGAACTTCTTCACATTGTTTTTTGAGTTCTTCTCTAAGTTGTGGGTCGTTGTTTTTCAAGTTGTTCTATTCCTCCTCCTGGTCTAGCTTTGTTAATTCCTTTTTGATGTGCTCTTTGCTTCTTATTATGTTGCTATTGTGTTGCATATTCCATGCTTTCATCTTAAATCAGGGGAAGCTGAGTTTTCTGACAAAGTTTGTTGCTACGTCATCTGAATTAGGAGCTTAGTGCACCATTATTTAGCGAGGTCATAGAATCCTGGGGTCGTAAGCCAAAAACTTTCAAAGCGGAAGGGCATTTTTGCTTGCTATTTTATGCTTCCTTTTAGTAGCAGCGGATAGTGATCAGAGATGATTTGTGTCATGGTATGAGCATAAAAAGAAGGTGGCAAGTTGATCAATCTGTTGAGACCAAGCAGCAGTCAAATTTCACCAAAGTTGGTACATCACGATGGTTTTACCAGGTATATCTTCGCTGAGCCAGTTTGATTTCCAAATGTTGGAGATGATATATGAGTGCATTGAATTGGTGAGATGCTGTTACCTCTTTAGATGCCCTTTCTTTTCATGGGAGAATCTTGTGAGGTTAAAATCTCCTACAAATATCCATTGACTATTCCACTTTTGTGAAACTTTCATGAGTTCTTTAAGGAACTTAGTCCTTAAGCTTTTGTTTGTGGGTCTGTAAATGTTTGCTGCTAGTATACTTGTTGAGGATTTTAATGCCACCAGAAAGAAGCAAACACTTGGTGATAAGTTACCTTGGTGAACAAGCTTTTCTTTCATTTCAAGGGAGTCCCAAGAAGTAAGAGTTCCACTCGAGGAGCCCTTTGCATCCATAGTGAACCGTCTAATTTTGACCCACAACATATCTTGATAATCCTTGTAGTAGTTGAATCTGAAGATGTCAATGGAAGACTGATGGGCTAGGAATAAAATAATATCATAATTTTTGAAGATGCTTAGAGGCTCAAATGCTTATTGTTACATTGCAAAATGATCCCATGGGTATTTATAGCCAATAGAGGAACTTACTAAATATAATACATCACTAAATGAACATTTATAATACTTCTTTCCAAGAGTTACATCCATATTTCGAGATTAACACATAATTACTCATGCATTTTTTAGATAATGAGAGTTTCTATATGACTCTCTGACTTTCAAAACTCCTAGACTTCCAACATTAATAATAGTATAATTAAGTTTATTTACTAACATCCCCCTAAACTTAATTGTATTCCATCTTTCATGCCAAGTAAGTTCTTGAGCTTGTAAAATTGATCCGCTGCAAGTAGCTTGGTGAAGATATCGGCAACTTGATCATGAGTCTTCATATAAATTAACTTCATATTCTTCTAATTTACATGCTCTCTTATGAAATAAAAATGGATGTCAATATGCTTACTCCTTTCATGATAGACCAGATTCTTTGTTAATGCCATTGCCGACTTGCTATCCATATATATCTTTGTAGCATCAACTTGAGAGAAATAGATATCTCGTAATAATCTTCTAAGTCATATGGCATGACAAATATATGAAAATGCTGCAACATATTTTGCCTCACAAGTAGAAAGAGTTACAATAAGTTGCTTCTTAGAAAGCCAAGTGAATGCTGTGTCACCTATGTTGAAAATAAATCCGATTGTATTTTTTCTATCATCCAAATCTTCTCCCTAATTACTATCCAAATAACGAAAAAGCCAAAAATTATAAGGAGAATATATTAATCCATTAGATATATCTCGGATGTAATGAAGTATTCATTTTACAGCCTTTCAATATGTAGATTTTGGTTCCTCCATGAAATGGCTTAGTAAGCCAACTCCATGTACAATAACCTGTCTTGTGCATGTAAGGTATCTTAAGCTTCCTACTAAGTTTTTATAAAGAGTAGGATCTATCACCTTGCCTTCTTCAAGTTTTGATAGTCTGACTTCATAATTAATGGGGGTGCTTATTGGCTTACAATCTTTTGTCTTAAACCTCTTAAGAATCTCCTTTGCATATGCTTCTTGAGAAATGAAGATGCCTTCAATGTTTTGCTTGACCTCTAAGCCGAGAAAATATGATATAAGCTCCAAATCTGTCATCTTGAACTCTAGGATCATAGTTTGCTTGAATTCTTCAACCATTTGAGAGTTGCTTTCCATAAAAATAAGATCATCTACATACAAAGAAATAAGAAATATATATTCATTCTTCTTCTTCATATATAAGGCATGTTCATATGGACATTGCATAAAGCCATTAGCTTTGAAGTATGCATCAATTCTGTTATTCCATGCTCTAGCTGCTTGTTTCAAGTCAAAGAGTGCCTTCTTTAACTTCAAGACTTTTCTTCATGACCCTTCTTCACATATCCTTCGGGTTGATTCACATAGACCTCTTCTTCTAAAAATCTATTCAAGAAAGCTGATTTGACATTCATTTGAAGAATTGGCCATTTGAATTGTACTGCAATAGAGATGAGCAATCTTATAGTCTCCATACGAGTAACCGGGGCAAACATTTATTCATAGTCGATACTGACTTATTGCTTGTAGCCTTTGGCCATCAATCTTGCTTTGTACTTCTCAATATGTCCTTAAGCAATCTTTTTCTTCTTGTAAACCTATTTGACACCTATAGGTTTATGGCCTTCGGGGAGAGTAGTAAGTTTCCAAGTTCATTTTTCTCTATTGCTTTGATCTCCTCATCCATAGCGGTCTTCCAAATCTTATCTTGTATTGCTTCTTCAAAAGAAATATTTTCATTGGTAGCTAAAAGACAAATGAGATTAAGTTCGTTTGTTACCTCATATAGCTTTTGCAAACTCCTTGTCTTTCTTTGCATTGGACTATCCTCCAAAGAATGTTATACTCTTGAATGTGAAGATGAAGATGGTAAAGAAACTTCAAAATACACCTTTGATTCTTTCTCTTCTTCTTTCTTCTCTTCATAAAATAACTCTTTATTTAATTATCAATTCCACATACCATTTTCATGAAACTCCACATCTCTACTAATATGAATCCTTTTAGTCTTTGGATTGAAGAGCCTGTAGGCTTTAGATTGAGCATCACATCCAATGAAGATAAACCTTTTACTCTTGTCTTCATGCTTTATTCTTCTTTGGTCCAAGGGTATATGCATAGGTGATACTTCCAAAAATTTTTAAGTGAGAGATACTAGGTTATCTTCCACTTCATGCCTCTTGTGGAGTTATATCCTCTAGGCTCTTTGTAGGATATCGATTGAGCAAGTAGATCGCACAATTTATAGCCTCCATCCAAAATTTCTTCAACATGACCTTCGTCTTCAGCATACTTCGAACCATATAAAAAATGGTTTGATTCTTTCTCTCCACCATGCCATTTTATTGGAGGGAATAGGGTGCCGTCAAGAGTTGCTGAATGCCATGCTTCTCACAAAAATGTTCGAACTCTTTGGATGTGAATTTGCCTTCACGATCGGATCGCAAGGCCTTGATGTAGTAGCCATATTCTTTTTCCTCCATAGCTTTGAACTTCTTGAATATAGAAAATGCTTCAAACTTCTCCTTCAAAAAATACACCCAAGTTTTTTTGCAAAAATCATTAATAAAAATTAGAAAATCATGATGCTCTCTAAAGGATGTTGGAGTGATTGGCCTGCATATGTCGGTATGGATGAGTTCAAGTGGTTTCTTTGCATGATAGGAAGCTTTTTTGGAAAAACTCTTCCTTGGTTGCTTACTAAGAACACACCCTTCACAAAATTATTCGAAAGAGTCAATATGTGATAAGCCCTTTATCATCTTCTTGCTTGATAGTTGCTTGAGGCCACGAAAATGAAGATGGCCAAACCTTAAGTGCCAAAGCCATGAGCAATCCTTCACACTTGCATTTAAACATTTAGTATTGATATATTTAATGTTAAGCATGAATATTCTATTTTTTATCATTTGAACATGGACTATCAAATTATGCTTTTGATCTCTCAAAAATAGACTTTTATTTTTCATATGCACATCATATCCTTTCTCCAAAAGTTGCCCCAAACTAAAAATATTGCTTTACATCTCCAGTATATATGTAATAAATATTAGAGATAAATTTATGACTTTCATCTTTTAACTGAATAAAAACTTTACCTTTGCCCTTCACGTCTACTTTGAAGGGGTCACCAAAAAGACATGTCCATTCATAGATTCGTCAAACTTTGCAAAAATATTCTTATAGCTACACATGTGATTACTTGCACTGGCATTCAAGTACCACATATTTTGCTCACTGGTGTCCTCTTTTTTGCAAGTAAGCAATAAGACTTCATCACCATCTTCTTCTTTCTTCTTTGCATAATAAGTCTTTTCTTCAACTTGGTAATTAGCATCATTATACCAATAATTCGAAGCATAATGACCAAGTTTGTTGCAATTGAAATAACGAACTTTGTAATTATCATACCTTCTGCCTCTAGATGAGCCTCCTTGTCCATGCCCTCCTTTTGGACTTTAGCTAAACTTTTCTTTGTTATTATAGCTTCCATATCCTTGGCCACATCCATAGCCTCTCCAATGGCCATGGCCTCATCCTCGGCCTCTTTGACTCCTTTCATTCTTGGAGTCTTCTTTTTTCTCCTTCAAAGTAAATTTAGATTGAAGAGCTTGCTCTAAAGGCTCTTGCTACTTCTTATTGAATCTTTCTTCATGAGCTTGTAAGGAACCCATAAGCTCGTCTATAGTTATTTCTTTCAAATCCTTTGATTTCTCGATGGCAACCATAATATAGTCGAATTTGATATTCAATGTGTAGAATTTTTTCTACTACTCTGGTGTCATCCATAGTTTCACCATTCCTTCTCAATTGATTGACAATGACTAATACTCTTATAAAATAATCCGAAACACATTTCGATTCTTTTATTTGTAGGACTTCAAATTCATCTCGAAGAGTTTGGAGGAGAACTTTCTTTACCTTCTTGACTTTTTTATAAGAATTTTGGAGAACATCTCTTGCTTACTTTGTGATTGCTGTCATAATCTTCTCGAAAGCTGATTCATCTATAGATTGATAGATAAAATATAAGACTTTCTTATCCTTCTTTCAAGAGTCTTTTTATTGATTAGTGAGAGCCTCTCCTTCTCTTAGTTCTTGATAGCCTTCTTCTACTAGCTAGATCTCAAAGATCTTGAGATCCAAGTAAAGCTTTCATTTGTAGGCACCAATTTCATAATTTATTTTGGTGAGACAAGAAAAGAAGGATTGTAGGAGACTATAGGTAGACATTATTGGCTCTGATACCACTTTGAAGATGTCAATGAAAGAATGATGGGCTCCGAATAAAATAATATTATAATTTTTTGAAGATACTTAGAGGCTCAAATGCTCATTGTTACATTGTAAAATGATCCCATAGGTATTTATAGCCATTAGGAAAACTTACTAGACACAATACATTACTAAATAAGCATTTATAACATTTCTTTTCAAGAGTCACATCCATATTCGGATATTAACATATAATTACTCATGCATCTTCTAGACAATGGGAGTTTTTATATGATTCTTTGACTTCCAAAACTCCTAGACTTCCAACATTAATAATAGTACAATTAAGTTTATTTACTAATAGAATCTGGTTTCGTTTCTTGAAGACATACTATCATGCTACTCGAATGGGATATGATTTCATGAGTTGCTCTTCGTTTCTATTTTTTCCCTAACCCACTAACATTCTAGAATAATATTTCCATATTGCCTAGTGACATTGCAAAAATCTGTACATCTAGAAGCTGATAATGGAGTGACTGAGGTACTATTCCATTGCAGTATGTGATACAAAAGAAGGATTACATGATGCTTGAGAAAGGAACCAATTAGGTCTTAGGTATAAACCCATGGTTAGATGGTTGCATGTGAACCTTGAAGCCCAAATGTCTATTATCCACATACTAACATCTAAAAGGTTGTAGTGGTGATGCATTGTAGGGACTAAGTTGATGCTGAAGATGAGGGCACGTTGCAGTGGAGAAGTTCAGTTTCTTTGAGTTTGGCCAGTATTTGATCCTCTAAACCTATGAATAAAAGGCCACATTTCTTGCCAAGGAATTTTATTGTTAGATGGGGCTTCGTGATATATTCATCTCATTTTGAGGGGGAATGTTGGAAGGGTGAATCTAATTAGAAAGGTATCTAAATAAGGATCTCGGGATTTTATTCCTTGGCATATTCTTGTTATTTTCTTCCTATTTTTGGGTCTACACATCTGTATTTATAGGCACTTGTATATCCTTTGAAATATAAGAAAAATAAAATCCTTCTTCTCTCTGTATTCATCATTTATCCCTATAGCTGTGAGAGAATTTTGAAATAAGATATCCTATGGAAGCAAATTTGATCCATCTAAGCTGAGGATTTTGAGTTTCTTTGCCTGAGTTTGGTACTTCTTTTGAAGTTGGAGGGTGTTTCATATCCTACTTGGAAGTTGTGAGTTGGCTGGAGGCGCAGGTGATTATTGCAGGAGAAGCTAATCTTGTTAGGCAATGGCTCTTTTTCTAGGTCTACATGAATTTTTTTGAACACTTGGTGTGTTGGGAAAAAAGAAAGGTGGAATTAGTTCTCTACAATGAGAACTCTACACAAGCGGCAATAGAACCATCGTTAAAACTATTTTTCAAAGGAACAGAATCTTCATTGTTTTTTTTTTGCCTTGCTCAAAGACTTCAATACAGTACCATTTTTATAGGCATTCATGATAAACCACGTTACCACTAATTTGGTTCACATATTTACATGACTAACTGATACCCCACTATGACACCCACTACGAGATGATTGCCTTCACACTCGATCAACCAGCAGCCACTAACTCAACTAAATGGATCATGGGAGATATGTACAAGGGCCACATTTCCTACACTTTGAATCACCCACTCACACGTTCAACACTTCCTCTTGATTCAAAGTTGCATACACCAAGGAGTGATATGAAGTAGACATGTTTGTTATAAAGAAGTGACTTAGTAAAAATGTCTGCAACTTGCTTATATGTATTGCAATACTTTAGGTCCACTAGTCCTTTTGCCACCAAGTCATGAATAAAATGATGTCAGATGTCGATGTGCTTTGTTCTTCCATAAAAGTTGGATTCTTTGTAATCGCTATTGCCGCTCGATTATTGCATAATATATTAGTAGCTTCTTTTTGAGGTCGACAAAAATTCTCAAGTAGCCTTTTCAACCATAAAGCTTGACAAGTCGAAGATGCCGTAGTTACATACTCTACTTCAGAAGATGATAAAGCTACTGTTGTTTGCTTCTTTGAACTCCAGAAAATAGCTCTCGATCTAAGAGTGAACACATTGTCAGAAGTGCTTCTTTTATCATCCACATAATCTACCCAACCACTATCTGAAAATTCAAATAAGTTAAAATTAGTCACATATGAATACCAAATTTCATAATTTGTTATCCCAGCGATATAGCGTAATATTCACTTAGCTGCTCCAAAATGATGCTTGGTTGGATCGTACATGAACCTGAAAAAAATACCAATAGAAAAGGTAATATCCGATCGAGAATGTATCAAGTAAATTGGCCCACCACCTAAACTTCTAAATAATTTTGTATTTACCATTTTTGTACTATCTTCAAGCCTTAACTTCTCATTTATGTTCATAGGAGTGGCTGCCACTTTGCAATTAAATATTTCAAATCTTTTCAGCAAATCTTTAGCATATTTCTCTTATGATACAAAAATTCCTTCTATGCTTTGTTTAATCTCAAAATCAAGAAAATAATGCAATAAGTTTAAATCTATCATCTCAAATTGTCTCATCATGTTTCTTTTAAATTCTTGAATAAGTAAATTTGAAAATCCCATATATATCATATCATCAACGTAAAGACAAACTAAAAGAAAATCATTACCTTTCCTTTTTAAATAAAGTGTGGGTTCATTTTCACTTCTCATAAATCCATTTTGATAAAAATATGAGTTGATTTTGATGTACCATGCCCTTGGTGCCTGCTTCAACCCATAAAGTACCTTCTTTAGCTTGTACATCTTATTCTTCTTACCACTGACTATGAATCCATTAGGCTGACAAATATAAACTTTCTCTTCCAAGTCACCATTTAGAAAAGCAGACTTAACATCAAATTGATAAAAAGATAATTTTAATTGAGCAACTAATGCCAGAATAGTTCTTATAGTTTCAAATCGAGCAATTGGGGAGAAGGTTTCTTGAAAATCAATATCTTGCTATCATGCATACCCTTTTACTACCAGCCGGACTTTATACTTTTGTATGCTTCCATCTGCATGATATTTAGTTTAAAAAATCTATTTTAATCCAATTGTATTTTTACCTTGAGGCAAGTCCACTAATTCCTACGTTCCATTTTTTTCAATAGCTGCCGTCTCCTTTTTCATAGCATTGTACCATTCCTCCTCTATTACTTCATCAAAGCTTATCGATCTAAAATAAATAAAGCAAAATTACTAGTTTCATAAATTTCTACTAATGACTTAAATTTTCGAGGAGGACTTTTATTAGAAGATTTTGATGAAGTCGAGCAACTACTATTTGGTGAGGTTGGAGGAGATGTAGTTGTCAAAGGAAAGCTTGTACTTGCTATAGTCAAGGGAGAAGTTGAATCTACTAGTTCTTTGCTAGGAATATCAATCTGTGACTCTTCTAGCCTATCATTTCATTTCCAACTTGCATTTTCATCAAATATTATATTAAAGCTAATAACAACTTTACCACTAATTAATTAATAGGTTGCATAATTGATATGCTTTGGATTGTGGGCAATAATCAATAAAAATGCACTTTTCAGACTTCTCATCAAGCATATGACGATTGTCATAATTAACCAAATTATATGTAATGGATCCAAAAAAATTTATGTGGCTTACCATCCACTTTTTACCTTTCCAAGTTTTATATGGAGTCATATTAAGGACAACCTTGGTAGGAGAGATGTTTAGTAAGTATACTACTGTTGTAATAGCTTCTGTCCAAAAAAATATTTGAAAGGCCCTTTTCTTTTAGTAAACTTCTAGCCATCTCTATTACTGTGCAGTTCTTTTGTTTTGCTACACCATTTTGTTTAGGTGTATATGGTGCTATGAGTTGCCCGTATATGACATTTTTATCACAAAAATAATTAAATTTATTAGATAAAAACTCGCCACCTTGATCTGTGTGAAGAGCCTTTAAGAAATAACCATTTTGTTTCTCAACCAATGCTTTCAACTTTTTAAAAACTTCAAATGCTTCTGACTTACATTTTAGAAAATAAGCCCAACTCATATGGCTATAGTCAACTATAAACAATAAAAAATATCAACTCCTACTCAAAGTCTGAGTTCTTATAGGCTCACAAAGATCAGCATGTATAAGCTCAAGAGAACATTTTGCTCTCCATGCCTTTCCAACAGGAAAAGGCTTTTTACATTACTTTCCATATATGCATCCTTCACATACATTATCAAAAGAGTCAATCTTAGGCAACCCATTCATTATATCTTTTTGATTCAACAACTTCAAACCATTTATAATATCTTAAATGCCATAAAAGAGACTCATTCTTCACACAAATAGCTAATGCATGCCTATCAATTCTTGAAATTTCAAGTAGGAATATTTTGTTTTGTGTCATTTAAACATTAGCTATAATTTGGCCTAAACTTTTCTCTTTAATAGCACATAAGGCATTATCAAACAAAATAGAATATCCATTGGTAATTAACTGCCTAACACTTAGCAAGTTGTGTGTCAAACTAGGAACATAAAAAACATAATGAAGATGCTTTACTTTACCATAACTTGTTTTAATTGCTATTATACCTTTTCCTTCGACTTGAATTTTTTATCATCTCCAAGTCTAACCTGCATCTTCTATGATTCATCAAGATCTTGAAACATCGATCTTGCTCCTGGTTAGAACATTCGCGATCTAAAAACCAAACCTCTTTAAATTTATCATTAACATGATAACAAGATGCTTTACTTTACCATAACTTGTTTTAACTGCTATTGTACCTTTTCCTTTGACTTAAATTTTTTTATCATCTCTAAGTCTAACCTGCATCTTCTGTGATTCATCAAGATCTTGAAACATAGATCTTGCTCCGGACATATGGTTAGAACATTTGCTATCTAAAAACCAAACCTCTTTAAATTTATCATTAACATGATAACAAGCCATGAATAACTTACTTTCTTCTTCTTTTTCTTCTGCATAGGTTGCATACTTTTCTTTGCTCCAATAATTTGCCTCTATGTGCCCAAATTTCTCACAATAATGACATTGGATTCCATTTTGGCTACCTCGATACTCATTGGGTGATTGTTGGTGATCATTAAATCACCCATGGCCTCGGCCTCGGCCTCGGCCACGGAATCCACCTCGATCATGGAATCCACCTCGACCATGACCTCTTCTTGCAACCTTGTCAGACATATCTTTTAGTGTAGAAGTCTCCTCCTTCACCTGAAATGCCTTCTCTTCGACTTTCCAGTCGATCTGTTCATTTTAGCCTCATGAGCTTACAAAGAACCTACTAGTTCATCAAATAAAAAAATAAATAAGTCCTTAGATTCCTCAATAGCAGCAGTAACATGATCATATTTAGAAGTTAAGCTTTGTAACACTTTTACAACAACTATTTCTTCAGAAATCTTTACACCATATGATTTCATTTGGCTAACAATAGTTGTAACTCTGGATAAAAGTTCTTGCAGTGATTCATTACTTTTCACGAACAAAATTTCAAAATCCCGACGAAGAGACTGAAGTTTCACAGTAATTACCTTCGATGACCCTTGAAAATCTTTCTGCAATATTGTCCAAGCTTTTTTTGCCATGGTTGTAGTGGTGATTCTTGAGAAGATGGACTCATGAACTATTTGTTGAATGAAAAATAGTGCCTTAGAATCCTTCTTTCTATTTTCTTTCAATTTTACTTCTTCATCTGGATCTGCAAATCCATTCTCAACCAAATCCCAAAGGTCTTGTGACATAAATAAAGTCTTCATTTTAATGCTCTAAAAATCATAACATTCACCTTTAAAGATAGGAATTAAAGGTTGAGAAATGCTTACAGTGCTTTTAATAGCAGCCATCATGTTACCCAACAGCTTACCTTCTCATGACAATATTAGCCATGAATTTGACTTGCAAATCTTCAAGATGGAATCAACCACTTGTACTTTGCTTGCCCACGTGATCGGAACTTGGCTCTGATACCAAAAATGTTGGGAAAAAAGAAAGATAGAATTAGTTCTCTGCAATGAGAACTCTATACAAGTGGCAATAAAGTCATAGTTAAAACTATTTTTTTAAAAAAATAGAATCTTCTTTTTTTTTTTTTTGCCTTGCTCAAAAACTTCAATACAGTACCATTTTTATAGGCACGATAAATCATGTTACCACTAATTCAGTTCACATATTTACATGAGTAACGACACCCACTATGAGATGGTTGTTCACACTCGGTCAACTAACAGCCACTAACTCAACTAAATGAATCATGGGAGACATGTACAAGGATCACGTTTCTTGCACTTTGAATCATCCACTCACATGTTCAACATGGTGAACTAGAATGATTTGAGTATCTGGGTGGATGCCAAAAGATGGTTGGGTTTTTTTTTAGACTTCATGAGTCCCATCTCATCGCTAGGTGCAAGAGGTTCATGGATAGGTGGCAGTGGAGCGGTAGGTAGCCATTGGCTGGGATTGTTGTTCAAATTTGGTGGTAAGAAAGTCAGGCTAAGAAGATGGGTGATGGTTGTGAGTAAAGGCTTCAGGAGGCTAGGTGGACTAAGCGCAAGTGGGTTGTGGTTTTGGGTTAGAGTGCACCAAAGCAAGAGATGGACCTGGAAGATTTTCTAGGCGGAGCTTGGAAGTAGGCGGATCGAACTCGATTGAATGGACTTGGCTTCGCCCACCTCTACCTGGGTTGCGCATCTTCCGACTGGACTGTTCCAAAATTCTCAGTTCTCTCCCTCTCCGCCATCGTGATGATTGTTGTGATGCTAATGAGGAATCATCGTACCGGGGCTCCTGCTCAGAGACAAAGTTAATCAAGATGGAAGCCTGATGCGTGTACGGTCCTATCGTTAGCTACATGGTTTGTAGTATGTTTTGCCACTACTTTACAGAAAAACACCATATCGAATCCTGTTAAATCCTCCCATCTAAGACTTGAGCAACTCATTCTATGAGGAGATTCAAAGCTCGAGATGATTGTGGCCACTTTGTCCACCATCTAGTAGACTAAAGGTAGGTTTTTTAGAGTTGCATAAACCTTGAACTTCAGATTACGAGGAACACCAACCCAGAATTGGTTCCAGTGGTTGGTGATGAGGCTGAAACCATCACCTCTAATGTGGCATTTTGCCATGAGGTTTCGAACCATTTGATTGTCTGGGCAAGATACGAAGAACTCATGTGGAGAGAGTTGTCGAATGGTTCAGGATCCGACTCTACGAGCTTTATGTACGTACCACGGTGCAAGAAATATCCTCTGTTTTGATCGATCTTCCAAAAGATTCCATATGTGCCGCTCGAATCAAGTAGTTGGATATTTCAGCCATTTCAGCTGTGAAGCGTAGGAAGACCTGGGGTGTATCAGCTCGGTTTGGGATTTGTGGAGGGGGTGATCACTTTGGTTGGACATGGCTGCTGGTTTGGTTTGCTGCATTGTGGTTTGGGAGGGATTGAACTTGCACCCACGGAAGGAATGACCAAATTTATAGCATTTATAGCATCAGATGGGGTTGCGGCAAGTTGCTATAAGGTGATCTAGGTCTCCACAATGGTAGCAAGAGCATCTTTTGAAAGGATTGGGAGAGATGGTGGAGTTTTGGTCAGTCCATCGAATAGGCTTGCCAAGTATGTTGGAAAGGGTTCTCCCCGGTGCCGCTGCAGCAGAGCAGGATGAAAGAGGGCGACCATACCTGAGTTGTTCAGCGTTGAGCCCTCTGACATGTTAAGTTTTTCCCATCCTGATTTGCTAACTTTCATTTTTGATGCCCGGCACCACCATCAGGCTTTTGGGACATTTTGTGTTATGAGACTGACATTTCTATTATGGATGGCACCGGTCCATACCTCTTTTTCAAGCAGCAGTGGCTGTTTGATGAAGCGCATGGCATGAGGCAAATGGTGGCTAGGAGGTGGTTTGGGCATAGGGAGAAGGGGTGGGTGAATTGCGGTTGGTGGGGTGGGGAGAACTTGTTCTCAGAATACGTCGGTGAATGTGGGGGTGATTGCCGGTGAGGAGAGAAGAGTCTCTCTCTAACCATCTTTTCCCAAATTTGTAAACTTCTTCCTTGAAGGGTGACTGGTTTTGCATAATAGACATTTTATTTATCTTTTCTAGAAAATAGATGTCCTACACTCTAGAATATACCATTTTTTTCATGATAAACTAAATACATCCAAATTATTTTTCTAAATATTATATTTTCAAGTATCAACTAATCAAAAAAAAAAAAAAAAAAAAATTTAGTCAAGAAAAATTCGCAATCCAAAATCTCATAACCCGGTTGCAGGCGATCATGTATTGAAATGCTAAGGTTTCTGCATGACTTTTCTCCATCAGACCACATATATTGTCTCTTGTGGACATTTCAATCGGCATGCATTAACTTATTCAAGGTATCCAATTGACCATCTCTCTGAGTCGCTTCTTCAACTACGTAGAATATTACCGCTACTTTGCCAATAGATGTGGATGACACTTGATGTCCACCATTGAGTGGTGTAGGATATTTGGGGCATCACTGACGATTATAGGAGTATAGAAGTTATGAAGTGCGGGTATGACAAATGATGGACTTTTGGGAACTATGAGAACATATGCAGATATTCAAATTGTGAGCCTCAATCCTACGTTGCGTGACTTTGTGGTTTATAAAATGCGAAAGCTACTGCTGCAATTATGGTAACAATCAGGTTGGATCGGATATAGACTAGGTCAAAATATGTCATTTACTAAATGAATCAAAAATTCTAAATCAAACTCGATCTTTCTATTAAACGGAACCTGATCCATATAACTTATTGGATAAGTAAATTAAAAGGGTTAAACAAATTAAATGAATTTTAAATAACTTGAGTAGGTAATAGGTCAGTACTTTAAACCTGAATATAGTGATGGCAATTGAGCAGGTCGGGTGAAAAATTTATCAACTCAAACTTGATTTATTTATTAAATAAGTCAAAAATTCAAATCTAAATTTAATCTATTTATTAAATAGAAAATCCAATCCGACCAATATAACCCATCTCTTAAATAGGTCAAGTCAGATTAAATAGATTAATTAGGTTAAACATATTAAATAAGTTAGATACAGATTAAACATATTTTTAAATTGATTAAATAGGTTGAATGAATTGGATCATAATCCAACCCAATTATTATATAGGTCAAAATGGGTTAAACGAGTTAAAAATCTAAATCTAAACTCAAACCATTTACTAAATGGGTCTAGACAGGTTGACCTATTTATATCAAACCCATACTTGTTTAAAGCAGATTATTCGTGGATTGGATTAATGGATCAGCTCACAAATTGCCATTCTTACCTGAACATGACCTGTTTAATAAACATGTTAAGTAAGATCAACCATTTTTTTTTGGCTAGTACCTTTTTGGGCCAAATTTGAATGGGTCGAATTGATGCATAGGGACATAAACTTCCACCCCTAGCTGGAAGTGGGTTCAGGTAAGACCAACATAGTTTAACATGAGTCTTTCTTAATTTGAATTTGAGTTTATAATTTTCTTCAAATCTGGCCTTGTCAATTTTTGGATACCTAAGTTTAATATGTTAGACCTGTTATTTGAATTAATTTCTGTATGACATGAACAAGCTTAACTACATTTGATCAAGTTAAAACTTGTAACTGAAGATTCTTTTTTTTTTTTTTTTATAGTAGAGTGATATATATTTCACCTTCTTTATTAGTCTCATAAAAGTAAGTCGAGATTAACTAACTTGTTTGCATGGTTGCTTCATAGATGAATATTTAATATCATGAAATTCACAATCAAAAGTATTCTCAAAAAAAAAAAAAAAAAAAAAAAAAAACCATGACCAAAGGGGGGAAATATCATGTAATGATTTTAGACAATAGTTTAGTAGATCTAATCTTTTAATACCCTCATTGTTGTGACAATGCTACAAAGGGCAGATGGTTACAAAGCATGCAGACATTTTAATATTTTGTATTATTTGCAAAGCCTTCGAGTAAACCTAGAATTTCAAATGCCAACTTATTTAGAAACTCTAAATTTAATATTTGGTATGCACATTTTTTGGTAAAATTACTTATTTAAAATATTAAAATTATAGGAAAAGATTGAAATTGATATTTTCTTGGCCAAACATAAGATGTTACCTCAAGAAGTTGACTTATTATTGTCATGCCCCGAACTCATCACCATCATATAACATGGCTGCATGAACCCTAAAGCAGTGTCCTAGAGATCATGCAAGGCTCATAGAATATATAAAATCTTGAATAAAATCATAATTTATTTAAAATAATAAATGACCAAATATGTCAACTTAATAGATTCATCATAGTCAAATAAACTTGTTTAATTATAATTATTCAAATATTCATCAATATTAGAAATTAAACTAACTAATAAAGTAATAGCTCTGGTACTCGAACTTCATACCCAATCCAATCAATGCTACATGTTCTGTGACTCTAAAAAAAAAGAAAGAATTGAGGGTGTGAACTTTATAATACAGTAAGAATCCTATTACACTTACACCAATATAATAATAAAATTTAAAAATAATGAATGAGCAGTATCAAATAAAAATCATAAGTCACAAAATCTTATATCGGGTATCTAATATAACTCAATAGTTATATAAATATATATCATAAATTATGTATTATCATGAATCCATCATAAATATCACCAATGGATTTATATGACTTACCATTTATGTTTTGTTAACATATTCCAAATCAATACCTATCTTTCAGTTTGGACTAACCATGTTCATATATACTTCGGCCCGTGACTAGAAACCATAAACCATCCTTCAATATGTGATGATAAAATATAATATCTGTGCTTCGGTCCATGGTGGTAAAGCAAGATATCCAGGCTTCTGCTCATGGTGATAAAGCAAGATATCCAGGCTTCTGCCTATGGTGGCAAACTAGAAAACCATGCTTCAACCCATTAGGGCAAACCAGAATATTTATACTTTGGTTTGTGATGGTAAATCAAGGTATCATGATTCGCTCCATAACTGATAGTGTAAAATGTCATGATTTAGCTCATGACCTACAATCCATATCATGGCTAGTCTAAATCCTCTCATATAATTAATAAACTATATAATAATTTATATTATATTTTTTGTTTAATTTTAAAATATCAGATATCATATTTTCAACAACCGAAATAGTCTATATATATGTGTATGTGTAATAAAGAATCATATATATAACACAAAGCTAAAAATCATCATGCATGATACAAAATATACATACATATAATTATGTAAAGGGATCCTTGCCACAGTAATTAATCAATTTTTTGATCTACGAACTCAAAGTCAAGATGTTCCACTTGACATCTTGTGCAGACAATTATACCTCTATATAATCAAGATCAATATAACAATTATAGGTTATCCTAATGATGGAAAAATTAACATCAGTGATTGTGACATTATAAGTCTGGACCCTTCCAAAGGTTAACTAATTAATTGGATTTAGTCTAGATTCTAGATCCTCTACTGATCCATAGGGTATCTAGAGAGATAAAAAATAATAATAAAAGAGAAAGAAAGGAAAGAGCAATTTATCATTATTTATTTATTTATTTATTTATTATTATTATTATTATTATTATTATTATTATTTCTCCTCTCTTTCTCTCTCTTTCTCTTGTTTTCTTCTTTCTTCTTTATGATAACAGGAGAAGAGGAGATCTTAGGCCAACCATCTTCCATGGCCAAAGCCTTTGATGGTAGTGACCATGATGACATTAGTGGTGGTGGCATTAGTCCTCGGCAACCAAAATGTGGCCACATCCAACAATGATGGCCAATTCAACAGAAGGAAAGAAAAATAAGAAATAGGGAAGGTTCGATCCACCATAAAATTTGACGAACAATGGCTCAATCTAGCCATCAAAGGCTTCCTAGGGTTTGGGAAAGAAAAGGTAAAGAGGAATAGGAGATTGAATACCTCAACTATGATGATCAATTGATGGTGGCTCACTAGCAATGCTCGATGGAAAATCAAATAAATGCCATGATTTTGCTAGTGATTTGATTGAAGATTTGCATGATGCATGGAGGAAGATGGGAGGAAATTTATAGATTAGAGTTTTAAGATTTTTGACGAAGTTTAATTTATCTTAGAACTCCCCTTTCCATCATAATCACGGAAGAGGAAGACTCTGGTCGAGAGTCTTCCTCTAATTGGAGTCTTCCTCCCCTATCACATGCATTGCATGTGAATGGCCCCAAAAGGGCTATCTAGGCTAGGTTAATCTGGGTTCCATGATGATCAAGTGGGCTGGGCTTGCTTCCTTATGGATTGGAGTCTTACAGTTATAAAGTTATTTTTGAAAATAATTTACATTAATAATGCTTAATGGTTCTTGTTCAAATAAATCACAACTTTATGGGTTTATATATTAGATTTCTCCTAGTAATTTATGATAAAGTTTATATGTAATATCAAAACATCATAAAGGAGTTGTATTAGAATTGGAGCTAGAAATAGATGGCCCTACTTATTTTACCAAGAAAAAGAAAAAAAAAAGGTCTTACTATTCATGCCTAGTAATCCATACAATAATTGCTAATTATGTAAGTCTCATATGTTGACTTTTAAAGTTGCACATTGTTAAAGTATTAATATTGATAATGAAGGGAAATCCTAATTTTTCAGTCCAGGTTCGTTCAGATCTGATCAGATCAAGAGATATATTTCAAAAAATTTTCTCTTTGATCTAGATCAGATCTTGACATATTTCAGATCTAATTATTATTATTTTAAAAATTTAAATAAAATTAGATAAATTAAATCAGATTTAATTTACCTTGATATGGGTAATCCTATTACCCATTGATGATCCTGTTTGCAGCGGAAGATTCTGGATCTTAGCCACGCAAGCGCCTGGCCTCTACCGATATCCACTCAGGCTGAATCTGAAGATCCTCTTCTTCTCTATTACGTCTCTAAAAATCAGATCTGAATCTGATCTGGAGGATCTTCAAAACTCCTTTTGAAGATTAGCAGTCGTCCTTTGCAGCAGTGCAGCCTTCTAGCTTTCACTCATCTTTCTTTGATCTGGATCGTACCAACCAAGGTCCAAAACTCCTTTTGGACATGGAGAGCAAGGGGAGAAGGTGGTTTGGCATGGAGGAAGAGGGGAGAGGCAGCCTTGGGGCATGGGAAATTGTGATTCAATCATAATCTGAGTTGAGCGCACGATCTTATTTATAGACTAAGCGTGATCCAACTCCTCTTCTTCCCAACCAATCACAACTCTTTGTGAAATCAGTTCTAAATTTGATTGATGGAAATAGAGTCCCCTGGATTCCTCCTTAGAGGATGCCTAAGACCGATCAAAGTTAGTTCTTAGGAGAACTCTAGTTGAAATCCGAAAAGGAGATGGAGTCCCTGTCCAACAGGGACTCCTAGGCGCCTCCAACTTGGGCACACGCCTAGGATGGCGTGCGCCCTCCTTCTTGCCAGGTTCTGACAGGAGAACAGGCCCCCACTAGCTCTCCAATAGGTGCATGACATGTGGTCAAAAGTCAAAGTATCAATGGTCAATATTTGACCAGTCAAAGGTAGACTTTTGACCAAAGTCAAAGAACAAGAAATGGCAGGTGACCAAAAATGGCAGGTAATGTCTTACAAAATAAGACAACCTTTTCTGACTTGGACAACCTCCAGTCAGACCATATGAAGGCCTCTGATTGAGCACAAACTCCTTTGGCTCAGATCAGGACAACTTATTTATGATAGTAAAAGAAGAACGTTAGGTTCAATCGAGTGCTAGCACGATTTTCTTGAACCTAATTGAATCTCATTCAGATCAATTGAACTGGATCAGTTCAATTGATGATCACCAGATTCAAATCCTTGTTTGTGTGACCCAGTTAGGTTCAGTTCTGTATGGTAATGGGATATGTCATGATCTCTATCATCGACATCATCGAAACTCCTTTCGATGGATCAGAACTCTTCTGATTCGAACAGCTAGAATGATCGATCATCTAAATCATTCTAATTGCTCCCAAAATCCACCAGTGACACCTAGCAGTATATGGTGGCAACCCATCAGAGCTGAATGTGAACCTCTTGGTGCAGCTACCTGTGTGATTAAGTTCTTCTATCTTGAGCCCCGATCAGATTAGGGTTTAAGGTGAACTCGTCAAACCCTAGTCTCTGTCATATGATGTAATCATTCGATTCGAAGTCCAATGTGAAAATCTAAATAGAAACTCTTTCTATTATTTCACTCTACCATGGCCATGGGCTTCTGGACTTGATTCTCATGATTATCATAGGGCTACTCCTCTACCACCGAGGTAGATAGATTCCATCTTGATGCAATCCAGTTCCTACAATGAACATGCTATAGCCAACATACACCTCAGGGTTCCATATGGCTAGGAGACCGAGTAATGGTGTAGTCAAACTATAACACCCTCAAGGTGAACTGCCGATGCATCTCAGGATCAAAGAACCAGACACACTACTGCAGCATCGAGTCAGTCATTGACGAGAAGGTAGACTCCCTAATGACTACTCGAGGTGGTCACGCTCAGTGCCCTCATTCTCTAACGAGTACCTGTACTCTCGCTCCGGATGTCTCCACACCATAGACTCAAGACTCATCTACTAAAGAGAAGCGATTGTACACCAACCTTCCGGATCAATCACCATCCTCGTGATGATCCTATGGTCGGAGCAATTTATGAGTTAATAATGATTATTCATGTCTTAAATTTTCAACTCTTGAAAATATGAATTATCATTACCATTAACTCAAAGGATGTATCACAGACACTAAATACACATATGTGATAGAAAATAATCCATTTTATTGATTATTAGTCAAAATTATAATTTTGCCCCTAGAAGTGTATTACAAGTGTCAGCCAATTCTGGCTTCTAGGGCACATATATCTAACAATCTCCCACTTGTCCTAAAGCCAATTGGCTACAAGTCTAAGTCCCATCTTCTCAAGGTGGGCTTCGATCTTCTGCTGCCCAACGGCTTTGTAAGTGGGTCTGCCACATTATCTGTGGAGTTGACTCTCTTGACCTCGACATAATCCTTTTTGAGGTAATCGTGGATGAGATGGTATCGCCGCTCAATATGCTTGGATTTCTGGTGAGACCTCGGCTCCTTAGCAAGGGCTATGGCGCCATTGTTGTCGCAGTATAGAGGAATGGCATCTGATGGCATTACTTCGATTTCTGCAGCAAACTTCTTGTACCAGAATGCTTCCTTCGCAGCCTCTGATGCAGCGATATATTCTGCTTCCATGGTGGAATCTGCTATCATTGTTTGCTTGGAACTCTTTCAGCTGACAACTCCACCATTGCACACAAACAGACTGCCAGATGTCGACTTTCGATCATCTATATCAGACATGAAATCTGAGTCTGTGTATCCCTGGACTTGGAGTTCTCCATTACCAAAGACCAATATCATATCCTTAGTTCTTCTCAAGTACTTAAGGATACATTTCACAGAAGTCCAGTGTTCTTCATCCTGGATTTGACTGATATCTGCTTGTGACACTCACAGCATGGGCTATATCAGGTCGTGTACATAGCATGGCATACATGAGGCTCCCTATTGCAGAAGCATAAGGGATCTTGCTCATGCATTCTATTTCCTCAGGTGTGCTGGGGCACATCTTCTTGGAAAGATGAATACCATGTCTGAAGGGTATTAATCCCCTCTTAGAGTTTTCCATACTAAACCTCTTTAGTACTTCCTCTATGTACATCTTCTGTGAAAGTCCTAGCATCCTATTCGGTCTATCCCTATAGACCTTAATTCCTAGAATAAAGGATGCTTCACCTAGGTCTTTCATGGAGAATTCCTTGGACAACCACATAATTTGACTATTGTCAATCATGGGAATATCATTTCCAATAAGGAGGATGTCATCCACGTACAATACGAGGAAGACAACAGCGCTCCCACTGACCCTTTTGAAAACACATGGTTTCTCTTCATTTTTGATGAAACCAAACTTTTTGATCACATCATTGAAATGAGTGTTCCAGCTCCGAGATGCTTGCTTAAGTCCATATATGGACCTTTGCAGCTTGCAAACCTTGTGATCAGTATCACTGGATGTGAAACCTAGCGGCTGTTCCATATAGATATCTTCCTCAAGATATCCATTTAAGGAAATGCCATTTTCACGTCCATTTGCCATATTTCATAATCGAAATAGGCTGCAACGGCAAGCAATGTGCGGATGGATTTTAGCATAGCCACTAGGAAAAAAGGTATCCTGATAGTCAATGCCTTCACGTTGACTATATAACCTTTTGCCACTAGTCTAGCCTTGAATGTCTCCACATTCCATCTGCACCAATCTTTCTCTTGAAGATCCATTTACACCCAATAGGTACTATACCTTCTGGTGGATCTACCAAGGTCCAGACTTGGTTTGAGTGCATCGAGTCAATTTCTGACTGCATTGCCTCTAGCCATTTCTCGGAGTCGATATCTGATATCGCCTCGTTGTAGGTTTTGGGATCATCACCATGAGCACCATTACCTACGAGGAACATTTTCTCTACTTCCTCTGAAATAATACCTAAGTATCTTTCAGGGGGATGGAAAACTCTTTTCGATCTACGAGGTGGAGGAGGTAGTGTTCTTATTGGCTCAACCTGATTTGGTTTCACTTGGTCCTTAGCTCTTTGTACTTGTGAGACTTTCTCATCAAGCTTGATCTGCTTTCCAATGCCGCTATCTTGAATAAACTATTTTTCAAGAAAGATGGCATGTCGACTCACAATCACATTGTGGTCTTCTGGAATGTAGAAATAGTATCCTAATGACTCTTTAGGATATCCTATGAATCGAGCTCTAAAGGACCTAAACTCTAACTTGTCCGCTTGTTGTCTTTTGACATGAGCCGGACAATCCCAAATTCTGAGATGACTCAGACTTGGTTTCTTACCGTGCCATATCTCATACGGTGTGGTAGGAACGGATTTTAGAGGGAACCCTATTCAGTAGATAAATTGAAGTTAATAATGAGTGTTCCCAAAGAAAATCAGGGAGGTCTGTGAAGCTCATCATGGATCGAACCATATCTAATAGGGTTCGATTTTTCCATTCTGAAATCCCGTTGAGTTGAGGTGTTCCTGGTGGAGTCCATTGAGAGACTATGCCATTTTTTTCTTTGAGATAGTCTAGGAATTTCCGGCTAAGGTATTCACCTCCTCGATCTGATCGAAGAACCTTAATGGATTTTTCTAGTTTATTTTTCTACTTCATGTCTGAATTCTTTGAACTTTTCAAAAGCTTCAGACTTGTGTCTCATAAGATACACATACCCATACCTAGATAGATCATCGGTAAAGGTAATGAAGTAGACAAAATTGCCTCTAGCCGGCACATCAAATGGGCCGCACACATCAGTATGTACTAGGGCAAGGAGATCTGTGGCCCTCTCCCCATGTCCAACAAAAGGGAGTTTAGTCATTTTGCCTTGAAGACAAGATTCACAAGTTGGATATGACTCGAAAGTCAACGGACTCAATAGCCCATTTTTCTCCAATTTGTTGATCCTATCTTCTGCTATATGACCTAATCTCAGGTGCCATAGATATCTATCGTTTGGACTATCCCTAGGTCGTTTGGCATTCACGTTTTGCTCGATAGTTAGAATAGGTACATCAATATGTAGCTGATAAAGACCATTAATAAGGAAACCATTTGCAATTTTATTTCTTTCATAAAGAATGTTACAATGGTCCTTAAAGAAGGTGATCACATAACCTTCTTGTGCTAAGCATGAAACAGAAATCAAATTCCTGCTAGCTGCAGGCACAAAATAACAGTCTTTCAAAACTAAGTCTAAACCAGATGGTAATCGAAGAGGATATGTTCCCACGGCTACTGCAGCAACTCTTGCTCCATTACCGACGCGTAGGATCATGTCTCCATCCCTCAGCCTCTTGCTATCCTCAAGACCCTGCATGGAAGTGCACAGATGAGCACTAGAACCAGAGTCAAGCACCCAACTGGATGCAGAAGAAATCGTAAGGTTAGACTCAATAACGAGCATACCTCCAGAAGGACCTTCCTTCTTGTTCTTCAGGGTGGCCAGGTAAGTAGGGCAGTTCCGCTTCTAATGGCCATCGTTGTTGCAATGAAAATACTTTTCTTTGACATCGATATTTTTCTTCGGCTCTGCCTTCTTCTTCTTTGCTCATTCCATCTTTTGCTTTTTCACAGACTTCCTTTTCTTTCCAGAAGACTTTTTTTTGAAAGAAGTCCATTTCATAGCAAGAACTGAGCCTTTAGAACCTTTCATAGAAAGCTCAGCAGTAACCAGCATATTAATTAATTCGGTCAAGGAATTTTAAAGTTTATGCATGTGGAAATTCATGATGAATTGCCCATATGCATCAGTCAAGGATTGTAGAATAATATCATTCTGCAGGTCCAAGTCTAACTTCACACCGAGCTTCTCAAGCTCTTCCATGTCCTTGATCATCATCAGACAGTGATCTTGGACTGACTGCCCATCACGCATCTTAGCCTTAAAAAGTCATTTCATGACTTGATATTTGGCTGCGCGACTCTATTCACCAAACATCTCTTGCAGGTGAGCCAACATTTGGCGAGCAGTCTCGATATCTTTATGTTGGCGCTGGAGCTCATCAGACATCGAGCCTAACATGTAATATCTGACCTTATTATCTTCGTCTATCTATTTTTCTAGAAACGCTCTCTGTTCAGTGGATGGATGGGCTGGCAAGATGGGAGGGTCCTGGTGAAGAAAAATCCTGATTTTTTGATCCAGGTTCGTTTAGATCTGATCAGATCAAGAGATATATTTTAAAATTTTTTCTCTCAATCCCAATCAGATCTTGATATGTTTCAGATCTGATTCTTATTATTTTAATTATTAAAATAAATTTAGATAAATTAAATCAAATTTAACTTACCTTGAATCGGGTAATCCTATTACCCGTTGATGATCCTGTATGCAGCGGAAGGTTATGGATCTTAGCCACGCAAGCGCCTGGCCTCTACCGATATCCACTCGGACTGGATCTGGAGATCCTCTTCTTTTCTATCATGTCTTCAAAAATTAGATCTGGATCTGATCTAGAGGATCTTCAAAACTTCTTTTGAAGATCAGCAGTCATCCTTTACAGCAGTGCAGCCTTCTAGCTTTCACTCGCCTTTCTTTTATCTGGATCACACCAACTAAGGTCCAAAACTCCTTTTGGACATGGAGAGCAAGGGGAGAAGATGGTTTGGCATGGAGGAAGAGGGGAGAGACAGTCTTGGGGCGTGGGGAATTAAGATTCAATCATCTAATGTAATTTGAGTTGGGCACAGGGTCTTATTTATAGACCGACTGTGATCCAGCTTCTTTTCTTCCCAACCAATCACAACTCTTTGTGAAATCAGATCTAAATCTGATTGGTGGAAATAGAGTCCCCTGGATTCCTCCTTAGAGGGTGCCTAAGACCAGTCAAAGTTGATTCTTAGGAGAACTCTAATTGGAATCCAAAAAGGTGATGGAGTCCATGTCCAACAAGGACTCCTAGGCGCCTCCAACTTGGGCACATGCCAAGGGTGGCGTGCGCCCTCTTTCTTGCCAGATTCTGGTAGGGGGACAGGCCCCCACCAGCTCTCCAATAGGTGCATGACATGTGGTCAAAAGTCAAAGTGTCAATGGTCAATGTTTGACCAGTCAAAGGTAGACTTTTGACCAAAGTCAAAGAACAAGAAATGGCAGGTGACCAAAAATGGCAGGTAATGTCTTACAAAATAAGACAACCTTTTCTGACTTGGACAACCTCCAGTCAAACCATATGAAGGCCTTTGATTGAGCACAAACTCCTTTGGCTCAGACAGGACAACTTATTTATGATAGCAAAAGAAGAACGTTAGATTCAATCGAGTGCTAGCACGATTTCCTTGAACCTAATTGAATCTCATTCAGATCAATTGAACTGGATCGGTTCAATTGATGATCACCAGATTCAAATCTTTGTTTGTGTGATCCAGTTAGGTTCAGTTCTGTATGATAATAGAATATGTCATGATCTCTATCATCGACATCATCGAAACTTCTTTCGATGGATCAGAACTCTTCTGATTCGAACAGCTAGAATGATCGATCATCTAAATCATTCTAATTGCTTCCCAAAATCCACCAGTGACACCTAGCAGTATATGGTGGCAACCCATCAGAGCTGAATGTGAACCTCTTGGTGTAGCTACCTGTGTGATTAAATTCTTCTATCTTGAGCCCCGATTAGATTAGGATTAAGGTAAACTCGTCAAACCCTAGTCTCTGTCATATGATGTAATCATTCGATTCGAGTCTGATGTGAAAATCTAAATAAAAACTCTTTCTATTATTTCACTCTACCATGGCCATGGGCTTCTGGACCTGATTCTCATGATTATCATAGGGCTACTCCTCTACCATCGAGGTAGATAGATTCCATCTTGATGCCATCCAGTTTCTACAATGAATATGCTATAGCCAACTTACACCTCAGGATTCCATATGGCTAGAAGACCGAGTAATGGTATAGTCAAACTATAACATCCTTAAGGTGAACTATCGATGCACCTCAGGTCAAAGAACCAGACACACTACTGTAGCATCGAGTCAGTCATTGATGAGAAAATAGACTCCCTAATGATTACTCGAGGTGGTCACGCTTAGTGCCCTCGTTCTCTAACGAGTACCTATACTCTCGCTCTGGTGTCTCCACACCGTAGACTCAAGACTCATCTACTAAAGAGAAGCGATTGTACACCAATCTTCTGGATCAATCACCATCCTCGTGATGATCCTATGGTCGAAAGCAATTTATAAGTTAATAATGATTATTCATATCTTAAATTTTTAACTCTTGAAAATATGAATTATCATTACCATTAACTCAAAGGATGTATCATAGACACTAAATACACATATGTGATAGAAAATAACCCATTTATTGATTTTAGTCAAAATTATAATTTTGCCCCTAGAAGTGTATTACAAGTGCCAGCCAATTCTGGCTTCTAGGGCACATATATCTAATACCTGATCCAAAACATGAGTTAACTTCTCGGAACCCAAAATAATTTTGTAGTTCCTGAGCCAATCTTTATAATTGGGTTCAGTCAGTCTATGTGTGTCCAGGATACGTGCCAATGAGTTGGACGCAGATATTTTTCTGTAGAGAGTCAAAGATTCTAGTTAGATACTATAATTTTGACTTGACCAATTTATTTAGAAATTTTATTTTTAAACAAATTAGCTTCCACTATTTTCTCGGATCCCTACACTCCCACTGTAAAGATGCAAAAATCTCCACGATTAATGATTTCTAGTGGGTGGTGCGATCTCACCAACTGACTCATCACCTCACCTAACAGTTATTGGTGATGGGTTAGCCAATGAGTGAACAACTCTTGTTCAATGATTCTCTAATCATGGTGCACCCAAACTTGGTCTCTAATTCATGAATCTCACCGTATCCGAAATATTGATCCACTCCTTAGTTAAGTCAGACCCACCATTTGCATAGACTGGGAATTCCTAATTGAGTCTCTCACCGTATCCAAAATATTGAGCCCAACTCATCCTCCAGCCCATAGCATCCAATGCCTAATAGACATGGTTGCATCTTTCTCGGTGCAACTGAGCCACTGTATCCAATCGAGAACAATCAACCCCGGGAAGGGCCCGCACATCTACAATGGTGGAAGACCTCAGACTTAATCTTTTCTTAGGGAGAATTGATTCAGGTCTCATTAAACTAGACTTGTCATAGTCATAACAATTATGACTAACCTAGTGGCATGGGTTAGCTCGGAATTATTGACCACCTCAGATCAGAACTGTGTCAACAGATATGGCCAGGTAAGTGAGATCGGTGGAAGGAAATATGCCATTAACTCGTACAAGAACGCATTCAGGTCGAGTAGCTTCCAATTAAAAATCAGTCGGTCGTATGTGCCAAACTTACCTTAGACACCAAATTGTTGAGTCAGAACCAATTGGGTTAGCCTACAATCCAGACTCTAACCTCTGAGCCTAATTAGGTCTTGCTTGATCGTGACTCGATCTTGACCCAGACTTAATCCTATTAGGCTGGTCAATTTAAGCATTGTTGATCCCATCTAACCAACTCTTGATTCGGTTTGATCAACCGCTTAGACCTAATTGAGCTACCCAAGCCCGAACCCAGTATTATGAATATGTCTTAGATCTAAAAAATTCTCAATTTTAGACCTAATTAATATTCCATAATCTTAATTTTTAATTAAGTAGGGTTCATAAACAAAATATGCACAATAAATCCTAGGATTTCAGGATCTAGGAATTTTGCAGAAAGTAAGTTTTTTGGATTTCTGATTAAGGACGAACATGCAGCACCCCTACACATCATAAGAACACCCCATCGAATGGGAAAGAGAGGGCCTTTAAACCCTTCTTCGTTCTTATGACCGGACGGCCAAGAGGAACGCCTTAATCAGGAACATTCAATACTACAAAACAGTTTATAGATCTATATCAAATATCTCATATACAAATTAGATCTAATCATGGCATATTTTGCATACATCTCATGTATCGAATCATGCATATTTTCAGATCTAAATTATCTCATAATAATCTAAAAAATTAGATTTAAATTGATCTAATCAAAATAAATTCTAATCTAGACAATTATGTAGAACTATTCTACAACTAGTCTAGACATGCATCAATCATATCTCATATGATATTTAAAATTAAATAATTTTTATTTACTATTTTTTAGATATTATTATAACAATTATAATATCAAAAAATAGTAAATAAATAGATCTAAAATATGATTTAATCAAATTAAATTGAAAACATGCAAGACTATTCTATAGAACTATTCTATTTTAGAACTAGTCATGCATATTTTCTAATCTTAGATCCAAATCATTTAATTTTAATTTTTTCTGATTTTAGATCTGATCACATCTCATGTGACATCTGAAATCACTTATTTTTTAATTAAAATAAATTTAAAATTAGATCTAAACACTTTTAGAACCTTGGCTCTGATACCAGTTGAAGGAAAAAATCCTGATTTTTCGGTCTAGGTTCGTTCAGATCTGATCAATCAAGAGATATATTTTCAAAAAAAATTTTTTTCTTTGATCCTAATTCAGATCTTGATATATTTTAGATCTAATTCTTATTATTTTTAAAAATAAAAATAAAATTAAGATAAATTAAATCAAATTTAATTTATCTTGATGTGGGTAATCCTATTACCCGTTGATGATCCTTGTTGCAGCGGAAGGTTCTGGATCTAGCCACGCAAGTGCCTGGCCTCTACCGGTATCCACTCAGGCTGGATCTGAAGATCCTCTTCTTTCTCTATCATATCTCCAAAAATTCAGATCTGGATCTGATCTGGAGGATCTTCAAAAACTTTTTTGAAGATCAGCAGTCGTCCTTTGCAGCAGCGCAGCCTTCTAGCTTTCTGTCGCCTTTCTTTTGATCTGGATTCGCACCAACCAAGATCCAAAACTCCTTTTGGACGTGGAGAGGGGAGGGGAGAAGTGAACTTGGCATGGAGGAAGAGGGGAGAGGCAGCCTTGGGGCATGGGAAAATTGCATTCACTTCAGAATTGAGTTGGGCGCAGGGTCTTATTTATAGACTAATGCGTGATCCAACTCCTCTTCTTCCCAACCAATCACAACCCTTTGTGAAATCAGATCTAAATCTGATTGGTGGGAATAGAGTCCCTTGGATTCCTCCTTAGAGGGTGCCTAAGATCAGTCAAAGTTGGTTCTTAGGAGAACTCTAATTGGAATCCAAAAAGGAGATGGAGTCCCTGTCCAACAAGGACTCTTGGGCGCCTCCAGCTTGGGCACACGCCAAGGGTGGCGTGCGCCCTCCTCCTTGCCAGGTTCTGGTAGGGGGACAGGCCCCCACCAGCTCTCCAATAGGTGCATGACACATGGACAAAAGTCAAAGTGTCAATGGTCAACATTTGACCAGTCAAAGGTCAACTTTTGACCAAAGTCAAAAGACGAAAAATGGCAGGAGATAGCATCCAACTGGATGCAGAAGAAATCGTAAGGTAGTAGACTCAATAACGAGCATACCTCCAGAAGGACCTTCCTTCTTGTTCTTCAAGGGTGGCCAGGTAAGTAAGGGCAGTTCCGCTTCTAATGGCCATCGTTGTGCAATGAAAATATCTTTTTCTTTGACACGATATTTTTCTTCGGCTCTGCTCCTTCTTCTTTGCTCATTCCATCTTTGCTTTTTCAACAGACTTCCTTTGCTTTTCCAGGAAGACTTTTTTTTGAAAGACGTCCATTTCATAGCAAGGAACTGAGCTTCTGTTAGAACCTTTCATAGAAATCCAGCAGTAACACAGCATTATTAATTATATTCGGTCAAGGAATTTTAAAGTTTATGCATGTGGAAATTCGATGAATTTGCCCATATGCATCAGTCAAGGATTGTAGAAATTAATATCATTCTGCAGGTTCCAAGTTCTAACTTCAACACCGAGCTTCTCAAGCTCTTCCATGTCCTGATATCTCACAGTGAGCTTGGACTTGAATGCACCATCCGCATCTTAGCCTTAAAAGTCATTTCATGATTGACTTTTTAACTGCGGCGATCTATTCACACAACACCTCTTGCAGTGAGCCCAAACATTTGGCGAGCAGTCTCGATATCTTTATGTTGGCGCTGGAGCTTTCATCAGACTCGAGCCTACATGTAATATCTGACCTTATTATCTTCGTCTATCTATTTTTCTAGAAACGCTCTCTGTTCAGTGTGGATGGGCTTGGCAAGATGGGAGGGTCCTGGTGAAGAAAAATCCTGATTTTTTGATCCAGGTTCGTTTAGATATCTGATCAGAATCAAAGAGATATATTATTTAAAATTTTTTTTCTCTCAATCCCAATCAGATTCTTGATATGTTTCAGATTCTTGATTCTTATTATTTAATTATTAAAATAGAATTTAGATAAATTTAATCAAATTTAACTTACCCTTGAATCGGAGTATCCTATTACCCGTTGATGATCCTGTATGCCAGCGGAAGGTTATGGATCTTAGCACGCAAGCGCCTGGCCTCTACCGATATCCACTCGGACTGGATCTGGAGATCCTCTTCTTTTCTATCATGTCTTCAAAAATTAGATCTGGGATCTGATCTAGAGGATCTTCAAAATCTTCTTTTGAAGATCAGCAGTCATCCTTTACAGCAGTGCAGCCTTCTAGCTTTCACTCGCCTTTCTTTTATCTGGATCACACCAACTAAGGTCCAAAACTCCTTTTGGACATGGAGAGCAAGGGGAGAAGATGGTTTGGCATGGAGAAGAGTGGGAGAGACAGTCTTGGGCGTGGGGAATTAAGATTCAATCATCTAATGTAATTTGAGTTGGGCACAGGGTCTTATTTATAGACCGACTGTATCCAGCTTCTTTTCTTCCCAACCAATCACAACTCTTTGTGAAATCAGATCTAAATCTGATTGGGTGGAAAATAGAGTCCCTGGATTCCTCCTTAGAGGGTGCCTAAGATCAGTCAAAGTTGATTCTTAGGAGAACTCTATGGAAATCCAAAAGGTGATGGAGTCCATGTCCAACAAGGACTCCTAAGGCGCCTCCAACTTGGGCCACATGCCAAGGGTGGCGTTGCGCCCTCTTTTCTTGCCAGATTCTGGTAGGGGGACAGGCCCCACCAGCTCTTCAATAGGTGCATGACATGTGGTCAAAAGTCAAGTGTTAATGGTCAATGTTTGACAGTCAAGTAGACTTTTGACCAAAGTCAAAGAACAAGAAATGGCAGGTGAACCAAAAATGGTAGGTAATGTCTTACAAAATAAGACAACCCTTTTCTGACTTGGCAA
>QRFJ01000639.1:652269-775492 GCA_006176705.1 Cocos nucifera
GGACAACCTCCAGTCAAACCATATGAAGGCCTTTGATTGAGCACAAACTCCTTTGGCTCAGACAGGACAACTTATTTATGATAGCAAAAGAATAACGTTAGATTCAATCGAGTGCTAGCACGATTTCCTTGAACCTAATTGAATCTCATTCAGATCAATTGAACTGGATCGGTTCAATTGATGATCACCAGATTCAAACCCTTGTTTGTGTGATCCAGTTAGGTTCAGTTCTGTATGGTAATGGGATATGTCATGATCTCTATCATCGACATCATCGAAACTTCTTTCGATGGATCAGAACTCTTCTGATTCGAACAGCTAGAATGATCGATCATCTAAATCATTCTAATTGCTCCCAAAATCCACCAGTGACACCTAGCAGTATATGGTGGCAACCCATCAGAGCTGAATGTGAACCTCTTGGTGCAGCTACCTGTGTGATTAAGTTCTTCTATCTTGAGCCCCGATCAGATTAGGATTAAGGTGAACTCGTCAAACCCTAGTTCTCTGTCATATGATGTAATCATTCGATTCGAGTCTGATGTGAAAATCTAAATAGAAACTCTTTCTATTATTTCACTCTACCATGGCCATGGGCTTCTGGACTTGATTCTCATGATTCATCATAGGGCTGCTCCTCTACCACCGAGGTAGATAGATTCCATCTTGATGCCATCCAGTTCCTACAATGAATATGCTATAGCCAACATACACCTCAGGATTCCATATGGCTAGAAGACCGAGTAATGGTATAGTCAAACTATAACATCCTTAAGGTGAACTATCGATGCACCTCAGGTCAAAGAACCAGACACACTACTGTAGCATCGAGTCAGTCATTGACGAGAAAGGTAGACTCCCTAATGATTACTCGAGGTGGTCACGCTTAGTGCCCTCGTTCTCTAACGAGTACCTATACTCTCGCTCTGGTGTCTCCACACCGTAGACTCAAGACTCATCTACTAAAGAGAAGCGATTGTACACCAATCTTCTGGATCAATCACCATCCTCGTGATGATCCTATGGTCGAAAGCAATTTTATGAGTTAATAATGATTATTCATGTCTTAAATTTTTAACTCTTGAAAATATGAATTATCATTACCATTAACTCAAAGGATGTATCATAGACACTAAATACACATATGTGATAGAAAATAACCCCTTCCTAGAAGTGTATTACAAGTGCCAGCCAATCCTCCGTTAACTTCTCAAAACCCAAAATAATTTTGTAGTTCCTGAGCCAATCTTTATAATTGGGTCCAGTCAGTCTATGTGTGTCCAGGATACGTGCCAATGGGTTGGACGCAGACATTTTTCTGTAGAGAGTCAAAGATTCTAGTTAGATACTGTAAATTTGACTTGACCAATTTGTTTAGGAAATTTTATTTTTAAACAAATTAGCTCCCACTATTTTCTCGGATCCCTACACTCCCTCTGTAGAGATGCAAAAATCTCCACGATTAATGATTTCTAGTGGGTGGTGCGGTCTCACCAACTGACTCATCACCTCACCTAACAGTTATTGGTGATGGGTTAGCCAATGAGTGAACAACTCTTGTTCAATGATTCTCTAATCATGGTGCACCCAAACTTGGTCTCTAATTCATGAATCTCACCGTATCCGAAATATTGATCCACTCCTTAGTTAAGTCAGACCCACCATTTGCATAGACTGGGTTCCTAATTGAGTCTCTCACCGTATCCGAAATATTGAGCCCAACTCATCCTCCAGCCCATAGCATCCAATGCCTAATAGACATGGTTGCATCTTCCCGGTGCAACTGAGCCACTGTATCCAGCCGAGAACAATCAACCCCGGAAAGGGCCCGCACATCTACAATGGTGGAAGACCTCAGACTTAATCTTTTCTTAGGGAGAATTGATTCAGGTCTCATTAAACTAGACTTTGTCATAGTCATAACAATTATGACTAACCTAGTGGCATGGGTTAGCTCGGATTATTGACCACCTCAGATCAGAACTGTGTCAACAGATATGGCCAGGTAAGTGAGATCGGTGGAAGGAATATGCCATTAACTCGTACAAGAACGCATTCAGGTCGAGTAGCTTCCAATTAAAAAAATCAGTCGGTCGTATGTGCCAAACTTACCTTAGACACCAAATTGTTGAGTCAGAACCAATTGGGTTAGCCTACAATCCAGACTCTAACCTCTGAGCCTAATTAGGTCTTGCTTGATCGTGACTCGATCTTGACCCAGACTTAATCCTATTAGGCTGGTCAATTTAAGCATTGTTGATCCCATCTAACCAACTCTTGATTCGGTTTGATCAACCGCTTAGACCTAATTGAGCTACCCAAGCCCGAACCCAGTATTATGAATATGTCTTAGATCTAAAATTCTCAATTTTAGACCTAATTAATATTTCATATAATCTTAATTTTTAATTAAGTAGGGTTCATAAACAAAATATGCACAATAAATCCTAGGGTTTCAGGATCTAGGGTTTTGCAGAAAGTAAGTTTTGGATTTCTGATTAAGGACGAACACGCAGCACCCCTACACATCATAAGAACACCCCATCGAATGGAAAGAGAGGGCCTTTAAACCCTTCTTCGTTCTTATGACCGGACGGCCAAGAGGAACGCCTTAATCAGGAACATTCAATACTACAAAAATAGTTTATAGATCTATATCATATATCTCATATACAAATTAGATCTAATCATGGCATATTTTGCATACATCTCATGTATCGAATCATGCATATTTTCAGATCTAAATTATCTCATAATAATCTAAAAAATTAGATTTAAATTGATCTAATCAAAATAAATTCTAATCTAGATAATTATGTAGAACTATTCTACAACTAGTCTAGACATGCATCAATCATATCTCATATGATATTTAAAATTAAATAATTTTTATTTACTATTTTTTAGATGTTATTATAACCATTATAATATCAAAAAATAGTAAATAAATAGATCTAAAATATGATTTAATCAAATTAAATTGAAAACATGCAAGACTATTCTATAGAACTATTCTATTTTAGAACTAGTCATGCATATTTTCTAATCTTAGATCCAAATCATTTAATTTTAATTTTTTCTGATTTTAGATCTGATCACATCTCATGTGACATCTGAAATTATTTATTTTTTAATTAAAATAAATTTAAAATTAGATCTAAATACTTTTAGAACCTTGGCTCTGATACCAGTTGAAGGAAAATCCTGATTTTTCGGTCCAGGTTCGTTCAGATCTGATCAGATCAAGAGATATATTTCAAAAAATTTTTCTCTTGATCTAATCAGATCTTGATATATTTTAGATCTGATTCTTATTATTTTAAAAAATTAAAATAAAATAAGATAAATTAAATCAAATTTAATTTACCTGATTTGGGTAATCCTATTACCCTGTTGATGATCCTGTTTGCAGCGGAAGGTTCTGGATCTTAGCCACGCAAGCGCCTGGCCTCTACCGGTATCCACTCGGGTTGGATCTGGAGATCCTCTTCTTCTCTATCACATGCCTCCAAAAATTCAGATCTGGATCTGATCTGGAGGATCTTCAAAACTCCTTTTGAAGATCAGCAGTCGTCCTTTGCAGCAGCGCAGCCTTCTTAGCTTTTGATCGCCTTTCTTTGATCTGGATCGCACCAACCAAGGTCCAAAACTCCTTTTGGACGTGGAGAGCAAGGGGAGAAGGTGGTTTGGCATGGAGGAAAGAGGGGAGAGGCAGCCTTGGGGCATGGGAAATTGATTCAATCTATAATCTGAGTTGGGCGCAGGGTCTTATTTATAGACTAAGCTGTGATCCAACTCCTCTTCTTCCCAACCAATCACAACCCTTTGTGAAATCAGATCTAAATCTGATTGGTGGGAATAGAGTCCCCTGGATTCCTCCTTAGAGGGTGCCTAAGACCAGTCAAAGTTGGTTCTTAGAAGAACTCTAATTGGAATCCAAAAAGGAGATGGAGTCCTTGTCCAACAAGGACTCCTAGGCGCCTCCAACTTGGGCACACGCCTAGGGTGGCGTGCGCCCTTCCTCCTTGCCAGGTTCTGGCAGGGGGACAGGCCCCCACCAGCTCTCCAATAGGTGCATGACATGTGGTCAAAAGTCAAAGTGTCAATGGTCAACGTTTGACCAGTCAAAGGTAGACTTTTGACCAAAGTCAAAGAACAAGAAATGGCAGGTGACCAAAAATGGCAGGTAATGTCTTACAAAATAAGACAACCTTTTCTGACTTGGACAACCTCCAGTCAGACCATATGAAGGCCTCTGATTGAGCACAAACTCCTTTGGCTCAGACAGGACAACTTATTTATGATAGCAAAAGAAGAACGTTAGGTTCAATCGAGTGCTAGCACGATTTCCTTGAACCTAATTGAATCTCATTCAGATCAATTGAACTAGATCAGTTCAATTGATGATCACCAGATTCAAACCCTTGTTTGTGTGACCCAGTTAGGTTCAGTTCTGTATGGTAATGGGATATGTCATGATCTCTATCATCGACATCATCGAAACTCCTTTCGATGGATCAGAACTCTTCTGATTCGAACAGCTAGAATGATCGATCATCTAAATCATTCTAATTGCTCCCAAAATCCACCAGTGACACCTAGCAGTATATGGTGGCAACCCATCAGAGCTGAATGCGAACCTCTTGGTGCAGCTACCTGTGTGATTAAGTTCTTCTATCTTGAGCCCCGATCAGATTAGGGTTAAGGTGAACTCGTCAAACCCTAGTCTCTGTCATATGATGTAATCATTCGATTCGAGTCCAATGTGAAAATCTAAATAGAAACTCTTTCTATTATTTCACTCTGCCATGGCCATGGGCTTCTGGACTTGATTCTCATGATCATCATAGGGCTGCTCCTCTACCACCGAGGTAGATAGATTCCATCTTGATGCAATCCAGTTCCTACAATGAACATGCTATAGCCAACATACACCTCAGGGTTCCATATGGCTAGGAGACCGAGTAATGGTGTAGTCAAACTATAACACCCTCAAGGTGAACTGCCGATGCACCTCAGGTCAAAGAACCAGACACACTACTGCAGCATCGAGTCAGTCATTGACGAGAAGGTAGACTTCCCTAATGACTACTCGAGGTGGTCACGCTCAGTGCCCTCGTTCTCTAACGAGTACCTGTACTCTCGCTCCGGTGTCTCCACACCGTAGACTCAAGACTCATCTACTAAAGAGAAGCGATTGTACACCAACCTTTCGGATCAATCACCATCCTCGTGATGATCCTATGGTCGGGAGCATTTTATGAGTTAATAATGATTATTCATGTCTTAAATTTTCAACTCTTGAAAATATGAATTATCATTACCATTAACTCAAAGGATGTATCACAGACACTAAATACACATATGTGATAGAAAATAATCCATTTTATTGATATTAGTCAAAATTATAATTTTGCTCCTAGAAGTGTATTATAAGTGTCAGCCAATTCTGGCTTCTAGGGCACATATATCTAACAGATAATTATTTTTAACTCTTCCTCCCTTCCTCAATGGTCAATGCTTCAAGAGCTTTCCTCACATTGAGTCTCCTCCTCTCACTCAATTGGTGTCTCTCTCTTCGCCCCCTCTCTCCCTCTCTCTTACCCCCTTCAGCCCCCTTTCCTTCTCTCTCTGGCCCTCCCTCTTCCTATTTGGATATACCCTAGAACAATGATTGATGCATGATATATTAGACAAATATATGTTTCTAATCTGATAATGATGTTACTAATAATTATTATTTGAATATGATTTACGATGCAAAAAGTTATAATTGGAAGTCTTAATAAAAGAAGTATGCAATCCAAAAAAGTGAAGCATGCTTTAAGTTTAAGGAGAGGCAAACTACCTTTCATTGGCCCAAAGAATATCGTCAATGGAAGATGTTACTTCACTACTATATAGACGTTGCAGTCATTCTTGTGGAGTCCACATCTAAGGAATAGAAGAAAAGAATGATTGACACTCTATTTGACTATATGCTCTGGCTTTCTTATATTAAACAAAGCAAGCGAATACTAGATGCACTGTTCTCCTTCTAGGATAATGAGGAGGAAGGCTTTTGATTGGGTAAGATGTTGATGATTTTTGTGGACACTAATTTTGTCCTCATCCTTGGTTTGAGGGCCACTAATGATGAGATCAAGTTGCATAAGGAGGAGAGGATTTGGTTCAACCTTATCATTTTCTTTTCTTTTTTTTTTAATGGTGACCGTATAAAGGCTACTAAGGATGTAGCAAAGAAAAAATTAAAATGTCTTTTTGAAAGTCAAGGTTGCAAGACATAAAGGACTTCACTAAATTATGGATTTTTTATCTTTTTATGACCATCCTCTTCCCAACCATACACTATTTATATTCTTAAGGTATTATGTTCATATCTTGATGATTTGGATCATCTAGAATCATATGATTGGGGTGTTACAATTTTTTCTTTCCTTCATCGACAAATTCTTGACCTACTAGAGAAAAGAACATTGTCAACAAAGCATTCAACCATGTATATTGATGGATGTACAATTGGTCTAGTGATATGCATAACTTCTCTTAACTATTTAAGAGTGGTATTGAGATACAATATAAATGTTACATTGATTTTTTTAGGAGGCATGGGCTATTGACCATGCTAGTAGCTTTCTCGGAAGTCATCGGCTACCATTCATATATTTTCATCTTTTGCATTGGAGCAAAATCGTATCCTCTTGCAAGACACCGAAGTTATGAAGAAATTAAAAAAAAATTGAGATATACTTGTTTATATCTAAGATCATAAACATTTTAAGTTGATGCATAATTTTTTTTTTTTTTTTTTTGTCGTTGTTCAATGATTGAGAAGTTAGAGCCTATGTTGCACTAACTATCTCTTAGGAGGAAGGCCATAGGGATAGACTGCCATAGAGGAAAGAGGGAGGTTCATATATTTAGGACACAAACAAGATAAATAAATGGGAAGATAAGCAAATGGGAAGAAAAGTTTTAGGTATGGAGGAGATAACCTAATAAAAAGTTTATGGCATGGAGGGGATAAACTACATGAAGAAGATAATCTCATGTAAAAAAATTTAGGATGTGAAGGAGATAACCTAAATCAAATGAGGTTATGGACGTTAAAGGATAAGTATGTGAAGTAGGTTAGGTTGTGGATAAACTGCATGAAGAAGATAATCTCATGTAAAAAAGTTTAGGACGTGAAGGAGATAACCTAAATCAAATGAGGCTTTGGACGTTAAAAGATAAGTATGTGAAGATAACCTAAATCCTTTTTAGGCATTTTAGCGAAACAGTAAACCATTTCTCTCAGATCTCAGCAGCTAATACTGTTGGGGAAGGTAACCAAGGTTGTACGGAAACAACGAAATTCGGTCTGGCACATGCGTACCGCCAACTGACGTTCCAAGACTAGGAAAGGAAACAGACCGTCACCTCCCACCACCTACTATTCTTCCCCTTCTTTCCCCTCTGAAATCATCTCTCTCTACTCTTACTGCAAGTCATCAATGAAGAAATACCCTCACCGCTTCCCATCACCATAATCCTACCCCCTGCTCTCCCACTCCCCACCACAAGCTACAACAGCCTCTGGCAGAAGCCATGGCCATCTCCACCAACTTGTTCTCCCTCTCCTCCATCCTTTACTCCCACTTCACCATGTCCGCTTCCTCCACCGTAGTCTCCATCACGGTGTTCATCACCCTCCTCTGCGTTTGTCTCGTGATCGGCCACCTCTTGGAGGAGAACCGCTGGGCCAACGAGTCCATCACCTCCCTTCTTCTGGTTTGCACCACCCTTATCCTTTTCTTCATTCAAGATTCATCTGTGAAACTTCGTAACATTTTCTTGCAGGGTTTATGTGCTGGTCTGGTGACGCTGTTGCTCAGCAAATGGAAGAGCTCACATATCCTTGTGTTCGATGAGGAGCTCTTCTTCATTTACCTGCTGCCTCCTATCATCTTCAATGCCGGGTAAGTGGCCCTGCCCTGAGTTGGAAAAAATTTCGTGGTCTTAGATGGAATCACTAGTATTTGTTTTAAATGTAACAGTTTTAGTCATGTTGAATGGATCTTTGATGTTATGCTTCTAACCGACTGCATCATGGTGATATCGAGTATGCTTTGCTAGAAAAGCTTGTTAGTCACCAATCATGTCCATCTGCAAATAAGTGTTATCTCTGTTCTCATGCTAGCATAAGTGTATGTTGCATTTTAAGTGTTAAGACGACCGTATTCTGGATCAGTAGGATTGTTGAGAAGTTGCTTGAGAGAATGACAGCTAAGTAGGTACTCGTTCTGTATTGCTGTAGTGCAGAAATGGCTGGATTATGAATGGAAGTTAGCTCAAAGGCAGCATGAGCGTAGTTGCAGCAATTACTGCACAATTTGCAGGATGCTTTCTTCCCATAACCAAAATGGTTCAAGGAGGGGATGTAAAATGATCAGTACATTGGATGATACCAAAAAACCATCACTAAATTTTTGAAGAATTCAAGTAGCAACATTGCGAAACTTAATTAAGCTGCAATCTGGTCATGAGTGCCATTGGTTTCTCTCTCTCTGTGTGTGCGCGTGCGCACGCGTGCGTGCATAGGGAAGATAATGACAGGTCTAGTTGGTAGATCTCGTCAGACTCTTCCACTTAAGTCTGGGTTGGCATTGGATTACATCAATCTTGAGCTCTGCTACTATAATAAGTGATGCCACAACAAATAGAAGGGTCTCTGGGCAAACCATATTAAGAGTGTTGTGCCTTTACTCATCATCTGAAGCAACTTACAAATGGAAAAGTTCTCTGTCTCTCTTCAGTGATGACTCTAGAAAAGAGAAAATAGTTATTTTTATAAGCTAAAGAAACTGTATAATGTATATTAAGACCTAGCACCTACAGCTAATGAACCAAAGATTGGAGTATATATATGATCTCATGCCATTTAAAGGATGCACTTTTGGCAAGTGCTTGATGGTACTACTGAAATAGACATGGATTAGAATAGAAGGAAGGTAGAGAACGATGAGGAGGAGAAGGAAGAGAAGAAGATGAGAAAGGGGTCATTAGCACTTGTTTCGGATGCCTAGCAGAGCTTTACCACAGACAAAAGTGTTGAGAGGCAGAGGAGAGGGCATGAAGAACAAGATGGCTATCGCAGTTTCTATGGATTCTAGGATTGACAAGGTCAAAGCCCATTGTAAGTGAATTTTTGGCAAGGCACATGCAAATTCCTCAAAGAAAATCATAGGATAGAGTCAATAAAATGCATATCATGATTTAAAATTTCATCCAAAATTCATAAATTGAAACTAAAAGTTTCAATTTTTGCTCAAAGAAATCTGAAACTAAGGCTGTAATGATCAGGACCTTACCTAAAAAGGGCTAGCCAGAAAGTTTTTTTTGGGTTCCTTAGCATTGTATAAGTACTCAAGATCCACACAATGCACAACCAATGTGAAATTAGACACACCTTCACATAGGTCCTCCATACTTCCTTTGCTTAAGCCCTAGTGCCTTTGCAAAAATTCAATCACAAACAAGACGATAGGCATGTGATCAATCCTAAATGAGCCAGTGTTGCAATTTCTTCTAGTCACACATAGGCATGTGTCAGGTCCACTCTGATATCACTTACTTTTTCATGTGCCAACTAACAACCTGAGTCAGGCACATGACATATGGCCACATATCCTGCCTGCAATTCTGAAGTCTAGCAATGGAACTTCCAAGAAAGATTCCTTTATGGTCACAACATAGGTAGTGGTAAAAGAAATTTTAGAGCATCTATTAAACCCAACCAAATTAGTTTTACAACCAACATTAATATCAAAAAAGATCAAGCTAAGGAACATCCATCAACAACCTATTTCATAAATAGTGTTTGTCAAGAATGATAATATAACAAAACATGAATTTTATTTGATAAACTAATGTCTAATAAAGAGAAACACTGCTTTATTCTTAAGCCTTCCAGGACAACCCATACCTAAAACCCAAGCTACTCAGCATCTAAAAGATAACAAGAAATAAAATGATAAGCTAGCAGCCCGTTAAGATACCTTCACCATCTCTAATTGGATCAAGCACATAGAATAAATAGATAAAGATGGCTCTATGAGTTCGTCAAGATAATAATTTGTAATCAAAATAAGAGCTCCATGTTTGTCTTATGAGTAATCAAATAATTTGAATCAGGTAACTTTTTGAATGGAAGTGCAAATGCTAGATTATAATATTAGAATTATATTATAATATAAGACTTTTTCAACAAAATAATCCTGTAACAAAAAAATTAACTATGGAATCCAACTCTTAGTCCTTCTGGTACAGCTACAATTAGCCTCATGACAAGGCTTGAAATCACATTTGACCTTGTGATGTATGCTAGAAATCATATTTAGTCCTATGATGGCGGACCGAAAGGAACTAGTTTCTAAACTTATACTTTGCCAACAGTTAGCCCTATTAGCTAGACCAAAAATCATAGTCATACAAGAGAGTAAAAATGAAAGGAATGTAGAACTAAGATTTTAAGTCCCGATGGGATGAGGGGGGTCCTAGTCATCCCATCCTGTTCTATGAGAAAGTGGGACCGGGACGGGGTTGGGACTCCGAAACTCATCCATATGGGAAAGAAAAAGAAAAAGGAAAAGAAACAAATGAAGGAAAGATGAAGAAAAGGAAAAGTGAAGGAAGGAAGAAGAAAATGAAAGAAAGAAAGGAAGGGACAAGAAAAATAATGAAATGAAGGAAAGAAGGAAGCAAGGAAAGAGAAAGAAGAGAAAGGAAATAAAGAAAGAAGCATAGAAAAGAGTAAGAAAAAGAAAGAAGAAAACAAAAGCAAGAAAGGTAAGGAAAAAGGTAGGAAAGAAGGAAGAAAGTAAAGAAAGAAGAATGAGAAAGAGAGAAAGAAAATGGAAGGGTAAGAAGGGGAGAGATGGAGGGTACCTATGGGACTCTCGACTAGGACTACCATCGAGATGAGGCGAGATAGTGGGGTGTCCTATTCCATGGAAAAACCGGAACACCCTTGTCCCACAGCATTTGATACCTTGTGTAGAACTATTGAAAATGTTCTTGTCAGTTATAAATAACATTGAAAAGTGTCAACCCAGCTGGTGCATATTGTATCTAGATCTAAAAGTGTGAGTAACAAATAAGACTTGTTTGGAAGTTACAAATGAGGGGGTGAACAGAATTTTCATAGCAAGGACTTTGCTCTTAGTTAGGATCCAAAAGTTAAGTAGGATTACAAAGCCAAGCAAGGCTCCCAGTCGGATCAATATAATACACCCTTGTACTGATACACAATATGCTGCTATAGGTGAGACAGCAGCTGTAGCATGTTAATACAATACCACGTTGAGCCCGTAAACCATTTGGTATGCCTGATACCGGGCATTATGGGTTGATATAGTAAACCTTGAAGCAAGTTAGTGCTTCTTTTTGTTATGTCTAAATGTAAACTTAGATATTGAAATGCTGATGTGGCAAGTTAGTTAATGATCCATCTTAAAAATGAAACATAATTTACTCTTAGAAGATATATTTGTTCAAGTTTTTTATTCACTACATACAGTCACAACCATAATGTTGTTCCTTTCAAATACATTCTGAGTGTCATTATTTCTCAAGCAAATAATCCATATATCTATCTGAGGTTTTCAAATTTACAAATAGTTTCCAGGTCAAGAAAAAGCGATTCTTTCGGAACTTTTCAACAATCTTGCTATTTGGAGTGTTTGGTACTTTGATATCTTTTTGTATTATCTCAGCAGGTAAGCATTATTTACATTATTTTACATAAGATTACATGATAATTTTATAAGTAGTATACACTTCTACAAACTTTGGATCCTGTCTATTTATGTTGCTAATAATTGATATAATATCACAATCTTGATTTGTATGTTGGGGGTGATTGTTGGTGGATTGTGGTAGCTCTCTCTGGAAAAAATAGAGTACTACATGAACGAATGAGGATTTGTAATCTTTTGTCAACTTTCTTTGCATGATTTTTTTTTATTTTAGTTTTAAATAAGTTCAATTTATGTTTAACCTAAAGACACTAGATCCAATTTAAGCCAACATATTAAAAGGGAACAAGAGAAAGAAACTCTTGCCTCACAGCCTCAATCATTCTCTTGCTTTCCTCTCTCTTCTCTCCTCTTTATAGTCTTCCACTTCTCTTGTCTCCCCTCCTAACTCCTTTGCCTCTATGATGTCTCCATCTTCCTCTTTATTAACCTGTCCACTCATTTCATCCTCCCAATGCCCTTCTTCTCTCACGTCCATGGCCACTCTTCTCTCCATCCTACTCTCCATCTGCATGTATTCCTCCTTACCCTCTAGTTCCATGAAATCATCACCTCTTCCCCTCCTCATCCCTCTCCTCCTCTTCTCTCAAGCATCGCTAGCTTGCCTGAACCTTAAGTATAGATCTAGATTGAACCCAAGTGAGATTTTAAATTTTTGGACATGTGTATGGGCATTTCATATGAGTTTTGATCCGAAAGAGAAGCAAAAGAGCTTGCCCTCTAGAGTTTCATCAACCAATATATATAAAGCATAGGATGTTCATATATGGCGACATAGGCCAGTAATAATATAGCAATAATACCATAAAAAAACTCCACTATATATAGAAAGAAATATGCAATACTAAATATATCCTAACATCCTCCTGCAAGCTGAGAAAATCGAAAATCGAGAAGTGGACAAAGGTTTGGTGAAGATGTCAGTAAGTTGTTTGTCAGAAGAGATATGGACCACATCCAAATCACCTGATTGAACTTTCTCTCGCAAGAAGTGATGATCAAGTTCAATGTGCTTTGTGCGAGCATGTAAAACAGGATTTGCAGCAACATATGTTGTGGTAAGATTATTACAGTAGATGCGAATAGAGTGCCATAAGGAGATGCCAAGATCACGAAGTAGACGATGGATCCATACTGTCTCGGCCAGTGTGTAGGCCACAGATCGATACTCCGCTTCAAAACTGGAGTAAGAAATAGTAGGCTATTTCTTAGCTGACCATGAGATAAGATTAGGTTCAAGAAATATGCAATACGTGTAGTGGACCTCCATGTGTTTGGACAACTAGCCCAATCAGCATCTGAAAAAGCAACCAGTGATGGATTCAAATGGCAAGAGATGGAAATGCCGTAGGATAGTATCCCACAAATGTATCGAAGAAGACGTTTAACAGCTTGCATATGTGTCTCACGAGGTGCATGGAGATATTGAGCAACCATATTAACAACATATGAGATGTCAGGTCTTGTGAAAGTAAGATATTGCAAAGCACCAACTATTTGATGATAGGTAAAGGGATCTGCAAGAAGACACCCTTCATGAGCTGAGAGACGAGCACTCGGAGAGAGAGGAGTAGCAACCGACTTACTTGTGAGAAAACCATGATGCTCAAACAATTAATGCGCGTATTTTTGTTGAGTCAGATGAAGACCAAATGGTGAGCTAGTGACTTCAACGCCCAAAAAATAATCTATAGGCCCCAAGTCTTTTATTGCAAACTCTCGTTGTAAAATGCCTGTAAGAGCCTTTAAAAGAGAAGAGGAGCTTCCAGTAACAATGATATCATCAACATACAAGAGAAGAACGAGAGTGCCAGAAGAGAAGCGACATATAAACATGGAGGGATCTGCAGTACTTCCAACAAAACCAATCTTAGAAAAAAAAGAAAGTAAAGTACTGAAACCAAGCCCCAGGTGCTTGCTTGAGTCCATGGATGGCTTTCCATAGGTGGCAGACATGATAAGGAAGAGAAGGGTTTACCAACGAGAACATTTTTAAGAGCAAAGGAGTTGGAAGGAGGACTCAATCGTATTTCAGCAATCTGAGTAATATTAAGTAAATTTTCATTACCAACTAGAATATTTTCATACTCATTATAAAGTTTAGAGAAAGAGAGAATACCAGGATTAGCAGTCATATGATTAGATGCTCCAGTATCTGGATGCCAAACTTTCTCACTAGGTTCCTGAAGGCTCATAGCAGCGAAGGTCTGAGGAATATCATCTGTGGTGAAAGCATGGTTAAAGCGTTGCCTTCACTGAAGAGCAAAATGATTAAATTTTTCACATATCTGGCACTTGCCAGATCGTGGAACATGGGGTTGTTGGTTAGGTTGATTAGGATGAGGAAAAGGCTGAGGATGTGTGTATGCTCTATTGTATCCATTGCTAGGATTTGAATTATGTCTACCATGCTGTCCTCAGCCTCTGCAAAAATTACCCCTGCACCCACTGTAATGACCTTGACTGCGATTTGCATAAAGAGCTTCTCTTTCGGTGGTGGAAGGAGCAGGTGGTGTCGTCAATCCGATACGGCGCTGAACTTCTATTTTTTTGCATTAGAAGTCATCGAAGTTGCTTAAAAGTAGGTTTCATCCTGTGTGTTTTTCATACACTTACAAATCCTCTATATTCCTCTGGTAGTCCTAGAAGAACAGTCATGACCAAATTGTGATCTGACTCAGCTTCGCTAATCGCCTAGAGGGCATCCCATATAGATTTAACTTTTTGCATATATTCACTCAAACCCATTGATCCTTTCTTGATGCTTCATAACTTAGATTTCAGAGAAAAGGCTATAGAGGCAGTCTTGTCAAGAAAGTATGCCTCAATGATTTTTCATGCATCATGGGCTGTTTTGGGTGAACTAGATATGACTATCTGCAGTATGCCAAAAGACAGAGTAGCATTAATCGAGGAAAATATAGTAGTATCTACCTTTTTCTACACTGAATACTCTGGATTCATAATTGTCTTTTTATCGGTTGTTTTAATAATATGAAGAGGGATAATACCAGTCCCATCCACATGTGGAGTAACACCAAAACTCTAAGACATTTAGAAAAACTTGTTTCCACACCAAATATGTAGAATTTGTGAGTTCTAATGGTACAAGAGTTTTGATATTAACAACAGGTAGTGTTGCGGTAAAGAAAGACATGTTTGCCACTAAAATAAAGCACCACCGGAAGGAAAAGAGATGAGATCAGAGGTTACCAACAAAGATCACTTCCCAAAAGAAGCCGAGCACCAGGGAAGGCCAAGCGGAATCAGAGAAGACCAGGAAAAATCGAGCGGCAGTAAGAGAAGCTGAGCAATGTCAAGGAAGACCAGCGGCACCAGGGAAGACCAAGAAAAACCAAACGGCACAGGGAAGACTGAATGGCAACAAAGAGGGGAGGTCACCTAGGAGGAGGGTGAGGTTTTGGTGGTTGGTGGCTATGGATCAATATCCCTAGTTAGGGTTCCTGCTCTGATACCATGAAAGAGAGGCAAAAGAGCTTGCCCTCTAGGGTTTCATTAACCAATATATATAGAGTATAGGATGTTTATATATGGCAACATAGGCCAGCAATAATACAACAAATATATGCCAACATACGCCAGTAATAATACAGCAATAATACCATTAAAAATAAAAAAACCTCCACTATATGTGGAAGGAAATATGCAATAATAAATATATGCTAACATGATCCATCCTAATGGATTGAATAGTTCTAAAAGTTTTCCTACCATGCCCATCCAAATGTTCATGATTAGCAAATGGAGGTAGCCTAGGTCCAACATCTGTGCTCGAATATGGACAAGTGGAGTTCATGTCATTTTAGACATGGTATTTACCACCTCTTTGCAAGGATTCAATCTCTTTAAAAGCCTTATGGTGACAATTGATTTATGCATACTTGTTACCTCAAGAAACATTGGATTATTGGCAAGCTATATAACTTTAATTATCTCAGTACATCAGGATACCAGAAATAGTCACACCTAGAAGATAAAGGAAAGATGGTTAGTCAAATGATCATCTTGATCACATCAAAGTAGACTAGGTGGTGGATTAAAGAAGAGGGAAGGTCCATGTAATCATACAAACATGCATTTCACAACCATGTCTGCAGATCAACAACAAATATAGTCTCTGTTTTCATAACAATAGCCAAAAGGAAACATATTAGCATGCTTTTGCATCAACACATTATAGATGTAGCATACAGTTGTTACCATGGAAAGTTTATTTACACAAAATAAAAATATAGTGGCTCATATAATATTTTGCCTTTAATTCTAATTTTTGGCTTGATGAAGAACAAATGTTCCCTTCCACAACCAACACCACCACCACCACCCCATGCAGTATCATGTTCAATCTGTAAATCAGGCCATCAATTTCTCAAAATAGACAAATAGAAAATGACAGATTAGGTTCAGATGGTCTGAATAGAAATGATGTTGTTCAAAATGACGCAGCATTGGTTTAAGAAAGAAAAGTATGGTGTAAACTCATATGGCTTTGTATAACACTGTATTCACTGTATCCTACTTAGATATGAATCAATAGAAGCTGATACACAATGCTGTGAGCAGGCATGAATGGTATAGACTATAGACTATAGATGTTTGGCAGCACAATATATGATACTGGGCGGACATGCGTAATGATCTGTTGGTGTGATCCCTTTGATGGAATAGAATGTTACAGAAATCTGAATTTTAGGATTCCACTAATCCATGTTATATTAAGACAACCAACAAGTAGATCTTGCATCAACAAATCTCTTGCATGGAATATAAGAAACCAGAGACAGCTTCAGATTTCTAGGATTCCACCAAGTTTGACCTTTAAGAAGCAACTGGTCTATCTCACTTTAAAAGAACTTTTATGATATGATTATCTATTATCTGTGCATACATCAAGACAAATTTTATATTCTTGACACATTACTTTTTTTTCTTGTGTGAGACTTGGACTTTTCTTTTGCTTTTTCTTGCTTAGGAGATACTGACTAAGAGATTTATTTAAAATTACATCTCTCTTTTTAATTTAAAACTAAACATTTTATGAACATCAATAGAAGTACAAGATTAAGCTCTCTTGTGCACTTTCCTCTTTTTTTCTATAGCATTTTAAAATATTTTTGATTTTTTTTTTTAATTACAATCACTACCTTAATAACAGAAATGTTTGCAATTGAGGATTTTCAGCCATTGGACATTTACTGTGATGCTTTACATATTTCTAAAATTAGGATACTTGTCACATTATATTTCCTTTGGTTGTAATGTATCCATTACTATTTAACTCCTCCTTACATGATAAACCTGGCAAGTCCTTGCTTGTAAGTCTCTGGTTATAAAATAGTCGAGACTATCTTCAATAGTCTGAATGCAGCAATATATTATGCTACACATCATCACCATTCAAGTCTTTGTTCTTTCCTTAGTATGATAAACCCTAATAATTCATGATCTTATCATAATGATTAAAATTAAATATTACACCTTCCAATATAATTGAAAGAAATTTAGGATAATACAATATAACAGAATAGTGCATCATTCTTGTTCACTTGCTTTTAGTAACTATTGAACATTAATGCTAGCAATTAGATATGCTCATTATCTATTATGAGTTAGGACCTCACCTAAAAGGCTAGCTAGAAGGTTTCCGACCATATTTAGCACCCAGTGGCCCCATACTGTGGTGTCCCCTAGTCTTCATGGGCATTGTGCTATCTCCACACCAGTACCATTTGTAACAACCTACAACCCTACCCAAATAGGCTAGCCAAAGGTATTATTTGGATTTATTGGTCCTATATAAGTACCCAAGGTCTATCCAATGCATAGCCAGTATAGGACTGCTTGTACGGATCCTCACATACTCCTCTCATTTAAGATTTGGCATTCTCACCAGGCTAAGGGATAAAATCTAGTCGGACTCAATCATAGATACTATGATCGGCCTGTGGTTAGCCTCAAAATGATTTCTAATGTAGTGTTCCTTGGTCCATAGAAGCCATGGGTTGGATCCACTCTAAAATCATTTCCAACCATTTAGGACCTCACCCAAAAGGTTAGCTGGAAGGTTTTCACCCATGGTCAACCCTAAATAGGGGCGTCCTAGCAGGATCAGGAGCATCCCGACCGTCCTATCCCCTTCTTGTGAGAAAACAGGACCAGGATGGGCTAAAACCCATCCATGTAGAGAGAGAAGAGAAAAGAGGAAAGAAAGAAAGGAAGATGAAGAAGGGGTAGTTGAAAGGAAAGAAGAAGAAAAATGTAAGAAAGAAAGGGAGGAAGAAGAAAAAGAAAGGAAGGAAAGAGAAAGAAGAAGGAAAAGGAAAAAAGAAAGAAGCAATAAGAAAAGAAAGAAAAACAAAAGGAAAGAAGGGAAAGCAGAAGAAAAAGAAAGAAAAGAACAAAGGAAAGAAAAGAAAGAAAGGACAGAAGAAGGGGAGAGAGATGGAGGATATCTACTAGGACAACTATCGGGATGGGACACGACAGCGGGTTGTCCCATTCTATGGAGATACTGAGACACCTTTATCCCACGAGATTTAGAACCTTGCATGAAGGTAATGGAATTTAGACTTATTCTCTTACAAGGGTGGCAGGCATAGTTTGTGTGTCACCCTTTTTAGGCTTATAGGCTAAGACAATTTTAGAATGCTGATTCATGGATAAGGCATGTAATCATTATGGATAATTGATCCTTTGGGTTGCTAATCTGATCAGGGTCATAAAGTATCTTCAATTGTTGCAAAACAAAACCCAAGGCAGATCCAGTGTAGCTAACTAGTGATACAGTTCCTATTCTCGGTAGGAATCTAAAGCCATCAATGACTCTTGTCTCCCATCCTCGCCATCCTTCTACAGGGATTAAGAAAGGCAGTTGGTCTTCATTAACCAAATCCATCATTATGGAAATGTTCCAATGCTTTCAAAAATACCAATATAGAATTTTATATGCATATGGATGTTGAAGGCCCTAAGGCAATAATATGAAATGATTGTTATATTTTAGGGAATATACATGTGCCATCTGAAGTCATTAGCTTAACACAATAAAAATAGGTGTTTAGTTACTAGTTTACTATGAGTTGTACAGCTCCACCAGTGTGTTTATGATATTTCCCCAATTGGCAAATAACTGTATGTAGTGAATATATAACATGTTTAGAGTTGTGGTATACACGACTTGACTCTATATTATAGTTTATGATCTGTAGAATATAACAATGATTTCAAGCAATGGCAAATAATATAATTTCTTGATACTGGATGGGATATTGATGGGAGATGATTACATTTTTCTTGTTAGTTTGTTTCTTCTACAGAGAGTTTATGTTATGTGGGTCGACCATATAATATCTGAATCAGCATTCATTTTCCAACAGTCCTGTGATATTCTTTATGTTATAGATTCTGATATCATTTTTTTCTTTCCAATAATGCATAATTATTCTTGTCAATATAAGATGCCTCAATTGTGATTCAGGTAGACCTAATTTACTTTTTTTGAAGGCTAATAGTACTCTTTGTTCCATTAGGTTCATTCTTTCTGTTGAAGGAAATAGGTATAATATCCTTGAAGAGTCAAGACTTCCTAGGTATATTGCTATAATATGTTAGCAAGTTTGATATAAAATTTTTCATGTTATTTTCTCTTTCTTTGTTGTAACACTTCATTCATATCATTTGTAGCTATCGGGGCTATATTTTCAGCCACAGATTCAGTGTGCACATTACAAGTATGTCTATTATTACAGAAGCAACAAGTTTTTCAGAAGTTAAATATGCTTGACGCTTCCATGGTTGACTTTTTTTTCATTTTTCATTCAAAGGTTCTCAATCAAGAAGAAACGCCCCTACTTTATAGTCTTGTTTTTGGGGAGGGAGTTGTTAATGATGCTACTTCTATTGTTCTTTTTTATGCGGTCCAGTCACTCAACTTCAACAATGTTGATGCTATGACAGCCTTAAAACTGCTCGGAACCTTTCTTTACCTTTTCTCCACAAGCACTGCTCTTGGTATAGCTGTAAGTTTCTAGATCAATTTTTTGTTAAGAATAATGACTGTGATCATTGCATGAATCACATGCTAATCAAGCCAACTAACAAATATCCTGAGGCCATCACAAACTGCACCATGATTAGGTGGCTCGGTAAATTTCTTGTCATCTCAGCCCTTATCTGCCTAATTGCTTTTTGAATCAGTTATGAAAATATTAAAATTTATAATCAAATAAATATCATGTTTCTGCACTGTTTCATGTATAACATTTCCATCACCAAGTTCTACATCTTATATAATATCATCTAACCCCCCTCAGACACTTATTTCTTTGATATTGACACTCATTTTTGCCAGAAACGCAGTTCTCCCTCTCTGTATAGTTCCTTCCATTAACATCTTTATGGTGCCAATGATTCATATTAATTTTCTTTTGCAACATTTCAGGTGGGACTTGTAAGTGCGTATATCATAAAAAAATTATATTTTGGGAGGTTAGCCAAACAACTTGAGTTATTTTTGTTAAAACTTTGTCCTATCACTTATGTATGCTGCTAAGACATGAGTGCTATTAACAGAAAACATTCTTTATATGATCATATGAGGGTTGAATTTAAGAATTTGTTTTGTTGCTTATCTCAAGATTGTAATAATTGTTTTGCAGGCACTGTGTCAAATGAAAGTGCTACAGCTCTTAGTTCTTGAATTTGTTGTGGTGGAACTTCTTATAAAACATGAAATGAGTTTTCTTTTCTTTTTTTTTTTGAATTATTATGTTGAAATGCAATCTACATTTTGAAATTTCATACTTGATAGACTGTACTGGACTAAAAGTTTAAAAGGCATCCTTGATTTTCACTTCAGAAGCTGTAAATTCAATAATACTTGAAGTGACCTAAATTTAAGTTTACAAGGATGTCCTTTCCTAGCCTTAGGCCAGAATTTGTTGGTGTTATATTTTTCATTTGAAAGAAGCCAAATGTATAAAGATTGGTATGAAAATTTACCTGAAAGAAAATTTAAAATGTTATAAAAAAAACAGTGTAAATATGGTGGTTTTATGGAAATAATAAATAAATTAATCAATAATAGTAAGTTCGGTTCTTCCAATTGCTCACATTATGACTAGCCATCATACTTCAAATAAGTGTTCACTGTTCCAATAAATTGGTGAGCATAATTATTATGAAATTCATACTTAACTTAAGAACTAAATGAAAATAATACCAAATGGCTTAAATTCTGAATTTTGATATATGGTTACTTGACAACATATTCTGTTAAGTTATATATAACATTAATAATTTGTGTTATGGATGGTAATAACTAACAAGCTGTATATTTTGAATCATGCATCTATAACTTGGGTCTTAGATAAAATTATGAAATTACTTGTCTCATAATGATGAACTCATAATGTTTTGATAAAATTACTTGTCTCAGCTTTATCATGGTCCAACATCATCCAAAAGCACATGAAAAATATATGAACACAAACTAACTTTTTCTAGTTTTTCATCTCTGTTTGTAATGTTAAAAACAAGAATAGAATAATGTTTCATTCAATGTTATCAATATGTTGTTCTGATCTGGGGAGCATAGTTCATTATTGGTCCATCTTATTCATTAAATATTTGGGACCTTTGGGTATTCCTTCAAAATAACATATTATTATGTTTTGCAGACATTCTACCAATCGTGAAGTTGCAATTATGTTGCTTATGGCTTATTTGTCTTACATGTTAGCAGAGGTATATGTGGGTTAACCTTTTCTATTTGCAACTTATTTCTGAAGTTTTCTGTTCACTAGTTACATCCACCTTGATATTTATCCTCTTCTAATACTGAGACCCTAGTCTTCCCATCTATTAGACAATGAGTTATTAATTAGTTCTTTTCTTTTAATGACAAATGCATATGTGTATGATAGTTAGATATACTCCTTTTTGTTTTTTCCTTCCTGTCATTTAAACATCAAAATGGCATACCTTTTAAATCCATTTAATACATGTCAAAGGAAGACTCTTTTGGCACTCATAATACTAAATTGTAAAGAGGATGGCATGTTCCTTTTCCTCTTAAGAGGAGCATAATCTCTCTCTCTCTCTCTCTCTCTCTCTCTCTCTCTCTCTCTCTCTCTCTCTCTCGCTCGCTCGCTCGCTTGCTCTCTCTCCCCTCCCCCTCTTTCCCCTCCCTTTATCTGTGTGTGGGGGTGCACACACATATATATATTTGTACACATTTACAAGAGTGGATGTATCATGTATGTATGTATGTATATGTGTGTTCGTACTGCATGCATGTGGGAGCACAAGATTCCTTGCAAGGCACAGTTGCATGGTTATGCCATGGTGCCAAAATGTGTTGTTTTGTCATCCAAATTGATAATGCATGTGGATCATAGTTGGATTGGTTGGAATGATTTGTAATCATTGATCTGATTAATTTGTTTTTTTCTTGAAAAGTTTATTATATAACAATGATGCATAGGTAAGAAATCTCTAAACATTTGAACTTTTCCTTCATTAGTTTCGTTTTCAGGTAATTCAAATGATTCAAAATTTGTTGGGTGATCTGGGAGGCTTGCTGTGCATTTTCACATTATGGCAAAGCAATTTTAGTCATACCTTAGAAACAATAATAACTCCGTATACAGATTCTTCTATGCATACATGCATGTATGCAAAGTGACATATATACAATCCAACTGCTAGGATTTGGGCTGATATTCCATCAACAGAAAATATGTAGTATGCTAGGTTATCAAAATTGAGAATTTGCAACACCAATCATGATGGGCCATATTTTAGAATACCTAAAAACCAAAAGACAAATGATCTGGTGGTTTCTCAAGGGATCAAAAATTGAGTGATGTGTGACAAAATGAGATTGTTTGAATTAATATATGATGTCTCTTTATTTAAACCATTGATATATGATTTTTATATTGACCACAATCCATTTTGCTATGCTTAGCTTCATTTTGGCTAATTATTTTGTGTCCAGTTGATTTCTAGATAAGAAAACTCTAAAACATGACCCCTTATTTATTTTCTTCTTCATGTCTTTTTTAAGAATTAGAAGAATATCTCCAAAGTGGGCCTTAGTTTATGCATACATATGTACATACATATCGTGTAACCTTGGTTTTTATTTGTACTTTACATATTTATTTGCATGACAGCTCTTTTCTCTTAGTGGGATACTCACTATCTTCTTTTGTGGCATCATCATGTCACATTATACATGGCATAATGTTACTGAACGCTCACGAGTAACCACCAGGTAAAATTACTTCCTTTTTTCTGAATCTTTTGTCCTTACATTAATATTAGCTATACTGCTACTTTCATTCTACATTTGATGCAAGAAATGTCAAAAGTTTATGATGAATTATGATCAACCGTAAATCAGTTTATGTAGAGTATATGCCTTGCCATATAAGTCTAATAGTATAATAACATAATCCAAAGGAGTTGAAATGTAGGTTTTAACTTCAGCTGAAATTGTCATCTTGAAATTTGCTGTTTTTCATCTTCCTTGCACATTTTAAGTCTGAAAAATCCAAGAAATTCATCTCCCCATACTTACATGTAAGCAGGGGGTAATTGGCTGATCTCAATGTTTATGATTGGATTGATTAGATTTGAGCCTTTAGCCTGGCAAGGATGTCAAGGTTTAAATGGGGGAGTATGTGAGAGCCTGTTTAGGAGTGTGTTTAGTCCCATATCAAGTAATCATAAGGAAGATCTTGGATACTTATATAGAGCCAACAAATCCAAGTAACACCTTCTAACCAGCATTTTTTGGATGAGGTCCTAGCTCATTACATTTCTCTTGAACTAAAAAGTTGAAAAGATCTTCCACAAAGCTCCTTTGGACCCTAGATCTCTTCTTCAAGATTCTATTTCAGGTTCCAATTCTAAAGGTCTAGAGGAACTACTAGAAGGAATTGAAGAGGGTCATAACTAATATGGGTTGGAATTCTAGTTCTAAAAGGAAAAACATCCAAGTTTGTAATATGTTGCTATTCGAGGCATAACCTATGAATAATGCATCTTCACTTGTTAGCTCCATCTTTGTTCTTTTAGGCTTATGTATTGCTGCCTTAGCTAGGCACCCCAACACTTACATGTAATCTAACCTAGGATTCCTGTTCTTCCGAAACTCAAATAGAGTTTTCTCACTTTGAAAGGAACCTGTTAAGCTATAATAGGCAGATAAGAGTGCGTCCCTCAACAATAAAATAGAATTGATTAACATGACATTTACCAAGTCCATCAAAATTATTCTTCTTCTTAGCTACAATATTAGATTGAGGATGATCCAAGGGTCAATTTCAAAGAGGATAATGTGGTTCAAGTGGTGAAGTTGCACACACTTTGGGGTCCCAAAACAGGGCACCAAAATTGGCTATGTTGAAAGAAACCTTAATGACTTGCCTAATTTAGGCTTCCAACAAATAAATATACATTGATCAGGTTATGTTGACATTTTGCAGACATAAAGTAGGTGAGTAGAAGTGTCTATGGTCAAAATTTGGGATCAAATGGTATTTGTTTGACCAGGGTCAATGATAGTCAAACTAGCTGGATGGTCAGAATGTATTTGACCCAAATTTCTGAATTTGATACGTGAAGTCTTGACCATTAAACGTGATAGAATTTCGTCTAGAAGAGATGAGAAAGGTAGAGGATGGTATTTGAAGGAGTATAGCTGATGCTTGACCTAGGCTTGACCAAAAGTTTGATGTTTTGGAGTTTTTGTGGTTTTGATTAGGTGGGTTTGGGAAATGTTGATCTACAATATATTTTGATCTCAGTGGGAGCTTCTAGTGTGCAAAAAGTCATGAGAGGATGGCTTGGGGTGGCTACAATATACACATGCATACTTTATTTCTACATACATGGTAGAACGTCCAAATTGATGGATGTCATAGTTCATCATGATCTACCATGTATGAAGTGCCAATAGACAAATCAAATGTTTTGAATACTCATTACTAGCTAGGATTCTAGTGATTTATGTACATAAACTCTTCAAGCACTTGAACTTGTAGACCTCATGCATTTACAAATACATAGAACATGATAAATGGTATGGACAGTCCCTTGAATAGTTGGTTATGGATTTGGCACAAAAACACCTGCATGCAAGGACATGCATTCACCCCAAGTTTGGAAGCCTACCGATCTAAAAGAGCTCAGTAGACCATGTTCTGATGAAGAGCTTTAGTTATGTTTAAAAAGTGTCTGGAGCGTCAAGTAGCTGTCATGTTATTGTAGCTGGCATTGTTCATGGGTGACATTATCAATGAACTGTTCAAGTACTGTCACAGTGACTTGTTAGGAACATTTGTTATCTTTATGTTTTTTTGATGGCTAGGGTTTATTTTTAATTGAAGAGTCAAGATTTATTTTTTAGGGCTTTAGTCTATACAAAGGTTGTAATCCTCTGTTTCAATGGATGGTAGTTGAGAAGATTTGACTGACAAAGGAAAAGAAGCTAAGATTCAGTTATTTTTGCTTCCTCTTTTTCCTCTATCTTTTTTCTTCTTCTTTCGTCTAGTTCTTCTATCATTACTCTATTGCTCTCTACTTTATCCTTGTTATTCCGTCTTCTTACTGTTTATTTTCTCTGGCTAATAACTATATAGATCTGAATATATCTGGATTTATTGTTAATCTGTTTCACCTACTTCGATCCCTTTAGACTACTAGAACTTGAAGTACCACTGTTAATTATTAACTCTTGAAATCCCCTTTAGCCTTTTATCCACTCTTTATTTTCTCAACATTTGCTGACATTCTGTGCATGATTGCAGAAACCTGCACAAGTAACACAATCCAAATTACAAATTTCTTGGGAAAACATTTTACAAACATTTCTGCTATTCATAAAACTGAGTTTTCGCATAAGGGGCCCACTGTCACACATATGTAGCCCTAATCTCTGGTGTCCTATATCATGTCCACATTGGTAAGCCTGATACATTATTGATCCATTCCCCAAGGTTGAAGATTTTGGAGTCAATTGGTTAGTTAACAAGGTATCTTTCATGCCTTGAACCTAGCACCCAGGTTGGCTATGCGACACGGCCACGTGAACCCTAATCCATTCCCCAAAGCTTAAGATTTTGCAGTCAATTTGTTAGTTAACAAGGTATTTGTCATCTCCTGAACCCAACACCCAGGTCGGCCACATGACACATGAACCCTAGAGAGACACCCTAGAGATCATATAAAGCCTTAAAATCCAATACAATCTCAACATTCATAAATAAGAATGATCTAATTTCATAACAATTGGCTAAACTTGTACAATTACAATTTTAAATCCTTCAATCATCCGATCAGGTATCAATGATGCTTAATTTATTCATCCATTCATCCGTGAACCCAAAACCATAGCCAATTATGAATATCTTGCAACTCTGACAAAGAATGAAAAGAAAGATTGTGAGCTTTACAGTCTAGTAAGAATCCCCCACACTCACGCTAGCATGAATATGAAACATCTTTTAATAAATATACATAACTGATAAGAAAATTATAAAATACATCATCAATTTGATCATTGAATAATATCATCATATAAAATTCTACGTCACGTATCATAATTTAACAATAATTTAATTGGATTACTTCTCATTTACTAATTAACGCAGTTTTGATTCAAACCACATTATTATTCTAGCACCGGACTAGATGCATTCATGCTCTAGCCCATGGCAGACCAAACATATACTATGTTTCCGCCCGTGGCCGGCAACCATATCTCAGCTTGTGGTTGACATCACAACGCTATGTTTCACATATGTCGGCTAGTCTAGATATCCTTCAATTAGACATGATTCATCATCTTGATTTCATTTCAATACTAGACTAGTCACAACTACACTCCAACTCGTGGCAGGTCAAAACATCTCAGCCCACGGCTGATATGCCACGTTTTACACATGGTCGACTAATCCACATGCTTCTCTTTTCCATGCTTTATGTTGTCTTTCCGGCATTAGACTAATTACAACCATGCACAGCCTGTGGCAGGCCAAACACACGCTGCGGCCTAGTCCAAGGCTGATCCAGCACGCACGCTACGTTTCTTGTATGGCTAAACAATCCAAACATTGCCCATGCCCCGTCCATATGACCATATTATTAAAATCATAATCTGATTTTCTGTATTAAATTAGTCATAATCATGCTCCAACCCATGGCAAGCCTCAACAATACCGTACCCCAGTTTGAGACTGACTCAGCATATACACTACGTTTCTTGCATGATCGATTAACATACATACGCGTACCTCATCAACTATGTTAAATCATGATATTCTTTACTCAACGTGAAATCAATGATTAGACACCCATCAATCATAATTCAAGCAATATCAATTCAACAACATGTAATATGCATATCGATAGATATAGAATATATCAATCATATAGATTTAAATTTTCATAAACATATGGGTGATCGTGTTGAAGAACCCTTACATCTACCGGTGATTGACTCAACACAGTAATTGATGAACTTCTCGATCTATGAACTCGGAAGCAAGGTGTTTCTCTCGACACCCTATATAGACAATCGCACCTCTACATGATTAGGGTCAAATAGAGCTGTCAACGGGCCGGGTCCAGACTCGAGATCTGTGGGTATTTATCCAACGGGTCCGGATCTAGTATTAGCATAAGACCCGTTTATCCAGACCCGGATCTGGATCTGATAAATTATAAGCTAAATGGGTAGGGTCTGGATATTTAATACTCAGACCCGAGATCCAAATAATAAAATATTATATATATATTAAAAATAATAAAAAATCTTATTTTTTCCTCCGATCTCTCTGGATCTCTCGCCGGAACCTCTCCCTTCCTCTCTCTCTCGATATCTCGCCAGACCCCCTCCCTCCTCTCTCTCAATCTCTCTCAATCTCTCGCCGGATCCGGACCCCCTCCCTCCCTCTCTCTCGATCTCTCGCCGAACTTGGACCCCCTCCCTCCCTCTCTCTCTCGATCTCTCACTGGACCCCTCCCTTCCTTTCTCTCTCTCCCTCTCTCGATCTCGCTCGTCGGTGGCTAGCGAGCGACGGGACCCACTCCCTCTCTCTCCCTCTCCGTCTCTCAGTCTCCCTCTCTCAGTTTCGGATCCCGGCACTGGGTCCGGATACCTGGAATCCATTAGGATTCGGGTCTGGTACTTCAAGATCAGACCCAATGGGTATTCGGATTCAGATCTCGTACCAGTAACTAAAATCGGATCTGAATCTGGATATCCAGGTTCTGACCCGAACCTGATCCATTAACAGGTCTAGGGTCAAATATAAAAATCGTAGATGATTAGGGATAATGAAAAATTATGGTAAACGATCCTACCACTGCAGGTTTAAGACCTCTCCCAGGATGAACTGATTAATCCAAGATACCTAAACATCTAGACCCTCTACTGGTCCATAGGATTTCTAGAGAGAAAAACTCATAGAGAGAGAAAGTGGAGAGAGAGAAGATAGAGAGAGGAGAAAGGAAAGAGGGAAAAAAATGCTCTCTTTTTTCTTTTCTTTTTCTCCTTTCTCTTTTCTTTTCTTCTTTTTCTTTTCTTCTTTTTCTTTTCCTTCTCTTTCTCTCGTTTTCTTCTTTCTTCTTCTTCGTTGAAACAAGGGAACGTGGTCTTAGGCCGACCCACTCCCATGGTCATGGCCTTCTCCAGCAATGCCTCGATGGCTTAGGGGGTGGCTCCGACCCTTGGCAAGCAAGACGAGGCCTTATCTGGCAATGGTAGTCGGTCTGGTGGAAAGAAAGAGAAAGAAAAAAAAATTTAGGGGACTCTCTCACGGCTCGAACAGGTGGCAATCAGGTCATTAACGGCGGTCAAGGGAAATGGAAGAGAGGTAGGGCTGATTACCTTGTTCCGGCGAGGGAAATCGACAGCAACTAACCGAGAGATCTCAACAGGAATTGAACAATCTCCCTCGGATTTTTGCCAATGTTTGATCAAGGATTCAGGGATGAGATAATTAGAGGGAGGAGTGGGTTTTATAGACCCCTTGCTGGAGTCCAATAATGCTTGGAATCCTTCTTCTAAAAGGATCAGAGAAGAAGTGGACTCCCATTAGGAGTCCTCTTCTATTTTTTTCCTTTTTTTGCTTTAAGATTCATGCAGGGATAAAAATCAGGATCCTTATAGTATCAGAGCTTAGGTTTGCTAGAGGGAACTAGTTTAAATCCCCTCCATGCTAGCTATTTATTTAATTGTCCCCTAACATCTTAAGATTTTGTGGTCCATTGGTTACTTTGCACATGCACTCACACATTCACACATGCAAACACATGCATGCACATGCACTATTTTGCATGTTCATGCTCGTCCTTTTTCTCAACATAAATATGACATGCTTATTTACCTTGTTGCTGACCAAAACCTGATATATGCATTCTCAATAAAATGTTAGCTCTCTTGCTGTTATATTAACGTCGTTAACATGAAATACATATACAGAGCTTAGCAATTCATTCATCTTCACGAGTCTAAAGCTACTAGAAACATACCAATAATACTGAAGAAAAGGGCATACCATAGCTCCGCTAATACGATAATTTAAGCTCTCTTCATATGCTTCAATATGTCTTTTCTTTTCTTGCCAAGTATATAAGTTTAGACTTTTCTTTTCTTTTTTGACAATTACATCTATTGATTTTTGAAATATATAACTTCTAAATGTTTAAGTTGCACAATACAATAATAGTGCTTTGATTTCTTTCATTTGATATATGAATTTCAGGCATGCATTTGCAACTATGTCATTTATTTCAGAAACTTTTATATTCCTCTATGTTGGCATGGATGCCTTGGATATTGACAAGTGGAGAAGAAGTGATGGCAAGTAAGAAAGCTTCCCATAATGTATATCACTTTATTGGATGTAGATGATTGTATTTTAATGAGTTTCATGCATCTAATGATGTTCTTTAGTATGAAAAAGAGCCACCATGGTCTTTAGTATGTATATCACAATGGTTTTTTTCATAAAGAAAGGATTTTAACCAATAATCTGAAATATTTGCAACTTTTACAAGATAAGGTGAAGGAAAGGCAAATTAATCTATGGTAGTATTTATGCTTGTGGGCACTCTTGAGTCTCACAACCTTTAGCACCTTGTATCGCTTGACACTAGATCAGATTGTCTATAAGATCCAAAATTATTTGTATGCTGTAAAATGCAATTGACAATGATTGTATAAGTTTGTGCTAGTAACATTGATTTTAAATTGTAAACTAAGAGGAATCAATATATGTTATTAAAAAACTTGTTGGAAATTAGTATAAGTTTGTGCTAGTAACATTGATTTTCAATTGTAAACTAAAAGGAATCAATATATGTTATTAAAAAACTTGTTGGAAATTAAAATAATCAATTTTGACCTTGATATGATTTGCACAACAGGTGCTTCATTTTGCCTATTTGATGCTTATATTGCTTTCAAGCAAGGTTTTAAATTGTGGGATAGGGCTGTCCTAATTTTTCCATGGAACGGGATGTGCCACCATCTCACTTCATCACGACACTTAGGATGGAAGATATTCCAGGATGCACTGATGAGGATGCTAGGACAATGGTGGGATAGTCCTATCCTAACGCATGGAATGGCACCCCACTCTAGCATCTCACGGAACATCCCATTGGGATTTGAAAACATGCTTTCAAGAATGTTTGCAAGGAAAGTATATTTCTCATAATCATGGTTTCTTGATATATAGAGTTTGATATAGAGATTCTCTACTATTTACTTGCATTGTCAACCTATGGTACAATGCATGTAGTGGCAAGAGTTGTCTCAGTTAACGAACATCTCAAAAATCCAATAAGAAACATCATCTTTAACTCACTTTCAACAAGATCCATTTTGTCATGAAGTATAAGGCCAAGAATAATGCTATTATAACTTATTGTTGCATAAGAAAGTGGTCGTTCGGCATAATGACATGGAAAATTGCTGGCGATAGGTTTAAGGAAACCCTAAACCCAAATAAAAAAAAGTTTCATTTATTATTTCCTTTTCTGTTCATTTTCATTCTCAGCAAAGCGCAAGCTCTATTTGTCCTGCAATATGCTAGCAACCACTATTGGCATAATGCTCATGAAAATATAATTTAGCAAGCTTTTGCCCGCATGATCTTAAAGATACTAAAATATATATTGGAAAAATGATAACTAACTTTGTTGAGCATATCTAAGATTTACAATGTAACGACCTAGGAACTCACCTAAAAAGGCTAGCTAGAAGTTAGTATTTGGATTCCTTGGACCTATATTAAGTATTCAAGACAAGGTTTGTCGTATCATACCAAACCAGGTAGCACAGGGCGTACGACACTAGTTTGGTACTAGTGCACGGTAGAGGGAGCATACCCACACTTGATAATGCCAAATCAGCCCCATATCGACATATTAATAGACTGGCATTGGTATGAGCCTAGTATCGAGATGGCAAACCTTGATCTAAGACCTTTTTAGTACACAACTGAAGTGAGACTACATCCATGCTTGCACGGGTCCTCATATACTAACCCAATTAAACCCTAGCATCCTCCTCTATGCTAAGGTTTGAATCCAATCAAAGACACCATGATTAGCCTATGGTTAATCCCAAAATGGCCCATGGTACTGTGCCCTCTAGGCCACATGGGTCGTGGGTAGGGGCTGCTCTAATACCATTTGTAATGACACAGGACCTCACCCTAAAGGACTAGCTAGAGGTTTTATTTGGATTCTTTTGTCTTGTATAAGTACACAAGATCTTTCTAATGCACAACCAATATGCATTAAATAGATACTTGCTCAGGACTTCAAATACTTTCCTGTTTAAGCCTTGGCATCCTCATCATGCTAAGGGTCCAACCTAATCACAAAAAGTCTTAAACACTATGACCAACCTACAGTCAGTCTTAAGAGGGTCAGTGTTGCAATGTCCTCAATCACACATAGGCCATGGACCGGATATAATGACCTAGAACCTCAACAAAAAAAAGCTAGTGGGAATGTATTATTTAGATTCCTTGGTCCTATAAAATATCCATGATCTACTTAGTGCACAATTGATATGGAACTAAACACATGTTCACACTAGTGCTCACATACTCCATTTAAGTTCTAGCATCCTCTCCAAACTCAGGATCCAATTCTTATCAAACATAATCACAAACAATATGATTTGCCTATTGCCAACCCTAAAAGAGATCATCATGCACTGTTCTCTAATATATATGGATTGTGTCTATGTTTGCTTTGATACCATTGTAACAACCCAAGACCTTACCAAGGTCTTCCCAGTACGCAACCAAATATCATACTAAACACATGCCCACAATGGTCTTTGCAAGATCTGCCAAACCATGCTAAACCGGTCGGTTCAGGGCTCATTGAACCAATCAGGGACTAGCATGGTTCCTACTATTCAAATAGTTTAGCTACTGAACCAACTATTCAACCTCCCCCACCCCCTCTTTGGCTATTCAAATGATTTGTAACCTACTCATGACTCACTCCTTCCCCCCGCACAACTGATTCTGCATTCCCTCCACCTTATGACTCGATCCCCCCATAGCTTGGATCTGGTAAGCTCATCCAACCCTCCCCTCCCTGCCTCTCTCTCGAGATCTAAGTTAGGGTTTCCCTTTTCCTCCCCATTCCTCCCTCCCTCCCTCCCTCCCTCTCACTCTTCCTCCTCCTCCCTCTTCACTGTGCAGTCTCCTTGACAATGGTGTCTTCATTTCGAACTAGTCCCTGCTTCTCTTTTTTTTCTTTCATTTTCAAATTTTGAATTAAAATGGAAAGCCATATTCCAACTTCAGTTCAAAATCTGAAAACAAAAAAAAGCTCAAAATGGGCTAGAACAGCATAGTACCAATACTGTACCATACCATAGTGCTAGACAATCGGTATAGTCCTAGTACTAGTGCAACCAACCTTGGGTCTTCACATATAAAGTTCTAAATATTTGGATAATTATGGAATCAAATCACATTTTTGGTGTTTCATTTAGTTGCAAATGCATAGGATTGTGTAATTGATCTAGGAAACCACTTGATTTATTTAGTATAGAGAACATACCTTGTGGCATCTTGTCAAAGATGGTATAGTATTCCTTGATGTCCCTAAAGATTTACCCACATGTCATGCAATTTATAAGAGGTAAGTGAGAACTCTATTATTCTCTACCCTCGCTCTAGAATTTCCTAGGAAAGCCCTTATTTACATTGATTATTGGGTATATTATTAACTTAAGACCTTGATTGTTGGTCTTTTTCTCCATTTCAAGTGTGATAAGGATTAGGTTTACTTGATTGTTTAGGACGCTCACAAGAAACTAAAATGTTAGGGACTTTGTGGTAGAGCACTTTCTCGATTGTTGGAAAGTAATCTAGCATTGTGGTCCAATAATGTACTTCTTAACAATCCATGCACTGCAAATGAGTGCTTGATAGCATTCATTGCAGCATATTTGTTACTGGCCTAAGTGCCTAACAAACCTGCAAAAGATGTGGTGATACTCCAACTTCATGAAAATGACGATGAGTCCTTTACTGACAACATGAACACTAAACAGGGTATTGTGAAAATTAATTTATTGAGTAAAATGAGATAATAAATTAAGAATGCCAGAAGCAAAAACAATAAAGCAAGAAGGTTAGATGCTTTTACCACTAGATAGGTAAAGGAAATTAGTTGGCCTCACACCTTCTCTACATGATAAGCAATTGGCCTTCTGCCTTTGATTTCTATAAGATCTTGGTTGAAGCATGCAGGCCTTGCACCAGTATCTCCTCCCAAACTGGGGACTTGCATCAAAGGTTCTGGCACAGCCTCTCACCACATAATGAACTGAGAAAGAATTCAAAAACCTATGTTATTGAGAATTCTTAACACATGGACAGTTGTAGGTGTTTATATGGTAATCCTTAAAACTTTATTTGACTTGTACACAACCTAGGACTCAAAACTACAAAGAAAGAAAGCCTAAAAGTAAGCTGATTCAAGCTAATCAATGGTTACACAATTTTCAAAGCATCCAAAGGTGGCTTGTCACTGTAGAATTATATCTGATGGCAGAAATTTCCTGTTAAATCCTATTTTTAGCTCTGACTAAAGTTAAGCCAAAATTATACCACATTAATGCTGATTTAATAGTGATGCAGATGTCAAAATTGACCTTTTAGGTAGTGTCTGATGCTAGGAAGTTGCATCAGGATTACTCCCTCAATTCTCCAACATTGTTCTGTCATGGGGCTGTTTGGGGGATATTTTCGGCATATATGTAATAGTAGTTGACTTGTCAGATCAATGTGAAGCCTAAACCTGGTGCAGGATACATCTCTAAAATTGATATGCCTCTGGCCTGCATAATTCCAGAAAGACAGAATCTCTATTAAAGTCAACGTATATGGCCCCATAATATTTCATCTGTCATTGTGAGAATCTAAGTCAAATGCATTAATTATGTTCAGAAAATTTCTATATACTAGAGGAAAATTTTCTTTAGATGCCTCCAGATTTAGTAGAAGTAAACTCTTGACCGCAAGCTGTAGATCAGCAGGAACCGCAAGTTTGCTTGTATGAGTAGCTTTTTAGTTTTAGGATTCATATCTGATCTATTTTAGATAGAAGTGTCCAATTACCGATGTTTTCTTGCTTTGTCATTGTGCTCTGATGTAATATAAATAAATAGCCCATTGTTATTGCAGGAAGGAAAATACTTCCAGCTTTTCATATATTAATTGGTAATTTTGGTTTTGCTTTCTTCTACTATTTTCTATTCTTTTCATATGTTCTCCAGCTGTTTTGTCATCTCAATTCTGCATTTTGCGAGAGCTATTAAACACTTAATGTGGGATATTTATCTGCTACTATCCTATTTCAGGACACTTAGATTCTTTGTTGCATGAAAGCAATTTTTGTTCATATTCAAACCTTAACAAATATTTCTCATTTCCTTCATATTCTTTGATTTAGTATAGGAACAACAGTTGCTACTAGTGGGACAATCTTGTTTCTGGTAATGGCTGGAAGAGCCATGTTTGTCTTTCCTCTAGCAAATGTTTCAAATTGTTTTAGAAATGAACCTGATGCAAAGATTGATTTTCGGAAACAGGTGCGTGTACATGTAATTATAGATAATATGTTTCTTGGCATAGGACATTGTTGACATGCTTACAGTTAAAAAAGAAAGGCATTTTTGACATGCTTGCCCTTCTAATGCTGACTATTAGTTCAGTTTGTAATTTGGTGGGCTGGCCTAATGAGAGGTGCAGTTACTATTGCTTTGTCATATAACCAGGTAGGTGGTGCAATTACAATTGTAAAGTTGATTGATAATTGCTGGTGTATCATCTTACACTGTCCTTTATGCTTGCAGTTTGCATCAGGGTCATCATCGAAACAGGGTGCATTTTTTGTCACTAATTCAATCATTGTGGTACTCTTCAGTACTGTGGTATGTCAGTTAGCTTATTAAAAATCTTCTCTTGTATCTGTTATATGCATTAACATTGTCATTACTAATATTTTAAAATTTTAAAAGGCCTTTTTGTTATTTTCAAATTTATCAATTATAATTCATGCAAGTTAATGTTTTGAATGACTAAGCATGCCATCATGTTTGCAAGCACCTTCACAAGCAAAAGGACCAAAGACAATGAGAAAGTACCTCAACAAGTGAAACAAAATTAATAATAAATTTAAATAATTTACAAAAACCTTTCTAGAAAAGGGATTCAATTTGGATCCCAAGTAAAGAAAAAACATGGGTAACATGTCGAAATATATATAGGAAATTAATAACCACAGGAAATGACCAGGTTGCAAGATTAGATATATAGGGAAAAGGTGGAAAAAAATTTAAAAAGCAATTACACAGTAATCTGACAAATTTTGCATTTCGCTTATGTATTTTTACTTTTTATTTCATTTTATGAAGAAAGTGACCTTGAGTATCTCACTTTTTTCCCTGAAGGTCTAAGAAAGTAACAGCACATTTAAGGTCTCCACAATATCTTTCCTTATGTTACTTATTGGCATTTAGTTACCACATAAGGAGCAGGATCAAGAGCTAGTGATGGTCCAGGTGCAAGCTAGCAAATATCTTAAAAACATTTGAAGCAAGGAAACAATTATGCAATGGGTGCAAGTTACAAGTTTCTGAAGTAGGTAGATTACCCTAGATAGAAGTCTCCTGCTAATAATTGGCAAGAACCTTGGCAAGCAAGGTTATCAAATCATCTTGGCAATGCTAGGTGACCAAGTGGATACCTGAGGGAAAAAAATCATAAAAGTTATAAAGTTTTATGATTTCATAATATGGTCATATAGTTCATAGCAAGAACATCAAAGAACATATATATTGATAAGCAGTAAGGTTATTAACTGCATAATCATGCAATAATGAATGATTAATCCCTTTAGTTTTGCTTAATATTTTCCTATTAAGTGATTTAAAACTTCTTAGAAACATAACGTGTTCGTATATTAGTAAATTGATGAACAAGGCATCTGCCCAAGACAAAGGTGGCCAAGTGATCAGCTGGCACCAAGCTGCATCATTGAAGGTTTGGAAAGCTCTAGGTGCCTAGGCAATTGGGCTGTCCAAGCATCAGCAAGGTGCCAAGGCTGCTGCTTGAGACAACCTTGCGAGGGACCTACATGATGATAAGGAAGAAGGTTTGATGCATGAAACCAAAGGTAATAAAACAATATATAATTTATATAAGGGAGGCAAGAAAGATTATATATATCAAGGTCTCTGCACAACTTTTGTTTATATAACTTTATGCTGGAAAGCATCTTGACAAGAAAATAGTTTATTATGTGATGTCAGTAGGTCAATACAAGAAAATAATAATAATAATAATCTACAATAGGATTGCAAGTAAGAGAATTAAAAAAAAAAAAAGAAAAAAAGAAAAGTACTCAATTTATTTTCCCCAAATAAAAAGCGCATGAATATGGTAACATATTGAGAAGTATTAGAAACTTTAATAAATCATTGAGAAGCTAGATTAGATGAATAATAAAAATATGGAAATCACTAAAGACTATTTACCTAATCCTACAGCCTATATTCATTCACCAAATTTTGGTTTACTTTTCCCCTTTTTGCCAATTTTATCAAGAAAGTCAACTTGTGTCTCACTTTTGGGTGCTTCTTTAATTTTGAATACCTCATCAGAGATGGAATGTATTTACACCTCTAAAGCTAATTAATCAAAAATATATTTCATCTGGCAAAATTAAGACCAGCATGATTCTTATTACCCATTGAGCCACTTAAAAAGCTGAAGATGCATATTAACAAGCAACCATGTGGAATAAATATAGGCTTTACTCTTAAGTAATGATACTTTTTTTAACTGTGGATTATGGAGTTTATATGTGGAGCAAGGCATGGTCCGTTGATATTTGACATTTTACAACCCAATCTAAAGTCACGCAACTTTCCATAAGAGATCTGCTTGTCATGAGACAGTAGAAGCTTGGTTATCAAGTAGGAAATTTATCATACAAACTATGCAACAAGGTTTTGTCTCGGTATCAGAACACATATTAGTAACTTATCAATATGGATCAGGTTGATATAGTACAATGGTATTTGTATGAAGCCCTTGTATTACTCCTTATAAGTTTTCGAAGAATTATTGTCAAATACTTTTTATGCTTTAAAGAATTAATGTCATTAGGTAATAAACAAGGTGTTTTATTACTCTTTTGTCTGTTAGATGTTCAAAAAATATAATCAATTTATGATTGTAAGCATTTCCCATTGTTCCAAAATGTCTTTCTACATAGTAAACGAATTTTTTTATGTGCTTTATTTTTGTATTTCCTTCTATGAAATCTTTAGCTTGCAAAGCTACCTTGATGTCTTTATATGATTTTGGATGTTAGACAGTAAAGAACATCCAAGAAAACAAGTTGAACATACAAGAATATGAATGTTGGAAGGATATGGAATAGAAGTAGAAGGAATGGAATCAGAAATGAATATGTTAGAAGGGTTGTAGGGATTTGCAGCAATTAAGGACGAACTACTCGAAAATTGGTTGGGAAGGTATTGCAATGTAGGGCAAAGATTTTAGGCCGGGTTGGGGGTATTTTTGATGATTGAAGAAAAGGAGAATAAAACCTAAGATAACATTGATGAACTTTTGAGCAAGGATATAGAAAAGCTTGTAATAAATTAACGACGGTGTTAAACAGAAATGCTTGGTGAAGAAGGATTTATATGTATCATTTTTCAAAGTTACTTCTATATCTTCATATGATTCAAAATGTTGGGCACAAAAAGAGCTAAGAAAATAATTTAATTGTAGAAGAAATGAAAATATCGAGATGGATGTGTAATAAAACTAAGAAGGGTAAGGTGAGAAATTAATAGAAGATTGTAGGTGTTGTACAAAATAAGAAAAAAAATAGTAGGGAATCAATTAAGATGTTATGAGCATGTACAAAGTTGACTGCAGGGCTCCATGAAGAAGAGGTATTTTTAATCTTTGCTGAAGTCTGTGAGAATAAGAGAAAAGATTTTGGAACATATATATATATACAGAAGTTGAATGAAAGGGTCGGAAAAAAAGCCTGAAATAATATCTAGGGCAGCACGACATAGGAATACTTTGTAAATCAGGATTCGTAAACCTGAACACAAATGAAGCTTTAGCCCAAATTAGGACATCTGATATTATTTTATGCTTTTCCATATTTCTTCTCAAGCTTCTATCTCCATTCCTGTATGTCTTCCCTTTCTATTAAAGTTATGCATGAATCCATTAGATATCCTTTTGTAGTTTTTTATTTTTTTTGTTTTAAAAGTGAAGGCATGGCTTAGCACTTGCTTATCTCATCAATCACTTGTAAAAGTTGTGGTAGTCCATGCTCTCTGAAATTAATACCATGCACATAGAAACATATACAAATGTTACTCGAACTAGGTAGGATGTGTGTTTATAGTTTATGCATCATATGAGTTGAATTCTTTTAGTTTTTTAATGTAATCTTGCTTTATCTCATTTGAAGTTGCATTATGAATAGGTTTTTGGAACAGTAACGAAGCCTATAATACAAGCATTGCTGTCGCAGCACTCAAAATCACCAAATAGTGAGGATATTGATGTGTCTAACCTAGACGACATCCATCTCTTATTGCTTGAAAATAGCAGAGAAAATGAGAATGGCAACAACCCAAGAAGTAGCCTAGGCATGTTATTAACGAATCCTACCTCTACCATTCACCAATTTTGGAGAAAGTTTGATGATAAATATATGAGACCTGTATTTGGTGGACGTGGTTTTATGCCATACGTTCCTGGTTCACCATCTAGTGCGACAGAAGATAATGTATAATTTACATCAACGGATGTGTTGCATTGTAGAATATACATCACAATAGAAAGTATGATAAGCTACACATATACGAAAATTATGTGCTTGTTTAACAAATTGAAAATAAATGATTGGCATTTGTAGAGGAATTAGCACTCCTATGAAGCCTCTATTCTTTAACATTAGTTTGTTTACTATTAGAATCAAATATAATATAAAATATTCATTACCAAACATTACTTCATATGTTTTGTATCTGTACTTGCCGAACTGTAGATCTTTTAAGAGTATAAAAGGATCAACATGTTAGCATGGTAAGGTGATACCAAGAGAGAGTTTAACCATACAATATAGGTTAATAGTCTTACATCCATACACCAAATACAAGAAGAACAAATATCCAAAAAAAAAGATGGTGGAAATTAAGGGAAAAAATATTATATCTTTTAGGGATAAATTGGTAAGAAAATTGGAATTTAAGGAGCGAACTAAATAAAATATGAGACCCAATAATCAATTATGTTAAGAGGATAATTAAAGATGTTCTAGGCGAGGCAAACGGGAAAGATGTCAAAGTAAATGAATTTAGGAATGGAATAATAAGCTACAAGAGGCATTTAGAATAAAATTTGCCTTTTTAAAAAAAATTGGCATAAAACAAATAATGATGAGGATTTTATAAGATAAAGAACACTATTCAAAAATACTAGTAAGGAAAATTTGTAAAAAATGTTAAATAAGGATTCTGCTAAAATAATCTTCATTGAAGAAATAAACCTAGAGAGGAGTCAAGATTCTATTCATACAATTCGTAAAAGTGAAATAGAGGTAACTTTGAAAAAAAAAGAAAAGAAGGTAAGACCTTAAGGCTAGACAAAATACTTATTGAGATTTGGAAATTCATGGAACATATTGGATTAAATTAACTCATTTAACGAAATCTTAAAAACTAGGAAAATACTAGAAAACTGGAGAAGTTTTGTAGTGCCTATATAAAAAACTAAAGATCATGCACAAAATTATTTTAATTATTAGAGAATCAAGCTTATATCACTCTGTGAAATTATGGGAAAATACAATTGAACAAGATCCAGAAAATAACAACCATTTCAAATAACTGATTTGGATTTATCTTGAAAGATCAGCAATTATGATTTTTTTTTTTTTATATATATCTAGACAATTGATAAAAGAATATAGAAATAAAAATTCTATATATGGCCTTTATTGACTTAGAGAAGCTTACCCGATACAATATAATTGGTGGACTCTAAGAAGGAAGGTTAGAAATAAACAGTGTATCAAAATAAAGTTTGCTGTGGTGCAGATATATTTGTGGTTATATCCAAGAATCAACTTTAAGCCCATGTTTGCTTACTAGTTATGGGTTGGCATTAACCCATATGCTTTTGCACTAGTTATAAGAGTATTTTAGGCAAGCTAAAACTTTTCTATGTATATTTTAGACATAAAGTGAAAGCTTTCATGCGAAAGAAGTATTATCATTTTTATATATAGTTGATAGGAATTGCTCTATTTTTTATTAATAAATATTTATATATATAATTGATCTCAACATTTAACAATAATAATTAAATACTATTCTTGCTTGTATAATTGTATATATTATTCGAGAAATAATTACCTAAGAACAAGCAATCTGGCTGGTATGTGGCACTTTTTTTTTTTTATTTAATGAAAGAGGAAGGCTTCCCATCTTTGTTCATTGCTGAAAGATATTTACAAGAGGTTTATTATTACAAGTTGATTCTCATAATTAAATGGGTAGGATGCCCATTTCTCCCCGAACTGGGGAGTTGATGACGGGATCTCTAAATAGTAATGTTTTCCTCCCGATTCTCTCACCCAACATGAACTAAAACAAGCAAAATGTAGCTTATTTATTTGTTAAGCTCAAAACTCAGCTTATCTATGGATCGTTACTAATCGAGCAAGAAATGTCCCACTAAATTATGAGTCGAACAAAATTCCCTCATGAATAAGTCATTTGATATTTCTCCTAACAGAATGGCAATACTTCAAACGGCAAAATTAAAGCTAAGGCCGCACTAAATGTCGCCATGGGTCCAATTCTTCTTAGACGTTTGGAGGAGAACATAGGTGCAAGAGAGAAGATAGAGATGCGAAAATAGGACTAGAATGTTATTAGATATATATCAAAAACTTATGACAGAATGTTATTAATTCCAAATGTGTCTAATTACAGAAGAATACAAAATAATGGTCCAACAGATGTCATTTCTCCACTTGTTAGCAGTTTGATTAAACATTTTAACCTAAATAATAATATCCATTCATGTCACAATTTTTTTAAGTCTTTCAAAGGAATTAAAGAACAGATTATTAATAAAAGTTATAGTTTAGCCAAAATAGTTTATACTTTTACTTTTTCATGTAGAACTCCATGTGATTCGGTTTCCATGTATTGTAAATAACAGACATTATATCCATGGGTACCAACATAATTACAACAATAAGGAATAGAATTTTGTGTTTTCCTTCTGTTTCACATCAAAAAGGTTTCTAACCATTGACAAGTATTCAAAGCGCAATGAAATGGATATCATTAGACTAAGGTTTAACCTAATTGAAGAACCAACCATGTAGCATTTTATCCATTAGCTACATAGTTAGGATCTAGTTGGGTTGAATCATGTAAGTAGTCACATAAGATTGACAATGTAACCCAAGTTGAGCCTGCATGTAATCCAAATCAAGTTCTTTGGATGTTCAACAATTGAATGAAATCACAAATTTCAAATATGAAGAGATGGAAAAGGACTCACTTTATAGCTTTTATAAGCATGCCAAAAGCTTAATAAAATATGCATTGATCACCAAAATCGTACATGTATCATTTGGGATCAAATTGAACCTCAAATGTGCAGCCATAGAAAATAGTACCAGCATAAAAATCGGGGGGCTTGTTGTCCCATATTTTAGCACTTAAAATTTCACCATCCACCGTGTCATGAGCATGAGGTTTTAGACTTTCCCCAAGCGTATTTAATTTCAATCCTGAAAATTAAATAGTTAAAAAAAATATTAGCAACTAAATTTTTTCAATATTAATTCTTACTCCAGTATATCTATCCCGTGAACAAATATGAGATTTAAGACTGAATTTATTGTCAGATTAGTGTAAGGTAATGCGCAAAGCACTTGATTTAATAAAGATGGAGTTGTTTGGTTAATGACTATATTTCTTCTTTCTAGAGCAAGCATGGACTGAACTATGAGTAATGCACCAATGCTTTAAATCTCAAGAAGGAAGTGCATCTCTTTTGTCTCATTTCCTAATTGGGATAGGGATGTGGTGCAAGTTGAATGACTTACGTTTCATTTTTTGAATATATATATATATATATATATATATATATATATATATATATATATATATATATTAAAAATAAAGATTTTAATCTTCGTTAGCCATGTATTGGTTTTTCTCTGGACACATCTGCCATGTATCCTTAAAAAAAATTTTACTTTTGGCTGCTCCAAGCCTCCCATCCGATTGAGGCTCTCCAAAATGGAAAAATAAAGGAAATAGCCAATATAAAACCTCAGCCATCATATAAGCTTCCCCATTCTGCTGCTCCAAGCCTGCACCCAATTTTGACTTTTTACTTCGGCCACTCCAAGCCTCTCACTCGATCGAGACTCTTAAGAATGAAAAAAGAAAGAAAATACCAACACAAACCCTAGCCAAATGAGAGGACCAAGGAAGGGAGAGGGAGCATGAGTAGAAGACTTTGGTGTACGCAGGCATGGCTTGGCAAGTGGGGTTGGAAGTAGAAGTGTGCTATGATGAAGATCTTGAAGTGGGTAGTGGGGATGATAGAGAGGTTCTCCTGGCTGGGAATAAGACCGGAGGCAATGGGGTTCGAGAAGGGGATAACATGAAGGGAGAGGAGGCGATGGAGGATTCGATGATGTGGTGGAGATTGGCGGCATTGACAGGAGTGGTGACGATGGTGGAGCAGATGTCGCGAGTGGCAAAGAGGCAGACCATCTCAACCATGGGGATTGTTGGGGATAAATCCCGCTCCTGCCGAAGCCCGGCCTAATGTAGCCAGTAGCCGTAGAAGAGCTCCGGCAGACGGGCTTCAGCCGAACTCCCAGCGGCCGAGCTTCTTCCAGCAGGCCAAATTGGTCAGCTTCCAAGCTTCTTCCGGACTCCCAGCGTCGAGAACGAACTTCCTGGGCGGCCGAACTCCTTCAGACTCCCCACGGCCGAACTTCTTCAGCCGGCCGGACTGCCTAGCGGCCGAACTCTCCAGTGTCCAGGCTTCTTGCCGAACTCCTTCAGCCGGCCGAACTTCCTAGCGGCCGAGCTCCTTGGACTCCAAGCGGCAGGACTTCTTCAAGAGATGGATCCCTGTTCGGCCATCCGAGCTCCTCCCGGGTTTCCCCTTCAGCCAGCCGAACTCTCCTACAAGGCCGAACCCCTTCAGACCGACTCCAGGCGGCCGAACTCCTCAGCGAGCCCTGGCCGAACCAACTAGCAACCGAAGTCCTTCAACTAGCCCCAGCTGAGCTTCTTCGGGCCTCTCAGCAGTCGAACTCCTCGGCAATCGTCCCTCGGCCGAACTCTACAGATGGCCGACCCTTCGGCCAGCCGAACTCCCCCAGCCTTCCCTTCTGTCGAACTCTCCTTAGAGATGACTTGTCGCCATCAGCGGCAGGCGACGAAACCAGACGACACCACCTTTGGCAACACCATTCCCTGACGATGCCTTCCTCTCCGTACTGGACTCCATGCGGCCCGCGACGTGCCAGTATGGCTCCCACGATCCATCGGACGGCGCCATCCTCTCCGTACCGGACTCCATGCGGCCCACGACGTGCCAGTATGGCTCCCACGATCCGTCGGACGACGCCATCCTCTCCGTGCCGAGCTCCATACTGCCCCAACGACTCTCTGCCAGATGCCACGGCCGTCATCATCAACTAAGCTCCGCTATAAAAAGGACCCCTCCCGACATGCTAAGGCTAAGCTCTCTGAACTCTCGACTCTCTAAGCTCTCCTCCTCATCTCTAAGCTCCGGAACTCATTCCGAGCACTCCATTACTGTTGGCCGAAAACTGACTTGACCGTCGGAGGGTCCTGCCGGAGCCACCCCCCACCGGTTCCGGACGGGACTTCGTTTTGCAGGTCCCCGGCGGCGACCTCAGCGGCCTCGACTCCGGCGACCTCCGACGAAGATGGATTTCTGCACCAACAGATTGGCGCTAGAAGGAGGGCCTGAACCTTCGAGGTTCCCTCGTTCTTGAAGGAGTGCTCGGCAGGGCCCGTGGCTGTGTCGACGCGGAAAGAGCTCGGCTCCAGCAGGAGTCTGATTGAAGCCCGGCAGTTGAGTTCGGTTTCTCCCTCCCCTCTCCTTGGATCTCTCTCCTCCCTCTCTAGGGTTCGTCCCCAAGAGAAAATGCCCCCCAGAAGGACTTCGACTCGGCGCTCGGCGGCTTCCGCGGCTCGATCCCCTCCGAATCCGTCTGTCCCTGCTCCGGCCCCGGTGACTCAGCCCCCGTCTATAGCCGCAGTGGATACGGAGCAGTTCAACCAGCTCATCCAGCACGTTCGTGGTCTCACGGAGGCGGTGCAGGCGGTGCTGCACCAACAAGCCCCAGTGCCAGCCCGACCGGCGCGGGACTCTCCGAAGTCGGATGATCCAGTCCAAGAGCGACCGGCCTGGGCAGCCCGACCTCCGATACCCGGATTGGAGAGGCGGAGGAGGGAGAGCCCTTGTTCGGATCATGGATCGACCAAGGGTGAAGCCTCGCGCCCATCTCACCAGAAAGCCTTGGAGATCAGAGACCGTGAGGACCTGCTGGACCAAAGGCTCTTGGAAATGAACCGGCGAATTGAAGAACTTCGTCCCCCCTCGCGTGGTGATGACGTTTGTACAGACCCTCCTTTTCTCGCAGAAAATCATGCAGGAACCGGTCCCGCCGAACTTTAAGCTCCCACAGTTCGAGAGCTACGACGGGACCGCCGACCCGGTCGACCACTTGGAAGCCTTCCGGAACGACGATGCTGCTTCCACGGCGCGTCGGACGCCATATTTGTGCCGGGCTTTCCCTTCTACCCTCAAAGGAGCTGCCAGAAATTGGTACTCGACGCTCAAGCCGAGTACCATCTTATCGTTTGACCAGATGAGTCAACAGTTCGCAGCCCACTTCATCAGTAGTAGGCGACCACGCCGAGGTTCGGATTCTTTGATGGCCATCAGGCAGAAGGAGGGGGAACCCATCCGGGCCTACGTCACCCGGTTTAACGCTGCCGCGTTGGAGGTCCGAAACCTGGACCAATCAGTCGCCATGGCCGCCCTCAAAGGGCGGCCTTCAGAAGAATGACTTGTTGTTCTCCCTGGAAAAAAGGTATCCCAGGGACTTCGCCGATCTGCTAGCTCGGGCCGAGAGATACGCCCGTGCGGAAGAAGCCTTCAAGCTGAGGGACGAAGAAACCTTAAGGGAGCGGCTGACAGGCGATAGGGAGCCGAATGAAGTTCGGCCGCGCTCACGGACTCCCTCCGGTAGCAGGCGGGCCCGAACCTCCTCGAGCTTGCAGAGAAGCGCGAAGAAGCCCACCTCCCAAAGGATTTCGCGACTATGTCCTCCTCAACGCTCCCCGAGCACAGATCCTCACCGAAGTTAAGGAACCAACTCCCCAGACCAGAAAGGTTACGGTCTCCCCCAAACAAAGCGTGACCGAAGCAAGTACTGCCTCTACCATCGCGACCACGGCCATGACACTGAGGAATGCATCCAGCTCCAAGATGAAATCGAGGAACTCATCAGAAAGGGGCGGCTGGGTAAGATTCATTCGACGCCAGTCTAAAGATCGGTGCAGGGCGCTGCCGTAACGAGAAACAACAAAGTCGGCCGCCTCACAACGTCGTCAACATCACTCCAGGATCCAGCGTCGAAGCCAACAGAAGCACGCTTCAACGCAAGGAAGCTCGAATGAAATAGGAAAGGTCGTCCGCGTGGAGAAGCGCGGAGGAACGATGCTACTACCACGACCCTGGATCACAGAAAATTCAGAAAAAATTGCCAGTAACTTCCTTTCAATAAAGTCCTTCCCTTTCAACAGTGTATTATTTTTGGGCGCCAAAAACTATGTAATGGCTGGAAAAGAAGCAGTCAATAGTCGCCGTGTTAGGAACAGGAGGAGAACCTCGTCCTAATGCGAGCGGCAACCTCGGCCAGAGATAAGATCTCTCCCGAGGGCAAAGTTCGGCCAGAGATAAGATCTCTCCCGAACAGCAAGTTCGGCCAGAGATAAGATCTCTACGGCCAGAGATAAGATCTCTCCCAAGTTCGGCCAGAGATAAGATCTCTAAGAAGGGCAAAGTTCGGCCAGAGATAAGATCTCTCCCGAAACAAGTTCGGCCAGAGATAAGATCTCTCCCGTCCCGATCTCTCCCGAGGCAAAGTTCGGCCAGAGATAAGATCTCTCCCGAACAACAAGTTCGGCCAGAGATAAGATCTCTCCCGAACCGCAACCTCGGCCAGAGATAAGATCTCTTCCGAACAACAAGTTCGGCCAGAGATAAGATCTCTCCCGAAAAGCAAGTTCGGCCAGAGATAAGATCTCTTTCGAAAAGCAAGTTCGGCCAGAGATAAGATCTCTCCCGAACCGCAACCTCGGCCAGAGATAAGATCTCTCCCAAGGGCAAAGTTCGGCCAGAGATAAGATCTCTCCCGAACAAGCAAGTTCGGCCAGAGATAAGATCTCTCCCGAACCGCAACCTCGGCCAGAGATAAGATCTCTCCCGAGGGCAAAGTTCGGCCAGAGATAGATCTCTCCCGAACAATAAGTTCGGCCAGAGATAAGATCTCTTCCGAACAATAAGTTCGCCAGAGATAAGATCTCTCCCGAAAAGCAAGTTCGGCCAGAGATAAGATCTCTCCCGAACCACAACCTCGGTCAGAGATAAGATCTCTTCTGAGGGTAAAGTTCGGCCAGAGATAAGATCTCTCCCGAACAGCAAGTTCGGCCAGAGATAAGATCTCTTCCGAACCGCAACCTCGGACAGAGATAGGATCTCTCCCGAGGGCAAAGTTCGGTCAGAGATAAGATCTCTCTCGAACAGCAAGTTCGGCCAGAGATAAGATCTCTCCCGAACCCCAACCTCGGCCAGAGATAAGATCTCTTCCGAGCGACCGTTGACAACCTCGACTAGAGATAAGATCTCTCCCAAGCGACCGTGGATAGTTTCGACTATGGATCAGATCTCCCCCGAGGGACTGGTCCAACTTTGGCAGTGGGAGATGAGGTCTCCCCCAGGCGCCCGCATCAATCCCGGCTGGACTCCCCCGAGAGAAGCTCGACCGTAGGAGATAAGATCTCCCCCGAGAGAAGCTCGACCACCCTCGGCCGTAGGAGATAAGATCCCCCCTGAGCGCGCACTAATATCTCCCCCGAGGAAAGCTCGATTACTAGAGATAAGGTCTCTCCTGAGCAACTTTGGCTATGAATCAGATCTCCCCCGAGGAACTGGGCTAACCTCGGCAGTAGGAGATGAGATCTCCTCCGAGCGCCCGCATCGACTCCGGCTAGGGATAAGGTCCTCGAATAGACATAAGGCCCGCGATGACCTCGGCCAGGGAGCTTCAACATCGACCTCGACTAGAGAAAGCTATCGTGTCGACCTCGGCCAAAGAGCTTCAACATCAGCTTCATCAACTTTGACTGGAAACGAGTTTCATTTCAACTCCAAACATCGACTGGAGATGAGGTCTCCCCCAAGCCTCAGCCTCAACTTCAGCGTCAACATTGGCTGGAGATGAGACCTCCCCCGAGCTTCAGCTGCAACAAACGTGGAGCCTGAAAGAGAACTTCGACAGTCGCCTATTTTGGTACTCCCTTTCCTCGAATTTCGAACTCGGGAGTAGGAAGGCTACTGTTGGGGATAAATTCCGCTCCTACCGAAGCCCGGCCTAATGTAGCCAGTAGCCGCGGAAGAGCTCCGACAGATGGGCTTCAGTCGAACTCCCAGCGGTCGAGCTTCTTCCAGCAGGCCGAACTGGTCAACTTCCAAGCTTCTTTCGGACTTCCAGCGTCGAGACCGAACTTCCTGGGCGGTCGAACTCCTTCAGACTTCCCACGGCCGAACTCCTTCAGCCGGCCGGACTGCCTAGCGGCCGAACTCCCTAGTGTCCAGGCTTCTTGCCGAACTCCTTCAGCCGGCCAAACTTCTTAGCGGCCGAGCTCCTTGGACTCCAAGCGGCAGGACTTCTTCAAGAGACGGATACCTGTTCGGCCATCCAAGCTCCTCCCGGGTTTCCCCTTCAGCCAGCCGAACTCTCCTACAAGGCCGAACCCCTTCGGACCGACTCCAGGCGGTCGAACTCCTCAGCGAGCCCTGGCCGAACCAGCAACCGAAGTCCTTCAACTGGCCCCAGCCGAGCTTCTTCGGGCCTCTCAATGGTCGAACTCCTCGGCAATCGCCCCTCGGCCGAACTCTACAGATGGCTGACCCTTCGGCCAGCCGAACTCTCCCAGCCTTCCCTTCTGCCGAACTCTCCTTAGAGATGACTTGTCGCCATCAGCGGCAGGCGATGAAACCAGACGACACCACCTCTGGCAACGCCATTCTCTGACGATGCCTTCCTCTCCGTACCGGACTCCATGCGGCCCGCGACGTGCCAGTATGGCTCCCATGATCCATCGGACGGCGCCATCCTCTCCGTACCGAACTCCATGCGGCCCACGATGTACCAGTATGGCTCCCACAATCCACCGGACGACGCCATCCTCTCCGTGCCGAGCTCCATACTGCTCCAACGACTCTCTGCCAGATGCCACGACCGTCATCATCAACTAAGCTCCGCTATAAAAAGGACCCCTCCCGACGTGCTAAGGCTAAGCTCTCTGAACTCTCGACTCTCTAAGCTCTCCTCCTCATCTCTAAGCTCCGGAACTCATTCCGAGCACTCCATTACTGTTGGCCGAAAACTGACTTGACCATCAAAGGGTCCTGCCGGAGCCACCCCCCACCGGTTCTGGACGGGACTTCGTTTTGCAGGTCCCCGACGGCGACCTCAGCGGCAACGACTCCGGCGACCTCCGACGAAGACGGATTTCTGCACCAATAGGGATCATGTGGCCGAAACTCACTAGGGGAAGAAGAGCATGTGGAGGGGGCCTATCACGACTCGAGCCCAAGGTCATGATCGGCACATATATCGGACTAGCCAACCTAGTAAATCTAACAAAGATATTAAATGGGATAAATCAAACATATAAATTCTACCAAAAATTTGACATAATTTTTCTTAAAAGTTGAACATTTTCAAAGGTACGCTTACTTATTTAACCAAATATATTCTTACATACATGTACATATAGTCACTTCAATTAAATAAACACAGAGAAAGCGAGATCCTGCCTATAGATAATGGAGCACATCTAGATTTTATATACAATCAAAATATGTCAAAAGGTATACAACTACAGGGTAACAAAAGTAGATGCCACATGCAAGTGTTGGGCTCACTTAAAAACATAACTGCTCCTATCAAGCTGAGGAATCTGGATCCTCACAATACTAGTATAGCTGAACTAGGATACTCCAACTCCAAAGCTGCAAACAAAAAAAGTGAGGGGTACTGAGACCTATATCTCAGTAAGTGATAATATATCTATAACAGAAATAGAATAAGCTCAGGCACGATTGCTTTAGATCAAAAGCACTTTTACAATTTTTTTAAAATATAAATATAATAACATTTCTAGTCAAATAGTGTAATGAAAGAGATGCAAAAATAAAATAGAATAAATAAAAAATATTTTTCTTTAATAATTATAATTTGAATTATCTTCTAAACAATGATTAATAAATAGATCAAGTATAATGTACTAAATTTTAAAGCAATCATATATCTAACACATGAAGGAAGGTCTCTAATCTAGAACCAAGTAACTACTCGCTTATCCAAAAATTCATCCAAACTGCACGTGTGTATCAACACGTCAGGCTAACACCATCCTTGTTAGCTAGGAAAAACAAAACTGGCTATATCGTCCAAACATGTCAGGCTAGCACCATCTTTGCCAGCTAGAAAAAATAAAATTGACTATATCATCCAAACACACCGAGCTAGCATCACCCCTGCCAACTAGGAAAAACAAAATTGACTATATCATCCAAACACACCGAGCTAGCATCACCCCTGCTAACTAGGAAAAACAAAATATGGTGCACTAAGGCTAATGCCAACTGCCACTAGCTATAATATTCTATCAAGGTTTTCTCCCATAAAACTTCGTATAGACAATCCTTTTCAAAACAAATGCTAAATAACTTCTCAAACATTGAGAAATGATATTCTAAAAGTTGAAAAATAAAATCAAAGTATTGCTGATAAACATAAAATTTTATTCCGAATTAGATTTATACATATATTCATATCTTTGAGCAACATTTCAACCAAATTCATAACCTATTTTCAATCTTACACAAAAGCATATGTATAAGCTAAAGAATAATCAAAGTTAGCTTCTTTCCAAAATTAATCTTTTTCATAGCAAAATATAATAAAAAAATATCAAAACTAGATATAAAAATCACTCACTTTAAGCTAGCTACTGTAATACCTTAATGCTTGATTCATTCAAAGCACCCCTCGAGAGCCTTCTTCCTTTTCTATAATATTGATAAACACTGATTAAACTCATATTTTATGGTTTAAGATCAAAACTATATGTACTTTGCTTTTAAGCTCTTACTTTAGTTTTTTAACTATTTTCTTCCACTTACTCTTGCTTGCTTTAGCTTAGGTTTAAATGAACATCAACCTAACTTATAAATTTCAGATATTTAGTTCTATTTTCCTTCTCATAATTGGTTTTAGATTCAGCTGATCATGTTTTTAATTTATTGCTAAACCATCTAAATAATTTCAGTCTTATAAGCAACATAATTCAACTTCAAACTTCAATTCAAACTACATACTTTAACTTACTAAACCCAACCCTAAATCTGATAACAATAGTTGAGAACTTACTTTAATTTAGTTTAGAGATTAGAATCCTTACCTCAAATAATAAGAAATTTGTGACATATATTTTTCTTCTCAACTTAAGCACTTTTCTTCTTCATCTTTGACTACCACCAAATTCTCTATTTCTGAACTAAATCTTTTTGATCTCTAGCTAAAAATAGATTTCTTTCGGTCTTCTTCTTTTCTCAGACCTCTTTAAAAAAATTCAAAAACTTAAAATAACAGCAAAGAAATCGGTGGCCTTCTTATTTTGGAAAAGAAATAAACTAAAGAGAGATTGCTAGGTATCACTCCATAAAGAAAGCTAACACACATCTTCCTCTCTCTTCTAGTTATGTGGCATAGCTCAAGAAAGCAGCTACTAAGTTACTTTTAAGATAATCTATTTAAAAACCTACTTTTAAAGCCTCACAGCCAGCATCGCTTTTTTATTTCTGCTGACAGCGCTGGCTCGGCTTCAAATCAGGTCAGCTCGAATGTCACTCAGATCAGTTCTCTCAAAAATTGGACTGGCTCTCTCAGAAAAATAAAATACTCATTTTGTAGCCTAAGACTCAGGCCGGCTCAATTTGGATTTGGATCGACTTTGATACTCCTGCTTTTCAAAATTTTACTTTTGATCACAATGCTTGCTTCATACTCTTCTTATTTTACTCATTTATTTTACTCTTCATTAACTTTAAAATATAAATATAAATAAAAATATCTTTCTATTTGGATTCAATAAAAATATCAAAAAAATTAAAATCTTTAAGAATAAGATATTAAAACTTGGGTTCTACTTCAAATTTTTCCAAACTCAAAATATTTAAAAAATTTATATTTTATATAGCCCTCCATACAGGTGCTAGTTTCCAGACTTAAAAAATTTTCAAGACTTGCAATAGTAGATAATCATAATTTGTGCTCAACTGGCTTCAACAAATTTTGGAAAGATAAGTTTAATTCAAAGTAGTTTATAATTAAGATTAGGTAACTCAAAATATTATAAATAAATTACTATACCACACATATACGAACATAAATTTTTTAATTTATTATTGTGCTAGTTCGAAATGTTACAGGGTTGGTGGATGAGGCAGGTAGAGGATAGCTCAAAAAAAAGAAATATGGAAGGTGAGGGGAGTAAGGGCCGAAGATGAGGCCTCTGGAGATGGTGGACATGGTGGTAGGTGTGGGGTAGAAAATATGAAAAAAATCAATGAAAATAGAGAAAAGATGAAAACATAGATAATCATTTTTTTCTCTACTTTTTTCTTTTTATTTCATTATCTTTTTCAAAGATTTGTGGAAAAAAATGCACTTGAGAGAAATTAGAGAAATTTCTTATGTTCCCATCCCATGCAACACGTGAAATTATAAGCTAGTGAATTAGATTCTAGAGAGCATTTGATTCATCCAAAATAGTAAAGAAATTGAAAAGGCCTAGAATATGGTCTGTGGATTCTCTAACGCTAAGAGGGTGTCGCATGACGAGGCTTATAGACTGTAGCACATGGAACTTGTGCCAAGGGTCCAATGATGACAATAAAGAGGAGTGGGGTTGCATCTTTTTCACACTATTCCACCATTGGATCGCACCAAGGTTGCTTTGAGATTTATGTAGATGGGATAAATGGAGGAGTTTGGTATGCTTTGAGATTGATGCAAACTATGATATGACATCATGAAACAAGATCATTAGTTTTTTTATGCGTAACCTGAACCCAGTAGAGAATCCATACTCTAAATTATAGTTGTTGGTGCAGAATCTGATCGACGCTGGATTGAGCTGGAGTGGAGGAGAACGAGATCGCCGTCGGTGACCTGCAAAATAAAGTTTCGTTTGAAGTCGGTGGTGGTGGCTCCGACAGAATCCTCCGACGATCAAGTCAACTCTTCTGACCAATAGAAATGGAGTGCTCAGGTGAGTGTTTGGCAGAGTTTTGGAAAGGAGAAGAGAGCTTAGAGCCTAGAGAAAATGTATCTAGAGAGTTCCTTTTTATAGGCGGAGCTTGATTAATGGTGACAGCTGCAGCTGTTTGGCAGCGGACCACTCGAGATCCGATGGAGTTCGGTACGGAGAGGAAGGTGTCATCAGGCTGATTGTGACAGTCATACCATCCAGTAGCGAGCCGCTCGAGGTCTGATGGAGTCTGTCACGAAGGAGGACGTCGCCTGTAGCATCGTCTATAGCAGACTGATGGCGATCGTTCGTCGATATTTACTAGTCGTGGCTCTGAGAAAGCAGGCATTGATTAGTAGACTTCGGCATATATCAATTTCAGAGGAGTTCGGACTCCTAAAGAAAATATGTCTAAAGAAAATTATCCAAGAGTAATCCGTTGGAGGAATCCGACTGAGGAAGAAGTTCATAAGGAGTTCAGCTCCTGGAGGAGTTCGATCGAAGGAGAAGCTTGGAAGAAGTTCGGCTCCCATAGGCATCCGATAGGAGAAGCTCGGAAGAAGTTTGACTCTCGTAGGTGTCCGACTGAAAGAGTGTGGAGGAAGTTCGGCTCCTAGAGAGTTCGGCAGGAATTCGATCGTTGGGGGAGTTCGACTGGAGCTCGATTGTTGAGAAGTTCGGCCAGCTGAAGGCATTCGACTGAGACTTGGCCGCTGAGAAGTTCGGCCAGCTGAAAGAGTTCGGCTAAAGTTTGGCCGCTGAAGCTCTTCCATGATCACTGGTTGCTTCGGGCTAAGCATCGGACTGGAATTCGGCAGGAGCGGGGTTTAGCCCCAACAATAGTCATAATGAACTTTTAATGGATTAGTCCTATATATATATATATATATATATATATATATATATATATATATATATATATATATATATATATATATATATATATATATATATATATATATATATTAAAATGAAAGCTTTTATCACCATCCATCATGTGTCATCCCTCTATTTACCACGTGTCTCTAGTTATCATCTAAGTTTTCTAATTTAGTTTCTAAAAAAGTAAATATTACATAAAGATCCTTCTAAATTATATTTTGTAATTTATTTTGGTTATATAGAAATGCCTAGATTATTGTTTATTTGCTAAAATATATAGATATTAAAATGAAAGCTTTTATCTCCATCTCAAGACTTTATATAGTTATTTGAGCTGGTCCTTCATTTTTTGTTTTGAGATATCTCTACTTCGGTGAAATTAAACACCACTCATTGCATCCTATGCATCGCATGGGATTATAAGCTAGTGTTTATTACTTGTTTGCCAACAGCATCTACTCGCACACTAGCACATGTTGGCCCAGTTTGGAACCACTTTTTTTTTTATTTTTTAAAGTAAAAATATGAAATTTCAAAAGATGTTTAGTTCTCTTTTTTTATTTTTAAAAATAATTTTTATAATTTATGAAAAATATAGATGAAATCAAATCAAGTTTCAACTCCCATATTTTATTTTTCTCGGCAACCATTATCTCTTTGCCTCCACCCCCACCTACTCCATCGAGAAGATACTCTCTCTTTCCTTCCTTTTGTCTCTTCTACCTCTACCACGTGTACACCTTGTCCTCCAATCAGTCACTTTCTCTTGCTCCTTCCTTTGAAAAAATTATTAAGTAGACTCATTTTACTGTAGGCAAAGTGTTAATGGGTTTTTATTGGCTCCTTTGTCATCTTATAGCCAATCATAATCAACTTAGGTGAGTAATTAATGAAGAACAACTAATGTGTAAATTTTTTATTGGCTTTACCTATGGTAAAATGAGTCTCTTCGTCCACCCCAACATTGTCCTTCTCTGTGATGCCCCGATCATCTCCTTTTTTGATACCCTTGCCCATTATTGAGCCTAGCAGAGATTGCAAGAACGGTCTACGAGATGATCCCAAGGTGCCCCTAGTGGCAGAGCTCCCTTTCCTCATTTTTCTTCACTATATCCTCTTGCTCTCCTCTCACATGGTCTTCCATTCGCCCATCTTAATGTTGTTGTTCTACCAATTAATAGCGACATCTCTGCCAGTGATGAAAACAATAGCATCATCAATAACAACATCCTACATCATAGTGGTAGGAGGAACATGGAAGTATGTGAATGCCAAGGCTACATTGCTCTCGCCACCATTCATTTAATGAGTATCAATAAGACGGACGACAAAGAATTGATATTGCATTTCAGGGTGTATCTCATGTATTATCCACCTAATGATCCCCCGTAGTCGTATGCCTTGCGGAAAAAGCATTGCAAGGGAATTTCTTATTTTAGCTTACTAAACTTTTTTCCTACTTTGGTTATGAAAAATAAAAAATAATAGTGGCTATCAACAAGGTTTCTAGTTAGCTACTCAGGTCTATTAGGATGATTTCAGTATTTTCAGTTTGGATAGTATTCATCCTGATTTGGCTTATATTATGACTGTAGATTAGATGGATGTTTTATATATACTGGGCTAGGCTTAGTTTTAGTTATTTGTTTTTACCACATTCTCCGATGGTATTCAAAGATTTTGTCATTATCAAAAAGAGTGAGATTGTTAGTCTTAGAATTAATTTTGATGATGTCAAAAGAGTCTGAGTATAAATCATGATTACTAATGATATTTTTGAGAATAATCGTAGGTTTTCTCATAATGCTCAATGGTTGATTTTATCTAAGAAGAAGTCCTCTCAAATTTTAATGAATCTATGATCCCAAATCAAAGATTTATGTTTGGACACAAAAAAATTGAGGTCAGTATGAAAAGATTTGGATAAAAGGAAAGTCTAATTTACAAAGATTTCTTAACAAGTTCAACTAGTCACAATTTAAGTTTGAGAAGATATCTAGCCTAGAATATATTTGAACAATGAAAAATATGTAAAATCAATTTTGGTATGACATACTTTTGAGTTGATCATGAAAACAGCTTAGCCGATCTAGTCCTAGTCTAAGAAAAAATAGAAAGAGATAAAATTCATAAGAACTCCCTTGGCCGATCAAGATTTTATCTTAGCCAACCAAGATAGGGTCTTAGCCGACTTAAACATTTGGATAGCTGACTCAATCTCAGACTCCGAAAGAAAAAGAGTGAAGATTTCAAAAATTCTTCTGAGCCGACATAGAAAAAAATATAGCTAACTAAGATTGGAGCTTTGTCGGCTCACAAGAATGGGATAGCCGACTCAATCTCAGAGACAAAAGAATATAGAAAGCAGTATAAATTTATAAGTTCTCTGAGTCAATCCAGAAAGTCAGTTAGCTGATCAAGTCATAAAGTTAGTCAACTAAAAAGATATCGAAGCTGACTCAGTTTCAAGTAGACAGAATAGATAAAAAGTTGAAAAATTTGTATTTGTTTTTAAGCCATCTTAGAAATTTTACTTGGTTGATTCCGAGTTTCAGGTTAGTCGACTAAGAACTTGGATGAATCGACTCAGAATTCTGATAGAATAATAGCTAGTTTTTTAGATCTTTTTAAATGATCAAAGCTAATTTTTAATAGCTATTTTCAAGCTTCTAACGATTAGAATATTAATTACCAATATTTTTGAGGCCATAAATGAAGAGATTTCAAATGAAAATAAGAGATTAAGTTTTTAAAAGTTTTATGGACATTATTCTTAAAGTTATTGAGTGGAACTTAAGAGAGATGGTGGAAGAAAATTAAGAGAGCTTTTAATTCACACCTTCCTACATTTATTCAACTAAAAAGAGAGGAAGAGTATATTGATTTGAGCTAACCATCTCTAAGCTAAAACCATTGAAGTCTTCATCAATCCTTTCTCAAGCATTCAAGAAAGAAGTCAAAACTATTTAAGAGTTCAACCACTTCGACTTCTTCAAGAGTTTAAAGAGTTTTATTGTTTCAAATCTTAAATCTTGTATATCTTTTTTTGATTATTGTGACAAGTTTCTTGAGGAAAGAAACTTGAAGTTGGTCCAAGCCTTAGTTGGATGCCATAAGGTTTTGGTTGGTGAGTCAATAAAAATTAATTGGATTGATTGTGATCCCTAAAAAAATAATCGATCGTAAGATTTTGGTTAGTGAATCAGAAAAAACAAATTGGATTGAATTGTGAGCCCCTAAAAATAATCGGATCGTAATTTGAAGGATTATAGTTGAATTCTCAAGGAGGTTGACTTGGAGAGTAGACGTAGGTGCTGAGTTGAGCACCAAACTATTATAAACTTTGTGTATTTGTGTTTACTCTTTATTTTTTATTGTAAATTTATTATCTGCTAGGCACTCTACAAAAACTCCTAAATTTTTTTTGGACACAAGTTCTATAAATAATTTTTAAGAAACCTAATTCATCCTCCCTTTTGGATTGCCATTTTTGAGAAATAGGAAGGCTATTGCACAACATTACCAGACTGAAGATCAATGGTAGGGATGAGGGAAACTAGGAGAGGTGGGCCGTGGTGGAGACCGAACATGAGAAACCCTAATCGTGGGTGTCTCAGATCTTATGCTCTTCCTCTCTCAGCAATTCGATAAGTGAATACGATTTTATATTATGAGGAGGTAAAAGGCTTTACCATGATTCATGCCAATGGGACTTGGACCAGTCCTGGATAACCCATTTTGGAGTTTAACTGAGGTAGATTTGGGCCTTAAATTGGGCTTAATTGCAGACCATGAATGGGCTCAAATTCGGGCTAGGCTAATGGTATACTCTAGCTCGGATCGAAAATCAAATAAGCTCGTATCTTAGCCCAAACCTGATCTAAATTTATGCGGACCTAGCCAAAAGTCTAACTTGAAGTTAGTGAGCCTGATGTGCCTCAAGCTAGTCCGAGTTGAAGCTCATGTAGAGGCTCCAAGAGAGTGTTAAAATGTGATCCCCCCATAACTACTCCATGATCAATTGCAGAAATGAAAGGACACCTTGTCAGTCTCACATCGGCCTTTCCCTGAACCATTTGCCATCCTCGATTGTTCACAGCATCTCTAGACCCGATAGCTATGTATAGATTAGTGTCGAGTTTATGGTTTGGCTGTGGCCCGAACCACTACCTTCTTGTTCTTTGATCCACTGGAACTCTTGGGGCCATGCATGGCTAGAATAATGTATGGTGCAACAATTCAGCCTTTTCTCCTACACAATATGATGGCATTGATCCTCCAAATGCCCTAATCCGCCACAAAAGAAATAGAGAATAGGGAGATTCTCATACTGAAATTGGTGCCATGATCCCTTTCTCTTTGCAATAATATCAACCATGGATGAAGTGGTTTCGTGATGTCTACTTGCATGCAAACCTTTGCATGTTTACCATTAATGACTTCCTGGGTCTAATTGTCAATATATAAGTGAGTGCATGCGGCAGCAGCAATCTTTAATAGCATCCGTCCATCCCATTGTTCTAATGGAAGATCAGAAAATCGCACCCAAATAGAAGCATGTCTGATGAAGTCAATCCTAGGTCAAAAGTTTGGTCACCTCTTTTCTAAGGCCAATATCTGTCATGCAATAGTCCAAGGACCATTCAAAATCATCCACTTTTGATCCTCAGCAAGCTGGAATTGGAAAAGTAGGTGGCCTCTAGGATGGGATTACTTTGAATCCATTGGAGGTTTTCCATCTAAATTTAACTCTTTGTAGATAAACTCGAAGGAGAAACCAGCCCCAAATAAGTTGCCGAGAGATGGACAGTTTTGTATCACTCATCGGTGAAAACAACTGCCTCCAAAAATCTCCGTGAGTTGGGCTACCTCCCCTGAGTAACTTGCACCCACATTTTGCTTTGCTTTACTTGTGGATGTTCTGACACCTTCTCAGAACTTTCTTCCGAACCACCGACCACCATCAAATTCTGATCGTTTTTCTGATGATATTGTCACTGTCTTCCATCCTTCCTTCCTCTCTATGCGCCCCTCTTCATAAGAGCTTGACTTAGAAAAATTACCATAAGGATGCAAAAATTAACCAACAAACTAGTCCAAACACCTTCCCAAACCTTTACAACACTTATCGCTGGTCCATCAAAATCAACCAATAAATCAGCAATAAAAATCACAAGAGTAAGAATATACCAACAATCAGGTAAAAAACCAATTGAAACAGTAGTAATCAAGCAAAGCACCGACCAGTCAATCATTTAGCGATATTTCATCAAATGCATCGACACCTCAACCGAAGCGCGATACCATCCGAAATAGCACGGTATCCATCGATATCCCTCCTCGACAGAATTGGACTATCCCATTTTAGACATCCCCATGGGACACGGCAGGCTCAATATATTTTTCAATCGCATCCGCCCATCCACCATCCATCGGTTCAGGTGTATTTGGAATGCCCCACCAGCGCTGTATATTGACCCGTCCCCTCTCCACCCTTTCCCACGAGGAGAGGCGCAGAAACCGAGAGGAAGGAGCGAGGAGGAAGAAGTTTCGAAAAGGGATACGAAAGATGTACGGGTATGCGAGCGTGGAGAAGGCGGCGGCTGGGGACTTGGAGGCCGGGACGCTGTACCCGGGCCTCTCCCGTGGGGAGAACGAGCTCCGGTGGGGCTTCCTCCGCAAGGTCTACGGCATCCTCGCCGCCCAGCTCCTCCTCACCACCGTTGTCTCTGCTGCTACCGTCCTCAATGCCTCCATCAATAACCTCCTCGCCGGCAGTTCTGGCCTTGCCCTTGGTTTAGCCCTCCTTCCGCTTTTCTGTATGGCCCTCTCCTTCTTCTGTTTCTTTGGACAATTCCCCCTTTTTTTGGCCTTGAATTGCTATCTTGATCCGATCGTCGTCTTTTCGTGTTATTCTTCTGGTTTTTCTCTTTTACTGAATTAATGATCTTTTGTGCTTGATTTGAAAGTTAGGGTTTCGGTGAATCTGGCTTTAGCATCGATTCTTTTGAACGTTTTTTACTTCAATTTTCCCATTTTTTTTGATTAGCCTTTGTACATTTTTAGATGTAAATAGATCAGAAAGATATGCAAGGAACAATCTTGACTTTGGAAATGCATGACCGCCATCTAAATCATGGGGCTTGTTCGCGGCAAGTTTTGTTGCATCACAAGCTCTTGAAATGAACTAGGGCTGGGGTTGCGTCCGCCCGCAAGGTATACTGGGATTTGTAACGTTAGTTCTTCATGCGTCCTCTTGGGGTTCTAAAGGCTCCATCTTTCTCTGGATTCCATTTTGCATTTTCTGTTGGATGAACTCTCGGTTATTCCCATGATCCTTGATTTTCTTTGAAATTGGTTTCCTATCTGGATTCTTTGGTTTTACGTACCATATTTTGTGTCTAATTCCTATTTTGTTGCAGTAGCAGGCAACCAGTGGAGACTCAATGGTTGTATCTTTACAGAAGTTCTCCTTTTCATTCTGTCGTAGGTTCATGTGATTTCCTTTGATCGAGATTCAATCTTTTTCGCTGATAAATTTGTAGCCTTTTGTTATTTAACTTTTAGTTTACTTTGCTGTTCATTCGCACTTGAACCAATATTGCATTTTTTTGCTCAAGACTTCTCTCCTTCTAACATGCGACTGGATTATATAGGTTTTGTCATTTTTCATTGCTGTCTTTTAGGGTTTACATTATTTTGCTTATCACCTAATTCCTTCCTTGAAGTTGGCTCATGGACTTGGTGGCATTATTCTGGTTGGCTATGTCAAGCATGCTAAGCAAGTCTCTTTATACTAAGAATGACTGGGCATTCCCTTATGCTATCTACAATAAGTATTTGCTCTTTTAAATTAGTAGCCCTTATCCAAAATGCTCTTTATAGTGCAAAGGCATTAGTATTTGTGATGTTTTAATTCTTGAGGGATGGGGTCATCCTGGCTTTTCTGTGGAATGGGATGCATCATCATCCGACACTAGGGATGGAGCATGTCCCAAGATGTGCTGATCGGGATGCTTAGACAATGGTAGGGCGGATTCTATCATGACATTTGGGATAGAATCTGATCTCGACACTTAGGATATTACCCTATCCCAATGTCCCCCCATTGGGATTTGAAACCATGGTTTGTGCATCATCCTTATGTGCTCTATTTGTTTAGAGATTCTTGTTACAATGCCTATCTTTCTTACTATTAATGGTATTATATAATGGCTTGCCTATCTTCATCCATAATGCTGGTATGTTGCTTGCATTGTTTGTTTGCAACATTTCATTGTGGCTAGATATCTCCTTTTTTTAGTCTATATGATATTGGAGTGCTTGAAATGGAAAAGGATCTAGCATTTTGGTTGATTGAAGTGTAATTACATGCCACATATGATTAGGGATGGTAGCTGGTCAGGTCTGGGTCAAGTGTGGGTCGGGTCGGTTAATATCTGTACCCGTCCCATAACTAAAAATCCCATACACCCATACTCGTCTCGGATCGGGTAAAGTAAATGCTGTGGGTCGGGTCAGATCAGATAGACAAGGTGGGTTGGGTCGGGTAAGGAACTCATTATGCAAATATGCTAAAATAATTGTAACTTTGGAAGAGGGGATTTAGATTAAGGTTATGTTGGGTCGGGTTAGGAGCAGGATATATCATTGTCTGTACCTGATCAGGATCTGCTTCGAGTATCTTTTTCTAGAATCCAGACTCGCCTCGGGGTTCAAACTAGTTGGGTAAACCCACCCCATTTAGGTTCGGTTGGGTCAGGTAGCCGGTGGGTTGGCGACAATTGCCACCCCTATGACATATGGTTGTTTGGCTTGATTAATGGGTTATTGTGGTCCTAAGGCTTAAGCATCTAGAAAAGGAACTAAAGCATTTAAGTAACTCTGAAAGTAGAAGAAAAGTCATAATTATGTTTATTAATGACTGATATGGTTGGAAATTGCTTGAAAGGAGGTCTTTATTTAGATATAAAACATATATTTTTCATACCTAAAATAGGAATGAACAAGGAGTATTTAACAAGGGAAAATGCCATATTAAGATATTCAATTGTGATTTGTTGATGGTTATTGTTACATATGGGTAACAGGTGCTAGTGCCAACTTGAAGAATCTAACAAGGCAATACAAGGAAAAGACCTCAAAACACGTGGGCATGGTGACATTGGTAAGGGAGAGTTGAACTCCATGCTCAGTGTTATATTTAATGATAGAAATAAATAATAGGAAAATCCAAACCAAAATCCATACCATTGATTTTGAAAATGCCTAGAAATAGAATATCATATCTTTTGGAGAACACTGGCTATGCTTTAAAGGAATTCAAAAATGGATGATACCTATTAAACTAGTGTACTAAAATATATGATATGGAATTTAAATTGAATATCCACTTACTGCTTATGATGCACTAATCTTAGAACCTGTAAAAATAGAACATAATATGTTTTGATGCTAGGTCATTGCAAACCACCATATCATGTCAATTAAAGTTGATCATTTCTCCAATCGATGAATAGGTTGGAGACCGCCCAAAAGATGATTTTTAGTTTATAAGCATTTTTGGTGCTATAAAACACTATCTATAATGTCGATCTTGAATATGGAGGGTCCATGACTGGTTTTGAAACTTAAATCTTTTCTCAAAGATTTAGGTGTTATTTAGCATTAGTTTCATTATTCTTATTTTCAAAACTAAAGAAGAAATTTTATTTTTATTTTATTTCTAGTTTTTTAAAAAACACAAAGATGCTTGGTATAGTCAATTATATTTAAAAGCATATAATGATGATGGTGGCTGAGGTAATAATATTCGTGGTGGAGAGAGTAGACTTTGGTAGTGGTGATGGTAGAAAGGGTGCCGGCAATGTGGTGGTGGTGACAGTGATGGCAGCGGCAATGGTGGTGGGGACATTCACATTGTTGTGGTGGAGGCGATGATGATGGTGGTGGTATGATAGAGGCCATGGTAGTAGCAACAATGTAGTGGAGGTGGTAGCGGCACTGCCAGTGATGAAGACAATGATGCTGGTGGTGGTGGCCGTGATGGCACTAATAGTGAAGGTGGTGTCGTTGGTGGTAAAGGACATTAGTTTCTGCTTTTTGGAAATAATAAAAGAAAGAATTTCTTAATTTCACTTTTTTTTCTAGAAATAATGAAGCTGGCTTTGAAAAACAGGAAATAAAAACAATAGTAACATGTTTGTCTGTCGGTTTAAGTGATTTTTCTTTAAAAATGAAAAATAAGAAATAAGAATGATGATAAATAGGCCCTTAACATTTAGCAGGTAGTCTAACCCAAAAACTGTGTGACAAAGAAAAAGTTATGAGGTGAAGCGGGGAGATTTTAGAGGGTGCTATGTTGAAAGACAAAAAAGGCATTTCACAACATTGAAAAGAAAAGGACAAACAACAGAAAGTAACAAGTAAATGATCCCATAGAAAAGGGGAAGAGCTTGGTTTGGTGACATGGTCTTCTTTGGTCTAGCTAAGAAATGGAAAAGAGAAGAAAAGCTGGGGAAGGTAAGGGGACAAGAGAAATAGCAGAATGCCTCGATTGTATTCTAAGGTGAGCAACACAACCAAGAAATATTCAAGCCTCATCTCTTCCCTCTCTATCTTTTCTCCTTTTGGCAAGACACTAGAATTGGTATCGATGGAAGCCCCATCTTGTCCCTCCTCCTCCTCTTCCCTTTTACCCTTGGCAAGACGCTAGAAAGTTGGGACTAACGGAAACCCTTTTCTTTCCTTTTTCTTCAGTTTTCTTTTGCCTTTTCCTTCATCAGCTAGGTGAGACACTTGATTGCAACTTTTTTCTTGTACTTCTTCATTTGACCCAGCTGTGTCTGCAACACACCCAATCGTGGCATGCGTATCATGCTGATTTAGGGTGCGGACATGGCAAAATCCCAAGATATGCAATGGCTAGGTTGCATGATCGACTTTGGAACTGATGACCCTTGGCTTGTATACCGAAATGGGTTAATGCTCTGACCTTGTTCTGAAACACACACCTAATCACAACGAAGGAACTTTTCTTTAGTAACAAGCACTCCCTTAAATGAATTGTTGAGTTCAGAGAAATGCTTAATCAACTAAGTTTTAAGTAGTTTCAGTTAGTATCATGTCCTCTCATTCGCATGTAGTGAAATTCTTATTACCAGAGCACTTGAAATTCTTTAAGTTTCATCAAAATCATCATTAAGACGTAACCATAATCCTCTTAATTCGAAGTTTTGTACATGGAATCTGCAGAAGAAAGAAGAGAAAAAGCTAACATCTGCAAGTAAACATCTTTATCGCTTAGACATTTAATGCTTTGTTGGCTATCTACTTGGACCTTGCTAGGAGCAAGAACAACGGCATTGCTGCATGTATATTCAGGAAGGCGAAGACTGAAATTTGATGGCATCACCTTTGTAACATCACTGAGGTTAATACACCCAGTTTTAGGTAACCATTAGCGCCGTGCCCTCTCACTTGCATGCAGTCAAAATTGTAGGTGTTGAATGGTGTGATGTTTCATGAGATATTTTCTTGATTTGGATGAAATTTCTTTGGAGAGTCTGTGGATCCATCATGTGGCAACAAGACTGACCTCTTAAATTCATAATTTCTAATCACTCATCGATCCATCCATCAGTTCTCATATCCAATCCAATATTATTTTGTAGTATGGTAATCCTTTTTGTAATCTATTTTGCAACATGCCACTTTTAGTGTCCATTAGACCATTAAGACATGTATTAATAACCTCCTCGTCTTGTTTCTGGCCCAAGGATATGATATTTTGTCAAGCTATTTTTTGACCTAAAATAATAATTATCATAAAGATCAGTGGATCCATTCCATGGTTGGTGACCGCTTGTAAACATCATGATTGATAAGGAATTTGCAACTTCCCAAAATTTCCAATCATATCTAGCTATCCAGTCATCAGTTTTCATGATCAAGCCAAAACTATTTTGTAAGTTTTTTAATGGAAATCTTCTCGTAGGGAGTTGTTGGATCAATTCCATGGCTGGTGGCCCCTTGTAATAGTGTTAACTGAGAAGGACCTTGCAACATCCGAACTTTTCCAATCACATCCAGCTGTTAATTCATCAGTTTCTACGATCAAGCCAAAACTATTTGTAACATACTTTCCTTTTGGTATTTATGTGACAATAGATATTTAAGATCCCATCTTCTCTTCTCCCCTGCATTTGTGTAGAGCAGAAGAAGAAACTTAGAGCAAGGAAGGATAGACAAATGCAGTGTACAGGCATGCGAGATGGAGAAAGGGGGATTGGAGGTGGGGATGCCCTACCAGGGATTTTCTGACAACATAGATGAGGTCTTGTGGGGCTTTATCCGCAAGGTTTATGGTATACTCACCATCCATATCATTATCACCACTATAGTCTCTGCCAAATCGATTCCTTGTGCCCTAATTAATGAACTTGTTAAGGGTAGCTCCAGCCTCGCTTTTGGCCTTGCCCTCCTCCCTATCTTTGGTATGATAACCTTTCTTTGTGCATCTCCATTTTCTTTTCATATGAAATCTAATTACACTCTAGCTTCTTTTTTTTTGTGTCATTTTTTCTGGGTTTAGGTTGGTTTGCTCTATTAAAATAATATTCCTTTGGTTGTCGAATTGAATGCCTGTTTAGTGGGTTTATTGTGCAACAGGATCTGGTCTTTATCTTAAATTAATGTAGTTTTCACCACAGTTGGTTAGTCCCTTGACTTTTTATGGTTTGCTGTAATTAAAGGGTAATTGAAGGTGTGTCCATTTATCTGCATATAGAAAGATGTCTTGATGGCAATTTGATTTTTGAAATGCATAATAGCCATCTAAAGTGTGGGCAGTTGCCCAAATTGTACAAGGCAATAGATTGGTTGATTGTAATTCTTTTCATTCTTGTGGATCATAATAGGGCTGAGATTGAAAGTTTTAGGGCTATAGCTGATTAAAGTAGCAATTAGGTTCCATGTATGGGTGTACAGCTTGATAAATGGGTAATTCTAGAAAACAGTTGCATGATTCTGACAGGATTGTGTATGTGGCAAAGAGCCAAAGCAGGCAAGTATTTGCAAATGAAGAATAAGACTTGTTTGTCGTTGTGAAATTCCATGGTGTATGTCATGTGGAAAATCACCTAAAGAAAGTGGTTCACATAGGACCTAATACATTAATATGAATAGAGTTGGAAGCAAGGTTCGTTGAACTGGTACTGGAGGGGGTACCGGCTAGCAATCTGTTTGGCACACTATGGATCCGTATCATACTGTTTGGGGGTTTACCGATGTGGAGAGCCAGAGAGAGAGGGAGTGAGAGAGAGAGAGAGAGGGCGCCAAGAGGCTGTCTAGTCGAGTCTGGTAGAGAGAGGGAGGGAGAGGGAGAGGAAGGGAGAGACCTTGTTGTTCAATGGTGGAAGAGGGAGTGGGAGGGAGAGGAAGGGCGTGCCTTGTCGGCGACGTGGCGTCATTCGGCATCATCATCGAATGCTAGGGATGCATAGGGCTTCGAGGGATGGGAACGAGCACAACAATCGAACTGAGGAAAAAAAACCTACAGGTGTTGTGGGTTGGGGCGATTTATATACCGAACTGTTTAATCGAAAGATGCCAATAGCCAACTGGTTTGGTTTAGTATGCCCCGAACCAGCTGGTTCGGCATGGTTCAAAATGCCATGGTTGGAAGAAAATGATTTTCATACCTAAAACTAAGTTATTGTGTTTCACTGAAAAAAAATATTTGATGGTTTTACCAACCTAATCTCAAAAGTTTTTTTTAAAAAAAACAGAACAGAGAAAAGAATAGAAAAGAAAAAGGAAGAATGGACAAAAACATAATTGCTGTGTAAGTAAAAAAGCAAGATTCTGGAAGATTGCATGAATTATTTGCAACACTTGCCACTAGCTAAGAAAACATATGTTGTAATCAATTTCTGAGATAATGTAAACAACATTTTGAGATTTCCAAGAATGGGATAGCTATATGACACGAGGCTTTCTTGGGTGGCAACTTCAGTAGTGAAAAGCCTATTTAAGATCTGATACATGACCATATGAAGTGCATTGATAGTGGCAAGAGGCTATCTATGGCGAGAGAGGCTGCTGGTTGTTTGGGAGATAAAAAGTCCATGCAGCATGCTGTCTCTAGTTTTTGATATTTTCTTCTTTTGATTAGAATGGATGGGAAACCTAAGTCAGATATAAATATTTATTATCCAATTATATTCATATTGATGTTGCTCTATTCAGTCTATATAGTAAGAGTAGTCCACAGGCTGCTTTCAATAGATTTTAGTAATTAAGAGATAAGCATAAAGGCATGCATTTCCAAGGTTGCAGGTTGGTGGTCTTCTTTAGCCCAGTAATTGGGGCACCTAATTCGCTTGCTAGAGCAGGCTGGATTGAAATCATTCTGGATCATGCCTAATTCTTACATGGAACAATTGTATTCAACATTTTATTATACCAGAGATTAGCTATTGCTCTTTTCTTCATTACTTATCTCTTAGTTCTTTACCATTGTTCAGATTTCAGCAATGATTTCACCGGGCCTGCTCAATTTCATTTGTGGCTAATTATTTTAGCAGTTTTTTTCCTCATCTTATCAGCTTCCATTAGAGTTTATGGTCAGTTTGTCTTCATTTTGTACTGCTGGATTGAGGAAAACTATGTAATAAATGACTCTTCTGGACATTTTTTTGCAGTTTTCATGCTAAAGAAATGTAACTTAAAAGTTTCTTCTTTTGTACCAGTGATAGTGATATACTAACCTAAGTATATTTTACAGTGATGTTCCCATTGTATCATTATCAACAAAAGCACCCACTGAATTTCATATTTCTTGGGCTGTTCACTGTGTGTCTAAGCCTGAGTGTGGGTGTGGCTTGTGCAAATACCCAAGGTGAAAAATTGCTTGCTTTCTCGAGTTATTATTCTAGTCTAGTGCATGTTGGGATTTCCATGATTCTCATTTATTTTTTTTTTAAATTATATATATTCCAGGTAGAATTGTGCTCGAGGCATTGATTTTAACCTCCGCTGTAGTTTTGTCCTTAACTGGCTATACTTTCTGGGCTTCAAAGAAGGGCAAAGACTTTAGCTATCTCGGACCAATTTTATTTGCTGGTCTTCTTGTTCTCCTTCTTACGAGCTTTATCCAGGTATGTTTTAATCAACATCAATAATTTTATTCGGTGATCAGGAATTGTTCAATCTGTTATCTCTTCTTCTTCTTTTTTTAAATGTATAATATTCTATATTTTCTTGAGCTTTCTTGGCTGATTTACAATGAACTTCAACAATTTTTAAACTTTTTAGTGTGCTAAAGTTATGCCTGTTTTATTCAAAGATTCAAAACAGTTCATTATAAGCTAAAAATATGTCATATATTTTCAGTCTTCTTGGCTTGATTCACTTTCTGTTGTTATGAATTTTCTTTTTATTAATCATTTTTTTCTAGTTGAGTCTCTAAAACTTCAATCAGAACTGTCAAATTTGCTGAAATTAAAACTTTTTTGGATTGGCCCAAGCTAAAATTGAAACCGAGTTTTCAAACCCTTAGTAACTGGTATTTTATACCAAGGACAATATACATGCTTGGGATCTTCCTGAGATCTCAAACTTGCACCCACTTCCTAAATGCTTCCTTTCTTGAATTGTTTCCAGGATACCCACTTCTTCACACCAGCACTTGCTCCTATATTTGGCAACTAATTCAAATCTCAGGGTTTTTCAACACTTGCTCCTCAAACCAATATAAACCTGAATAGAACTGTGAAGCATTAAGTGTGCAGTTGATGATTTGAGCTTTGTTTTGAATTATTATGACTCGTTGCAAAAATACAATTGTTCGGAAACACATGCAGGGTTCAACAAAGTACAGAGCACTGGTCGGGCTGTTAGTACTTGGTAGAGAACAATGCAATAGTTGGTTAGTAGAATCTAGGTAGTTTATGACTTTGGTTCTTATAGGTCCTCATTGTTTCTATTCAATGCCAACTATAACTTGGTTTCATTTACAATAGTTGGTTAGAAGAATCTAGGTAGTTTATGGCTTTAGTCCTTATAGGTCCTTGTTGTTTCTATTCCATGTCAACTATAATTTGGTTTCATTGCTGTACGAGCTCTTCGGATCCTTTGAACTTGAAGACATCCCAGGTTAATTGAAATAGGTGGATGAAGACTTGACCAATATCTGACAGGGCTGAAAATGTGTTGGATATTATTTGACAGGTTTTGCTTCCATATCCAGTTCAGATTGGCTTTGGATAGGAATATTTGATCTGATTGGATTTGGATTGATTTGGATACCATTCATGCATTTTTCTGGATACAGAGCCAAATAGGGTATTCGCTAACAAAGAATCTTCTAAAATACCACCTTGTCAGAGGGTCGACCTGTGTTTTGAGTTGGTCACCAACCACCCAGCCATTAAGACAAACGTTGTTCCTGATCTATAATGTTGTTTTATAATACTTTTTTAAAACTTGTTCACTTCATAAAACTAGTATTTTCTTATGTTATTATTTTAAATAAAAAATCCATTTGACTATGATAAAAAAACAAAATATTTCAATTTTTTTCTTATGGTATTTGCAAATATTCTTTGTATAAAATTTAAAAATATCAATACATATAACATATTCTTGCATCTATATATAATTTTTTTACAAGTTCTCTAGAAAAATAGTTAATTCTTGATTATTTTTTTATATTATGTTTTTATTATAAAATTAATTTTTAACATATTTTTAATACAAATCCAATCGGAGCAATGATCTAGACCCTTGTCCAGGACAGTCTTCATGTGAGTTTAATAACTATAATTTAGACCTTTACCTAGTTAGCTGTGTATTGTGTGCAATCTTGATATTGGATTTTGTACCCTTTCTTTATGACTACGTCATTATGTTGATTTTCATTATAAAATCATCTCACAATCCGATTTATATCTAAATAATATCTGGTTGATGTCCGTATTTGTATAAGAGAAAATATGGATAAAACGAATTTCCGACTTGCATAATATCGTTTAGAATAAATATGGAAATGGTTAATATCCGATTTGTATTTGTATCCATTTAGGAAAAATATGGAACTAATTTTGATATTCATTTAAGCTGTGTATCCATATTCGTATCCAATATCCAATCCGTATCTAATCTGTTTTCAGCTCTAATGTTGGATGAGGGAAATTTGATGAGCACATTTTTTTCTAGCGCACTCATAGAAGCAAGACAGTCTATCTTCCAAGAGAACATGATAGAAAAGAAAAAAATCAAGACCCCTAAGTTATGGATGATTCAAATAAAGCTTGATACCATTATCTTTAGTTACTTATCGAGAAAGGATGGATGGCATTCCTCCATGAATTCTATTTGCCTGTGAATTGCATGCTGTTGCTTCCATGCATGGCTGCATCAGCATGTAGCTGCCCATGGATATGGCAGTTTGTAGTTCGTAGTTGTATTTTAGGGCATTTGTTCTGAACTGTACAAAACTGAAATCAGGAACTGTTTTCATCTTTTAAGAATTGGAGGGACATAGTAGATATTATAAAGTTTTAGAGGTGATATATCAAATTTATTAACTAAACCACTTTTTTATAGATATTGTTTTGTGGTTTATACAAAAGCCCGACAAGGCATGTGGAAAATTTTATAGCCAACCCTAAGCAGCTCTCGATTATCCAAAATTTGCAAAGTATTGATTAGGCGTATGCTTAAGGCAAAAGAATGCCCCTGCAAGTTCACCAGCGCATCATTGTTGCACCTATCGAAGTCATGTGAAGTGATTCTGCCTTCAAGTTTCAACAATCCCTGTGGAGCTAAAATCTCTTTATTGAATAACATCTTTTATAACATATTGTTAATAAAATACAGAAATCCACTTCAAAATAATACTCCCAGGTATGCTTCTTCAGCTTCTCACTCTACTAAAGTGATTGTTTCCTCTCTGATATCTGAAAACCACTTCATAAGAAAGAGGAAAGAAATGAATGGGGAAAAACCAGGAACCACGGCCTTGCTACTCTTTGTGATTGTCTTCGACTGCCAAGGCCTCATGCAATGGTTACTTGTGTTCTGGACATGATGCGCTGTCATCTGACCCAGTGACATGCCTCTTGCTTTGAACCTGGTGGCTGGATTTTGACTTGTTCTAAAGATCATGCTTGGTTACTGCAGATATTCTTTCCACTTGGGTCTACATCAGTTGCTGTCTTCGGTGGGCTCGGGGCTATCATCTTCTCAGCTTTTCTTGTCTATGACACGGACAACTTGATAAAGCGCTACACCTATGATGAGTACATATGGGCATCAGTTGTTCTCTACCTAGACATCCTAAACCTGTTCCTTTCCCTTCTGAACTTGCTGAGAGGCATGCAGTCAGATGGCTAGGAGGGGGTTGTTTGAGGTTCCAGAAAAGAGATAACAGCGCTACTTGAATCAAGTTCATCTTAAGTACAACCTTCACTTGTTTCTATTTTATCTAATGTGATGTTTGTCTTTAAAGTTTTTAATGGGGTCGTATATTGTACATGGAAGATTTCTGCAAATAACAGAGCTGGTTAAGGGCTCTTCTTCAGTAATAACCCTGTTTGCTAGTTGATCATGTTTTTCCAACATCATAGTGAATATTCTTCTGTGCAGGTTGAAAGCTATCTAGGTGCAGGGCACAAACTGCAGATAGAGATTCACCTGTAGCTAATCTAATCTAACATAGTTATGCATCATATACTTCGAATAACTTGTGATATTCCCGGCTGTTGTGATGTAATTAGAGATCTGCTTTTGTTTCTATGTTCGTTTTCTAACCTCCTGCTCCACGCTAGAATTTTGAAATTATCGATGAGGCACATGCTGGCAATCTAGCGGACAAAGCTCCTTGGACAGGATCTCATGCTATCCAAATGAAATGAGGCCTTAAGTGGGCCTTGGCCCAACATGGATTGTAAGCGTTTGCCCACGGCATGCCTTGGCCTGTCTGTGGCATTAAAAATTCATGAAACGATGAAATGTCAAGGGTCATAATATAAGGTCTTTTGTTTTTTTACCCCTTCCTGGATAAATGGTTCCTTTTCTTGTAAACTTGATTTATTAAATTAATTTAGTGTAAATGTGTCTGTGGGCATCAAAAAACAAAATATCTAACAATTTAGAAGGAATATTTAACGAGGTTGTTAGCTTTCAGTAATTATGTTTCACTTTATAAGATTGAAGTGTTGTTTTTCTTCTCGGACGATCCGATCTCCAAGAATGAATGTTGATCCATGGAGATGGAGAACAAGAAAGATGCTTAATAACTATTTAAGAATGTAACAGGCATTCAGAATATTAATTGCATATGATATGCTTTTCCATGTAGCATGTTGTTTCATCATAGAAACTATGGTATCAAACAATCTGGCATCTTTTGGTGTGATTATCATACCATTCACACTTCTAATAACAAAACTTGCTCAATTAGAATCACCTACATCTTAAGATACTACCATAAAAGTTAGTCTCGAGAAAACTAGAGAATGGTGGCTCCTAAATGAAATAGAATATTTTTGGGATTGCATAATCTGTAAAAGAAGAGCCATAATTTTCTCCAGCTATCAATGATTGAAATTATGAATTTGAAAAATAAACAGCTTCGGTAGCCGAGCAACACGGATGTTTAAGGACCAAAGATTTCTTCAAATTGTGCCTTCAAGTACAATTCACCTGTGGAGAAAAATGGAATTTGAAAATAAAGCAAATCTTTTCAAATTTCAACGAAACGGAATTTGGTGAACCAAAAGTTGGACATAAATTAATAAAACTGAAAATGCAAGCTTTCGTTATACAAATAACAAAATAAGTATAGGAGAGACGATCGTAACAGATATGATAGAAATAGAGGCCCTACGCCAGCAAGAATGTTTGGTATGGTTTGTTGGCAACAGAAAGATGACTCTTAGTAATTGCTAAAAGGCTGGATGGTTTTGTAACAAAAATTAAGTTCAAGAATTATTGAATATTTTGGATTGATTCGCATATGGAGAATAATTTAGATAGTAACAAAATATTCTCCATATGGGCTGAACGGCTGATCACTTCACGTCTTATGGTAGAAATGCCTTCCAGCACCTGTTTCGTGCGCAAAAGTTCTCCAAATCTACTAAAGCTGGTGCGGCAACGAAGCATTCAAACCGTTCTCCGATATATCCACTAACCTCTAGAGTTACCGTAATCCCCTCCAATCGAGATAAAAGTGATGCCGATAATATCCATCTAGGTTTATTTTCATATCCAAATCAATTCAAATATAAATAAAAATTTAAGAATCTAACTAATATCCATATTTATATACATATTCATAAAAAAAAATAAATATAAATATGAATAAACAACTATCCGATCCATATTCAAATATCTAAATCTACTTGTAATTCTATAAAATTTTATATAGTATTTATTAATTTTTTTAAAAAAATATATAACTATATAAACATACTATTAACTTGATTTATCATCTATTTAGTAATATTTTTGCTTCTATAGTTATAAAATTTAATTATCTAATTTATATCTATAGTTATATCTATACTTTCAATATTTGGACTCTGTCTATATCTATTTTAAAATATATATGAATATAAATTTTTGCATCTAAAGAATATTTATATCCATATTTATATTCATTAGATAAAATAAATATAGATATGAATATTTATATCTATTTTAATATTGTTGATCAAACTTTTCTTATGCACATCATGAGAGTTGCCATAGTGTCGTCTTTATGGTATCCTCAGTTGCAATAGCTGGTGTAGTCTACTACTTGGCATATTGGACGAACATGTTATAATCAATAGAACAAGAACAACTGATGGATGCTCCTGATCTCATCAATCAAGTTTGTTTGAGGTACAATTTTTTACTGTGATTTATTCCCATATGTTCAAGTCAAAGCAGGATCATAGGCCTCATTTTTCTTCTTATTTTCTTTTCCTTTTTTCAATTCCAATTTAGTTTAAACTTTATAAGGCCTTCCACATTGGGCTTAAGATGGAAATAAGAATCATGGGATGTCGTGGTGAGGCAGATGGATAAGCCTTCCCTCCATCTTGGGCTCAACATTAGCTTTTCTATGGTGTTTTGTTGTTACTCTCGGTGACAATGCTACGACTTGGACTACTGATCGGAAGCTACCAACTTCGCAGGTTAAACTCTCTAGATTGTTGCACATTTCTTGAAATGATGATTCAACATGCACGTTTGATTTCGGGCAATTACATTTTTCTGACGTTATAATTTATTATGCATTATTTGATTTTGACAATTAAGATGGTAGTTAAGGATGAATGGTTAAAGATATCCGACATGCACTGGTGATGTACAGGGTGACATGACATGGGTCTACCATATTCTGCGCTTGAGGTTCAACAAGCAACATGTGATGGATTGGCCATTAGACCTGCTTATCGGGCAGGCCGGGCCAGATTCAGGCCGGATTCAACTCTAAAAACATCTAAATTTTTTGGGCCCAAGCCTGGCCCAACTCGACCTTCAAGCCTCCTTTTAAGATTTCGGGCCGAGCTTCAAGCTTTCCTTTGTTTTATTTTCATTCACTTCATTAGAAATTAGAATAATAGAGAATTTGAGCCAATATCATATTAGCTCAATATTTTTCTCTTTATTTTGTTATTTGGATTATCATATCTCCTATCGTATTACGTTGGGATTAGAAGAAAATTATAATCAAACAAAGAGAAAATTATAAGAAAAATAATCAAGCTAAATAAAAGAAAATATTCAAATAAAGTACCATATGCAATAATTAAAAATAAAATTATAATCAAAATATTAAGTATTAAATTGTACTAAATTTCAATATTAAAATAATCAAATTTATTAAATTAATTAAGTAAAAAAAATACTAGATAATATTTTTATAAATATTTCATAATAAATTATTAATATATTATAAAGCACAGAACAATCACACTATCAAAACAAGCAGCATATTCTTTTTCATTTTTGTTTCTTATGATCTAAAATTTTGAGTCTACGGAACTCAAATACATATAGTTTTAAGTTATATGAGTTTGGCCCTTTGGACTTAAATGCATATCCGAGCCGGGCTAGGTTCATATAAATTCGAGCTCAATCCGTTGGAAAATTTAGATTCAATTTTAAAGTACGGCCTAGCCTGGCCTGCGGGCTAAAAATCAAAGATCAAGTCTATTTTAAGGAGGTCAGGCACGGGTAAGTCGGGTTTTATTGGCCATCGATCCATTAGATCATCCATGGGTCATTTTTAGATCTACGTGGATGGGTCATCTACGCAGATGGATGAATTTCGAAAGGTGATCCAACGGTGGATACATGCGAAGAAGGATGAACCCTTCTTTCGAAAGATACAATCCTGACCCCTGTACTCACCTGGGGTGACCTCATCTTAGGGACACTACCGTTCCAGCCCAACCAAACGGATGGCTGGCGTTTGCCGGTGGACAAACTTACCTTGTGGGTTTGTATTTTGTTCTCCACTGCCTGCACCAAAAGACGGCCACGCCCTCGTGCATGCAATCCCCTGAAACTTGCAAGCAATTGCCCACGGGTAACCGGTGAGGCTCCCAAAAAAAACAGGAGGCTCCCATATGATTGATTGGGAGAAAGGAAGGATCCGATTCCCGTGCCTTTCCAACCTAAAAGCTATACGGATGACTGGATTTATATTGTACTTATCATTCTCGTGACCTGTCGGAGCTGCTCCACACCACCCGAATCTATTAAAAACATATTGTCCGGGAAGAAAAAAGCTTTCTTTTCCGTGCAAAGTATCGTTGGAATAGAATAGGAGTGAATTGATACTCGCCGTCGAAGTTTCCTGTTGATGTATGAGAAAAATAAAGATTTAAAATATGAAGATGCATTAAAACAGGAACGTAATGCCTTTTGTGGATGTGCTTATGGTCATAAAGGGATGATATTTGTAATGAAAATAAAAGAAGATGGACAAAACGAATGGATTCTTGTTTAGAAAATATATATTATGGAAAATGAACAGACGATCATGACCTGTTTGTCCAATGTTACTTTAGTTCTGTTGATAAATTTAAAATATTATTTTGAATAATTATTTTCACACTTTCAAATTTGCTTGCTTTAAACAATGATACCCTCGTTTCCAAAAAAATTCTCAAAGTAAACCTCCAGATGATAGTTTGTTAATTACAAAATACCACTTTCATCCAACAAAATAGTTTTAGTAAAAGACTCATATGGCTATCACATGATTAAAATTTAATTTGTTAAAATTCTTAATTCGCTCTCGTCCACTACAATGTCGTCTGCCTCCACCTAATTCTTCCACTTACACTTTTTGCTCTTCCCTATCGCTTTCCTTTGAATCAACTAGTGCCGCCCTACTCTGCTCTTCACTCCCTCACCTTGCCTTCTACGCTATATATTTTTCAACACTCCGTGCTAGTCTCCTCACTCTTTGATCTCCTTACCTATCATCTTAGATGGCCTCAACTTCTCAAAAAGGAACATGGGTAATTCAGATTTAAACACAAAGTATTCATTACAATGTTGCAAGTCAACTTACACGTGGTTCTCATGTTCTCTACACTTACACTCACCAGCAAAAAGAGAAAAAAGAAAAAGTTTCATTTAGAACTAAACTCTAGTCATCTTGGATCACATAAATGAAAATCTTTTTGAGATTGAAGACCTCAAACTGGAAAAGACAATAACTACTTTTCTATAAGAACTTGATCTAAATGAACAGGTTTTGATAATCCTCAATTTTTTTTGTTCTTAGAAGCATTTCATTGTTGCGCCAAATTCAGGTTCCTATGGGCAATTATGCATTTGGACGTCGTATCATAATGTGACAAGTTATGTTATTTATTGGATAGAACTATTAAAGTTGCCTCTGAACATGTGGATGGGTGACTACTACAATGGGAAGAACTGTGGAGATATCTAGGTGCAGCTGCCATTCAGATGGCGCGCTTTGGTGCCCTACACTTTTAACCTGCACCACTCGTTGGGTCTTTTGGCCTCAACCTCCATACCAGACAATGCACCAAAAGAAAATAAGAGAGGGAACATGGGAATCATGCTTTACCGTACTTTTGGCATTTGAGATAGGACTCGGTTCTAATGGTGGAGCTTCCTCATAGCAGGCTTTTCTCCTGTACTGCCATCATCTCTTTCTTCTTCTGAGAGGCAATGCCACCTTTTTTTCTATTTTTTTCCTTTTAATAAACAGAAGGGTAGTTTCGTCTTATTCCAGGAAAGTGAACGAGAGAGAGGGAGGGAGGGAGAGTTTATACTTGGTTCAATTTTTTAAAAAGATTTGCACTTTTTCTATTACATTCATCCGTTAATTGTCACCTTTACGAAGCTCAACTGATCGGTGCCTCTATCAATACCCGATTTGAATGCAGGAGAAAGGCCTTCGAAATAGTAAACTGTTTTGAATGTATGAATCAATCATTTACGTTAATCCTCTCGTACCTGCTGGTTAGCGTACCTCCTAAAAAGAATATTAGATGGATTGGATTAGAAAGATCGGTCATCTGAAAATTATGATTCATTTCTTACCTCAAATATTTACTTATAGGATGGATTGTTGCAAGTTTTCTACTGCGTTAACATTTCTACAATGATGGTGCTTTTCAAAAATAAAACTCGTTATTTGGTGTCTTGGACCAATTATTCCTTTGTCGGCATTGCCACTGAATTTCTCTAAAATATTTAAAAAGATTATTCACCAAAAAATATTTTCAATTAACAAAATGTTTACAGAGTTGAGAGCATAATTCATGGATTTAAGGGTTTTCTTTTTCTTTTCTTCGGGAACATCCTAAATAATAAGATGCAGTGTAAAATATTTTTTGTACCTAATTTTTCTAGATATAATTCTCACCAGAAACAGCTTAGCAAGGAGGATTAAATTGTGTGCTATGTTCCAGAGCTCCTCCAATGCCCATTCACTGGAAGGATACGGTCGTTCTTCCAAGACATGCCGGGTTTCAAGATACTAGCGCAAGCACAAATCTTAATTACCATGAAATAACCGGAGATTAGAAGAACCAATGCACTCTTTTAGAAAAGGTTTTGATATCCTGTTGGCCGTAGGATTCTGGTGGGTATTGGAAGGAAGGCGACAAGCGAATTTTGCTTCTCTCTCCAGAGTTTTGATTTAGCAAATTGGTAGGTTATTTATGTTGTAGGATGGTGAATCAGAACAAATACAGAGAATCAGGAACTCCATCAAGGGTATGCTGGACCAATCATTTAGCAGCAGTTGATAATATAACTTGAGGGGAATTAGAATGAATCATATGTATTGAAACCACGCTCAGGCTGGAACATGTGCCAAGTACTCTTCAATGCTAAGAGGCAAACAACACATCTGCTCCGGCCAAATTGTAATATCTCATCCCGTAAGAAACCGCATGCATACGATTATGCGTGACTAAATATATTAATGCGATATATTTCCTCGAGTTGGGCTTCTCTAACTCAGTTACATCAAAAAAGATGCGCAGTGTAAAATAACTGTGAGATCTTGAGCATGCAGCGAAATGATTGAGCAAATAATTTCCAAAAATTTAGAATGTCATGGGATATGCCAATTTAAGAATATTCTGGTTGACTTTGCTTGTTTTGCATGAAGCACGACTGATGTTTGCTCCACGTCGTGGTTTTTTCTTTGGGTAACAAATGGAGGAAGAAAGATTCTTCCATCAACTTTTATCATATATTAAAGTACCACATTTATAATGATGGCAGGAGACCAAAGATGAGAGGCATTCAAAGGTTAGGATGGTGGAAGCCCTAGGCTTCTCTCAATTGATCTCCCGAAGCATGGTACCAACTTCGGTAGAAGAGGTTGATGTCCGGTCTTTAATCAGAGCGACGGTCCATTCTGCAAGCTCTGTACGGACTAATGCTTCAAATCTAAAGATCCGATTGTTGTGCTCCTTCCATAAACATCGTAGCCCAACAGCAACAATGGTATCTAACGCTAAGATGGACGAGTCCTTTGTTATGAGTGATCTCTAATCATGCCAGAGGTCACGAATGCTGTCCGGGATTTGAAGGTGAAAATCTTTGCAAAAAATGGAGCTCCAAAATGATTTGGAATATAAACAGGACAGCATCAAATGATCCAATTTTTTGTCAGAAGAAGAGCACAGGGGATATGAATTAGGACCCTATAGTCCTTTCTTCTAGAGTGCATCAGTTGTGAGGATCTTATTATTATAGCATAGCCAGTTAAAAATCTTCATCTTTTCTGGTATTGGGAGTCTCCAAATGAAGGTACTTGGAGCTGAAATTACTCCACCATAAGAAAGAAAGAGGTAGCAGTGCTTTACCGTGAATTTGTTAGAAGAGTTCGATTTCCAATGTCTGGTGTCATTATCTATTGTTGGCTGTACATTGGGGAGTACGTACGTTCGTCAAAGATAGAAACTCTCCGTTGGCAGCAGCTCTAAAGTTTGAAAGCTAGCTCGATGAAGTCATAAAATTTGCAACGGAGTCCACATCTTTTAGAATAAGAAAGAGTAGGTTCGAAGACTCTCTAGCAAGTGATGAAGCATCAGTCCAAGGGCCATGCCAAAAGGAAGTCCGATGGCCATTGTTGACGATGGATTTTGAGAGTTCTTGGAATAGGTTATAGAGTTTAAGTATGTTCCAAGGATAGGGAGAAATATTCGCAAGGTAAGCTTCTTGAGAAGTATGATCCCCGTCCCGTTTCATATGGTATGGAAATTTATTGCATGAACATGAGGATATATGTATGAATACTTTGTGTTTTATACTCTTTCTTACATATTGACGTGGAAAAGTACAAAATAATTAATTATTAGTAGAAAGGGCTAAACTGAGTCCAACTAGCCCTCTTTGTTATTTTGTACAATTATAAAATTATGGGGTTCAATCATTATCATGGTCATTAGTACAACGTGATTCTTGCTTATTCAAAATAATAAACAATAAAAAGAATCTTATAACATGGTTGTCAGATGCGAACATTTGTAACCGTTGAACATGTCTCTCCTCTTTACCAAAAAGAGAAAAAGAACGCTTTTATCTCAACTGACGTTAAATAATTCAAGTCTTGCAATCAGACCAAAGAATTGTCAAAAAGCAAAAAGGTAATTAGAGCGAAGGCAAAATCTTTCTTAAGGCAGCAAATCAAATCTAACTTTGACTTTCTGGATTTCCAACACCGAATTCAAGTTCAACAGCATTGAGTTGGCTTTCTTTCCTCTTTCAACCCTAATTTCAAAGAACCACTTCAACCTTTTTAATTTTGAAAAAAAAAAAAACTTGTTTTACTTTTGAGAAGAGTTTTTTTTTACAGAAAATATTTTTTTTGAAAAACTGATGCATGGATATATGATGCTTGGAAAACTGATTTCTTTTCATGTTTGATTGATAGTGATAAAATGACATATTTCAAAATAACTTATATTTAGTTAAACATATTTATTTTAAAAAAAAATTATGTAAAATAATACATATCATTCTCTTAATAAAGAAAAAAAACTTACCATATACTCTCTAAAAGCTTAAGGGCAATTTTGAATAAAATATTCTAACTCCCAATATATGAGAAAGTGATTTTCCTATATTTTATATGAATTTTTATTTTTAGTTAAATCGTGAGAATCTTATTCTCCTCAAAAAAAAAAAAACAATATTTGTTCATACATTTGCTTTGAGAATTCCATCAAGTTTTTTTTTTTCTTTTTTTTTATTGATCATTTTTTTTTCTTTCTTCTACACCATAACAACACGCTCATATATAAGTAATTACGACAATAAAAAATCATGAATGTAACATTTTATATTTTATGATGATTTACATTTATCTTAGTTTGAAATAGACACCTGGTCCAGTAGTGGAAATATGTCCGTTGAGAAAAGGAGCCCGCTCTCTAGAAGCCAAACCATCTCCCGTCCAATGAATTGAACTTTGACTACACCAACCAGATGGCCTCAAGAAGATAGGAGACGTGGTCAACAATCATTAAAGACCCTGTACAAAGTTTGAATTGATTTCCTCTCTTTTTATGCCTTTCTTTTTCAACCATTGCCATCAAGAAATATAGTACCGATTTTGTTTGAATGGTTGTCTAAAATGGTACATCATGGAAGCTAATGACTAGCCAAGTTTACGAGATTCGACTGCTCATGGGGGGGGGGATTTTGTTTCACAAATTAATTATAGGATTTTAAAGGCAAATGAGACCATGCTAGCCGGAATATAATCCATGCTAAGATTGATGATCTGCATCCTAGATGATCAATAATTTAGTTTTGTAGAGGAATGCTCGGGGAGAAGTCACAAGGATGCAAACCCCTGGAGTACAGGAATGCTTGTAGGCCAACTTGCAGTGAAAATGGCTGCAGGACCAATTTTAACTACTCAAGTAGGTATCTTAATTTAAAAATAATTTTCTCTCTATTCAATCTTGATCAAAGCTTAGCATCCTATCCCATGTCATCATTTTCCTCCACTCTACTATCCCATCTCGACCTTGCTTGATGTCGAATCTCCCTAGTCATGTCTTTGCCAAACTTCATCTTGTTCTATCCTCCTTCCATTCCCTTCTTCTCTCCTGCCCTACTCTCGAATCCCTCCTTACCACTATCCTCAATTACATTACTAGCTTCGGCCACCTCCCATATCTCAGTCTTTTCTATATATAGTAGTTTCCTCATTGCCCACCTCCTTCTCTTATCACCGACCGCCACATCCTCACCCATCCCTACTTACTTCTCATGTTCACCAAGTCTCCCCTCTACCTCTATGCTGCCATGCCAGCTTGCCCCTCTCCTTCATCTTCTCCCCTCTCCTTAAGGCCTGCACTACTGCCTACTCTCTCCCTATAATCATGTAGGTTCATGCCTAAGCATCTTGATAACCTTGAATGTATCTTGTACATCCAATTAAGCTTCAAGGCTATGCACAATACTGAAAATTTTTTACTATGTATATTAATTAAGAAATTTTGAATTACAATACGTGGCTTAATTTTATTGGCTTGGTGACTCTTTATCTCATTAAATTGGCCATTGTTATTAGTTTTAGATAGAAATTGAATAAGGAAACCTAGCTTCAACTCATGCTTAGCATGCCAATTAAGGTTAGGGGTTTGTAGACTTAAACTTTTATTCCTCACTTACATTTTAGTCCTTACAAATATATAAAACAAGATTGAATGCAGGTGTATATAAGATTGGGCATATGTATATAAAATACGTATATCAAGAGAGACTAAAAGATGGATTATTCTTGAGAATTTGAAACTTAGACTTGATTTGATTGGACATAGGGGTATATGTGATGTTGTTTGGTAGGGTGACAAACCCTACAAATATAAGCTCCCCTGTATACTCATCTATGGTGCCCTTATTGTGCTGGGTCGAGGATGTAGAAAAAAGTGTAATGAAGGAAAAAAATTTGGTTAGATAAGACATTTCTAATAAGCTTTCTTAAAGATGGTGATTTCCTCTCTTCTAGGTGCAAAAAGACTTTTGAAAATCTTATTCTCAGGATACAATACCCAACACTAAGGTAATATAAAATTGCACTTCTTATATCACTTTTAATCAAGAACCCACACTGAAAATGATAAAGTGTTGAAGAAGGTTTTAGAAATTAAAAGTACAAAAATGGAAAGTCTGAATAAGAAAATAAATTATTTCTTGATTTCAAATGTTTTGTAGATTTATAAGAGTCTAGAAGTGATGCCTCTTCGAAATCCAAAATTACATATGATTCTTTTAAAAAAAAGATGTAACTCTACAAAAAAAATTTTTATAAAAAATATAAATAAAAGTATAAAAAGTTCAAGTGACAATTAGGGACTATTTGGACTCTTATGCTTATAACCATATGCACCTCAACTTGTAGGTATGGGCCCCACTTGTTTGGATGCCTACAACATAAATTGCAAATTTAATATTGCTTATGAGATCGAGACTATAACTTAGGGATATCTTATGGTAGGTCAACTTGTAGTGAAAATACCCATAAGACTAATTTCAAGTGCACAAGTAGGTATCTTAATTTAAAAATAATTTTCTCTCTATTCTATCTTGATCAAAGCTTAGAATTCCATCACCATCATTTCCCTCCACTCCACTATCCCATCTCAACCTTGCTTAATGTCGAATCTCTCTACCCAAACCTCACCTTATCCTACCCTCTTCTTTCCATTTTCCTCTTCTCCTCCGCCCCACTCTCGAATCCCTCCTCATAATTACCCTCAATTACATTACTAGCTCTGGCTATCTCTTATATCTTAGCCTTCTCTATGGAAGTTTTCTCATTACCTACCTCCTCTGTTTATCACCAACCACCAAATCCTCACCCACTCCTACCCACTTCTTGTGTTCACCAAATCCCCCCTCCATCTCTATGCTGCCATGCCCAACTCGTCTCCTTCTTCTTCTCCCATCTCCTCAAGATCTGTACTATAGCCTATCCTCTTCCTATAATCACTTAGGTTTATGCCTAAGCATCTTGATACCTTGAATGTATCTTGTACATCCAATTATTTTTCAAGGCTATGCATAATTCTGGAAATCTTTTACCATGTTAATTGAGAAATTTTTAAATTGCAATACATGGCTTAATTTTATTGGCTTGGCAACTCTTTATCTTATTAAGTTAGCCATTCTTATTAGTTTTAGATAGAAATTGAATAAGGAAACCTAACTTCAACTCATGCCTAGCATGCCAATTAAGGTTAAGATTTATAAACTAAAACTTTTATTCCTCACTTACATTTTAGTTCTCACAAATATATAAAACAAGATCGGATGAAGGTGTATATAAGACTAGCCATATGTATATAAAATATGTATATCAGTAGAGACTAAAAGAGGGATTGTTCTTGAGATTTTGAAACTTGGACTTGATTTGACCGTACATAGAGGAATATGAGATGTTGGGCGGGTAGGGTGACAAACCTTACATATATAACTTTTCCTATATACTCATCTATGGCTCCTCTATTGTGCTGGGTCAAGGATATAGAAAAGAGTGTGATAAAGAAAAAGAATCCACTTAGACAAGACGCTTACAAAAAGCTTTCTTAAATAAAGTGATTTTCTCTCTTTTAGGTACAAAAGAACTTTTGAAAATCCTATCCTTACGATATAATATCCAACACAAAGGTAATATAAAATTGCACTTCTCACTACTATAAAAAGAAACTATGGCAGCGCATACTATGACAGTGATTTTTAAAACCGCTATAATAGAGTTTATGACAGCGGTTATAATGAACCACTGCCATAGATCGACTTATGACAATAGTTCATTGTAACCGCTGTCATAGGTCGAACTTATTATAGTGGTTCTTTAAAATTACTGTCATTTTTTTTATATTTTTACTCTAAATATTATATAATTTTAAAATTATTATTCATTATCTAAATAATTATCATTAGAGTATCGTCATAAAAGATTATCTTGATCCGATGGCCCCAGCTTCATCGATTAAAAAAAATTGATTTCGATGATCACGAATGACGATGCGATGATTTGATAGATGAAGATTTTCGATCAGTCCAAAAATCTGTAACGATAATCTCGATGACATTTATAGCATACTATCAAAGTTTTACTTCAAACGGATATCGTTATCATGATCAATTTAGTACGGAATGATTTCGATCGTTAAATGATAAATAAGCGATTAAAAGATCAAACGACATTCGATTATGAGATAATTTTTTTCATAAATGATCTTGGTTACTATTTTAATCATTTTTATGGTGGTGATTATAAAATTTAACTCGTGGATCTACGAATGATCTAAAACTATACGTCGCTTGATAACCATTCTTAAAATCCATTGGTAGTTATGCTTGTGCTTTTATAATATCTGCTTAACATGAATAATTCATATAAAAATAACTAAAATTTTATGATTATCATCATATAAAATTATTAAAATTATAGTAAAGATCATTTAACTAAAAAATTATCTCATAATTGAACGCTGTTTAGTCTTTTGATCGCTTGTTTCTAATTTAACAGTCGAAATCATTACGTACTAAAATGACCATGATAACGATATCCAATTAAAGTAAAATTTTAATAGTACACTATAAATATCATCGAGATCATCATTATAGATTTTTGGACTGATCGAAGATCTCCATCTATCAGATTATCGCATCATCATTTGTGGTCGTCGAAATTAAATTTTTCTGATTGATGAAGCTAGGGCCATCGGATCGAGGCGATCTTTTGTGACGACACTCTAATGATAATTATTTAGATAATAAATAATAAAGATGGATATTAAATTTTAAAATTATATAATATTTAGAGCAAAAATTAATTTTTAATATATGATAGTGGTTACTTAAATTGTCGTCATAGGTCTACGGTAGCGGATTGAAAATCGTTGCCATAGACCTATGGCAGCAGTTTAGAAACCGCTGCCATAGGTTAGGTTAAAATTTATCCTAAATCAATTTTCTCTCATGCGCTCTATCTTTCTCTCTCTCCCACCCTACTCTCCACCGTCGGTGAGATCTCGCCCCTCTCCTTCCCTAGCCAACGTCGCCTCCTCCCCCCTGCCACCCCCGCTCTCACCCCTCCTCCCGCTCGCCCCAGCCCCCTCTGCTCTTAGGCCCTCCCCCCCTCCGGTCGCTCCCCCCACCACCCACCTCTCGGGCGCCCACCCATCACCGCGCACCCCACCTCCCCGACCTCGCCACCCACCTCGAGCCACCCTCCCCATCACCGACACCCCCCGCCCTGCATCTTAGCCGCCCCTGCCTCTCGGTGCCCCTATCCCCCGCTCAACCCCCCAACCCTCGCCACTCCCACCCCCAGGCCGCCTCCCCCCCCGACCTCCCCATCACAGTGCCCCCTCGGGCCGCCTCTCCCTCTCTCTCCCCTCTTCTCTGTCTTTCTCTTTCTCTCTCTTCTCTCTCTATCTCACTATCTTGCTTTGTGGTTTCGTAGGTTACCTCTAGCGCAGTCATCTTCTTCTAGCACCATCGTCGGTGACGACCTCAAGAGCTTTCGGTGCGACCCTCTTCTCTATAGTCGCATGTATAATTTTTATTTTAATTTTATAGTATTATTTATTAATCATTGGACTAGACCTGTCAATGGATCAGGTTCGGGTCAGAACCTATATATTCAGATCTAGATCCAATTTATAATTACTAGTACCGGATCCTGAACCCGCATACCGTGACGAGTCCATACTTGGAAGTACCAGATCCGGATCCTAATGGATCCCAAGTATTCGATCCCGATTCTGAGATTTGAAACTAAGAAAGGAAGAGGGAGAAAGGAAGGAAGGGGTTCGACCTCACCGCCTGTAGCCAACGAGGGAGACCGAGAGAGAGAGAATCAGGGATCGAAGGGGGTTCTGACCTCATCGACATCACTTGGAGGTCGAGAGGCTGTGCCGGCCTCACCAATGAGGGAGATTAAGAGAATGAGAGACCCCCATCGGGAGGTTTTCGACCATCACCACCATCGATCGGTGAGGAAGATCGAGAGAGGAAGAGAGGGATCAATTGCTGAGGGGGTCCGGCCGTGTCGCCGATCGTGATAGCCAGCCATTGAGGGCAGAGACAATCAAGAACATCGACGGATTTTGGATCATGCCCACGATCGTAGGCCATGCCAGTTGATAAAAAAATCATTATCGATGGGTTTTGTGTCGTGTCGATGATCGTGAGCTGTGTCGGCTACTAAGAGAACCCTCACCCTCATTAGCGAGTTCTAGGCCATGCCCGCAATCGTAGGCCATGCCGGTCGATAAGAAAATCATTGCCGATGAGTTTTGGGCTGTGTTGGCGGCCGTGAGCTATATTGGCCGCTAAGAGAACCCTCATCCCCATCGATAAGTTTTGGGCCATACCCGCGGCCATAGGCCGTGCCGACTACTAAGAGAATCCTCGATCGCTAATAGAAAGTAAAATTATTTATTGCTCATCCTTAATTATTTATGGATGTAATTCATGTTGTAGAATTTATTGTATGATATTTTTTGGTTGTTTATATCTTGTTACTTTTGTTTATTGTATTGCATAATAATAGACCCATTAATTGATTAGTGTACATAATCTCTGACATCTATATATTTATATGTAATTATACAGATGAGAGAATTATATACAATGATCAATTAATTATTCAATTTGGATAGTTTAAAAATTATAAATAATTCTATGGGTAATTGTAGTAATCAAAAAGTATGCTAAGGATTTCAAATAAAATTTTGGACCATATTTTTTTTTTATTCTCCATACACTGGAGAACTAAAAAAAAATACTGTCGAAATTTTATTCAATCCCTATTGCATATCGTTTGATTACTGTAATGGACCTATAGAATTAATGCAATTTCTGAATGGGATAGAACATATCTTTACCTATTAGTTGATGATAGAATGCATTTATTGCATATCTAAAAATAATATTTAATGTGAGTTTCACACATGATATTTATTTCAATCCCTTTTTATAATATATTTTTTATTTATAATACATATTTATTTATAATATATTAATATATAATTTAAGTTTCGCATATGATTTAATTACAGTATCATCATTTTTAAAATAGATAAGAGGTGGATGAAGTTTAGTAGGCTGTCGTCAGAATATGAGACTGGATTTCAAAAATTTCTTGATTTTGCTATAAAAAATTTGGGGACCATGGACTGATCCAATGTTCTTATAAAAAGTATATGGATGGGCCATGGCTACCTCGATGTCAATGATCACCTCATTATTTATGGCTTTCAAGTTGATTATGAAATTTGTTGAGACCAACATGATGAGGACAGACTGCAAGGAGGCGATCAACATGATGGAAGAGTGAAATAAATGGTTCGTAATATTTTTTCATTTATTGATCATAATGACGATGCATCTATGTCCATGCCTGATTCTGTAGTTGGTGGAATGGTAAATAGTAAGGATGTAGAAAAGATCCGCAAGTTAATGGAGGATGCTAATATTTCGTTATATTTCAGATGTAAAAAAATGGTGAAGCTGGAGTGCTTAATTCAGTTGTATCATGCGAAATGCTTCAATGGGTTCGATAATAATGGAGTGAATTGCATACTAGAGCTTTTAGAAGATATTCTTTCGGACGATGCACAAATTTTAAAGAATAATTATGAGGCATCAAAAATTATTAAATAATTAAACTTTACTTACACCAAGATACATGCATGTATCAATGATTGCATGCTTTATTAGGAGGATGTCAACCAAAATGAGTGCACGAGGTGCGGTGTATTAAGATGGAAACAGAATAAAGATGGCACATCGACTCGTGTATCTCAAAAGTTGATGTAGCATTTTTCTTTGATTCTAAGACTAAAAGTTGTTTATGTCGGTAAAGATATAGAAGGACATGAGATGGCATGAAAAGAATCGAGCAAAAGATGATGCATTGAGGCATCCAGCCGATGGAGAGGCATGGCAGAAGTTTAATAAATTACATCCTAACTTCGCATAAAAGATACGTAATATAAGATTGAGCTTGTCATGCGACTATTTCAATTCGTTCAAGTATATGAATACCATCCATAGTATATGATCAGTATTTATTCATGTTTACAACCTCCCACCATAGATGTGTATGAAAAAATTCTTTGCTTTCATGATAGTGCTCATCCTTGGACCGATAGAGGTAGGTAATGATATTGATATTTATTTACAGCCTCTTATTACCGAGCTGAAATAGTTATGGAACATTCAAGGTGTTCTAACTTTTGATGCTTTGCTAAATGAGTCATTCTCCATGCATGTAGTATTTTTATGGATAATAAATGACTTTTCAGCCTATGCCTTAATGTCGGGTTGGAGCACCAAAGATGAGTTAGCATGCTCGATTTGTGAAAAAAATATCCAGTCTAGAAGGTTGACACATTGAAAGAGCTTTAGCTATATGGAGCATCGATGTTTTCTTCGTCGAAATTATCCATATAGAAGGGATGCACGCTCCTTCGATAACACTATTGAAGAAGGTGAGGCACCTAGCTGGATGTCTGGGAGTGATGTACTGAGAGAGTTAGATGGTCTCAATGTTGAATTTGGAAAAGATGATCCAATTGGTGGTAAGAAGAGGAAGCATTGATCAAAGAAAGATGACACACATTTTAATTAGAGGAAAAGAGCATCTTCTTTGACTTATCATATTAAGAGACAAACTTATTGTGCCACTGCTTAGATGTAATGCATATTGAAAAGAATGTATGCGAGCTCTTATTGGCAACAATCTTGAATATCAAAGATAAGACCAAGGATGACTTGAATTCTCGATTTGACTTGAAAGAATGGGATATTAGGAGATCACTCTATCTGGAGCCGGTAGGGGGAGAACAATGGAGGCTCCCTTATGCATGCTATGTTATGAATGCCTCCAAATGGTCCATATTTTTTTATTTGTTGGAGAATATAAAGATCGTAGATGGATACTCAAGCAACATATCAAAGCATATGAATAGTAAGGATGTCAAACATGGGGGATTGAAGACTCATGATTATCATGTGTTGATGCAGGAATTAATTTCAATAGCTATTTGCCGCATGTTGCCAAAAAATATCAGAATAACTGTTATTCGTCTTTGTAACTTTTACAGAGATATTTGTGTTAAGAGGTTGCTTAAGAAAGACTTGAAGAAAATGAAGGTAAGGATGGTGACTATATTATATGATCTGGAGAAGATATTTTCACCATCATTTTTCACGGTCATGATGTATCTCATCGTGCACCTTGAGAAAAAAGTTGTACTTGAAGGTTCAGTATTCTATCGATGGATGTATCCTACCGAGAGAAATATTCAAACTCTAAAATCTTATGTAAGAAATATGAATCACCCAGAGAAATTCATAGTAGAAGATTATTTGGATTAAGAGTGTATGAATTTTTATATTATGTACTTAAATAAGCTCGAGATATGTCGTAATCGGCCAATGAAGAATCAGGATGATCAGTATGAGCCAATTGAGCCTGTATTTGAGTCCATTCTATAGCCAGAAGGACTTTTCACTTCATACCACCTCATTAATTTAAGCATTGAGGAAAGAGATAAGGTGCACCGCTACGTGCTCTTCAACTATGATATCATTAACTCGTATATAAGATGAGTCACTCAGTCTTATTTATTTTATAATAATTAAAAATAAATATTTAAGTATATCTAAATTTATTCTTTGTGTATGCAGCAAACACAAAGAGATCATAAGAGTAAAATATGATACTCTAAGTATCCGAAAGAAAGAAAAAATTTACAGCAAAATTTTTTTTGAATGGTTTAAAGATCATGTAAGTGATTATATATTCTTATCTTGTGCAATTTATTTAAATATATTTACTAATTAGATATTATCTCTTTAATTAGGTGTAGAGATTATCGCTCGGTGATGTGAGCCCTGAAGTATGTGCTCTTTCAATGGGCCATAATCGTACCGTGCGTGAGTATAAATAGCTCATTATTAATGGATATAGGTTTAATATTCACAGTAGATTCATAAATATGGCAACACAAAATAGTGACATGATGTTGTGCGCCACCACTGGGTGTTATGCTAGCTCGAGAGATTTACAACCTCGTATGGAGGATTTGAATTATTATGGCATGATGGAGAAGATGGTCATCTTGGACTATTATTCTAAAGAAAGGATTGCGTTGATAAAGTGTGATTGGTTTGATACCTTGTCACAGTCAGGGATGAATACTGATGAGTGTAGTTTTACTCTCGTTAACATGCAACTTCATCTCTGCACTGAAGAATCGTATATACTTATCTCCCAAGCTAGTCAAGTATTCTACGTTAGTGATCCCTTGGAGCCTTAATGGAATGTTATTGTGAGGATGGTGCCTAGGCATATTTTTGATGATACCAAAATTGATGACGATGTTGGACCATGTATGCAAAGTGCTCCTCTAAGATAAAACTTATTTGATACTATCGAGATCCCAGATATATTTGTTAGGAGCGATGGTGATGTCTATATTGTAAATGCCACTAGACAATAACTTCAATATTCTAGTATAAATATTAGAATCTATTTATTTATACCATACTAATATTATCGTTTAACATGTTATATTGGTTAATATTCATTAATATAGCAGATCACGATGGCACCAAAATGCCATCTAGCTTTCACCCTCGCCTCTCGATGAGTTACGCAGAGCTCCGCATCTAAGTCACAGTCGGAGCATACTCTATCCATCTCCGTATTGACTGCTCAGGAACTATCGATATCTACTTTATTGCCAGCATCTACTCCACTACCGACATCTACTCCAGTGGCATCTGAGCCTCCACCGTCAGCCACATCTTCGATACATGCTCCGACATCGGTATCTGAGTGTATATTTTTATTATATTATATTATTTATTTTTTTATATAATATTTATATATTTATATATTTGTATAACATATTTTCATTATAGGTGCATCATCCAGTAGGATATTTCATGGTCCCACACGCATGTTGTATGTATGGAACCGCCAGCATCTGGTGATGGTGCAGTGTGATGTGAAGGAGATGCCAGTAAGGAAGACTGCACGGGAGATGCATTCCTTTTTCGAAGTTCTTGTGAGGCAGTCCGCCATCATTTCAATATTGCTCATAGACTAACGATTGATGGATGTTGGTGTCAGGGACTAGGTATGGAAGGAGATATGGATAAGTGTATCTTAATTATATTTATGCATTTGATATGTTTACACTTTGTTTGATTAGAATAATTTGGTAACTGACTTTTGATAACTTTTGTACAGAGAAGGTACGACTTCTTAGATCATGAGAAGATTTGAGATGTCCGACTGAAAAAGATTAGAGAGTTGTACCGGGGCTACAAGATCAAGCTCCATAGAGGATGGCTCGAGCATCGATGAGACACTCTAGAGGAGCTTATTTCTTGGATACAGGACTGTCCCCCAAGTCAGTGAAAGGGGATGGTTAGATTTTGGAGGAGCCAGTAGTTCAAGATAAAATTTTTAATTTTTAAATTTTTAATATGCTTAAAATTATATTTAAATATTATTTAAATACTTGTTGTTTATTTGAATACTTGTTAGGCTATCTTCCGTCAGAACTAGAAGAACTAGGCAGCCCAAGGGTACATGCACATCTAGGCCGTGAGTCCATGGCCAGTCGTATGCATAGAAAGATAATAAATTTTGAATCTTTATTTATAAATTAAATTAATATTTTTTTATATATTTTTAATAAATTGATCATTATTATAGTTGATGAGAGAGGGGGTGATGCCCAGCCATAGCGAGATCTTTCGATCCAACCATACGGATAAGAAGGGCAGGCTGATGAACGCTGTGATCAAAAGAATTTTTATAAATAATAAATATATTAGTATATATGAATAGTATTATAGCATTCTTATAAAATTTTATTTAAATTTATAATTATAGGAGCAGTTAAATATGCTCGTGAGCGAGGGCCTGGACACCTCTGGCCTTCATGACTATCTATCTCAGGTCTTGGGGCCTAAGTACTCTGGAAGGATCCGATGTAGGTTCGGACATACGCCGACAAACTACTGATCTGAGGCGAGCATCTTTTCACATGCTTCTGGTGTCGTTAGTCGGGAGCAGCTTGAGGAGGCATTGGTGTGGGCAGATCAGGCTACGGTATAGGCTGCTCATGCTAAGGAGCGCATATTTCATCTGGAGGACATCTTGAGCATCATGCTGATAAAGCTCAACTTGCATTTTGGAGTAGACTTTGCGGGCCTTGAGGACATGTTAGCCGATGTTCCAGCTCCAGCTCCAGCCCCTACAGCTCCAGCCCCTCTAGCTCCGACTTCGGCTCCGCCTCCAGCTCTTTCAGCTCATGCTCCATCTTCTAGTGACGATGACGATGATGTAGATTTAAAAAATTTTTGATATATTTTTTTAAAAATATTATAATAAATTTTATTAGATAATAAAATTAGAGTATTTTAAAAATATTCTTATATTTATAATATTTACTTATATTTTTTATTATATTATATATATCTTTGCATTTATCAGATAAAATATATAAAAAATTAAAAATTTTATATTTTTTTATTATTCAAAAGCTATGACAGTATTTGTAAAATCGCTGTCATAAACGTGCCAAGCGAGGCCGTAAGTCACGTACCAACTGCTGCATTACATCTATGGCAGTGGTTTGAAAACTGCTGTCATAGCTAGGTTTGTGGTAGCAGTTTGAAAATTACTGCAATATCTCAGATCTATGGCAGCGGTTTGAAAATTGCTGCTATATCTCAGGTCTATGGCAGCGATTTAGGAATCGCTGTCATAGGTCCTATATGGTAGCGGTTCTTATAATCGCTGTCATAGGCCTATGACGACGGTGGTAGTGGCAGCGATTAGAAAATCGCTGTCATAAATTATGGCAGCAATTTTTTAGGCTATGGCAGTTACGAACCGCTACCATAGTCTTGTTCTGTAGTAGTGTCTTAATCATCTTTAATAAAAAATTTCACACCTAAAATAATAAAGTATTGAAAGAATGTTTTAGAAAAAAAATATAAAATAAAAAATTTGAATAAAAAAGCAAATTATATCTTGATTTTAGATATTCTATAGATTTATAAGAGTCCAAAGAACACATAAGTCTAGAAGTGATGTCTCTTCAAAGTCTAAACATTGCATGTGATTCTTTTCAGATACAATTCTATAATTTTTTCTAGAAAAAGAATATTATTGAGGTTTTCTAATAATAAATAACTACCCAAAAGTTTTAAAAATTTTAAACTTCAAGATAACATGCTTCTTATCAGAAATAAACATTTAACAGAGTTTTATCTCCTAAAAATCATCATTATTAGAAAATATAATAATGTTGTATGGCATATCCTAAATGTTCTCATTCCCTCTAGCTTGCTCTCTTGGTGGTTTGTGACCTCTACGGTATATATTCATTTGCCTGAGATTAAATAATCTTAAATTTAAGATTACTTTTTAGGTGCATATATTGTTATAGATCAATGATTGCATGATTTCATAAATTTCCTTGGCAAGGTAGCCAGTAGATCTTAAATTTGACTATTTCAGATGAAACCAAGTATTTAATTTTATATGACCTATCTTAAAAATTGTGAACCCCCATGCTCTCTTTTTGGTCCTTTTCTTCGCATAAGCAGCTTGCATAAAAAGAAAGCAATAATATTCGGTTTAATAAAGATTATAACACATTTTGGTACTATGGTGTGGATTCCTGTTTGGTTTCAGAATCCATTGGTAGGCCTGCATATTTTTTTGAAGTCATGAAAAGGGAAATAATGATATAAAATGAACAGAAAAAAATTGTAGTCCTCTAAATGGATCAATAATAAGTTATTTCTCATGTTCTTAATGATATATTTCCTATTTTTCTTATCACTTTTAGGATTTTATTCCATTATCCTTTCCTAGATTAACAAATATCAATATATAAAAAAAATAATTATTTTAAACCATCACTACAGGAAAACATAGAATTAATGACCATTTTCTACCGATGCTTTTTAAAAGTATCAGCAGGTTGTGCTGACCTACCGATGCTTTTTGAAAACGTCGTATTTTTAACGACGCATAAAAATATTGTAAAATTTCAGCACTGTCAATGCCGACACTTTTAAGAAAAGCATCGTTAAATTAAGAAATTATCAATACTTTTTTGCATCATTATTTAATGATGCTAAAAAGCATCGCTCGGTTCACTTAATCCGCCCCCGATTCTTCCATGCCCTAGCCTATCTGCTGTCGCCCCCCATCCTTTCCTCCCATTCCTCCGTGCCCTAATCCCCTTCCCACTCTCGGCCCCCATCTTCGCTGATTCTCCACCACCGGCACCGCACCCACCATCCATGCTGCACCACCGTCCGTCGCTCCCCTCTTCTGCTGCATCCATCCACGCCGCACCCACGCCGTACGCCGTCCGCTCTCCTCAAGACCACCCCACCGACCCTCCTCTCCTCTTGATGGCCGTTTGTGCAAGCCCAAAAGACCCCCCGATCCTCCTTCCCGACCCCGACCGCATCCCACCATTCCCCTCCCGACGCCGCACCCACTACCCCCCGGCCCAGCCACCAACCCAGCCGACACCCATCTCAGGCTCTTCCAGTGGGCCGTGTTCCTTGGCCCCCTTCCCCTCTACTACCGCATTCGTCCATGCTGCACCCACGCCGTCCATGCCGTACGCCATCCGCCCTCCTCGAGACCACCCCACCGACCCTCCTTCCCTCCCGACGGCCGTCTGCGTAAGTCCAAAAGACCCCTCGGTCTCCCTCCCCGACCCGGTCGCATCCCACCATCCCCTCCCGACATCGCCCCCTTTCCGACACCGCATCCTACTGCCCCCGGCCCGACCACCGACCCAGTCGACATCCATCCCCGGCCTCCGACACCCATCCCCAACCCTCCCAGCGGGCTGTGCTCCTTGGCCCCCTTGCTCCCCAACCGCACCGCCTCCCTTTTAGCCACCTATGCTCCTCCATGCCCCTCACTTTCCGACCTTTGGTATATAATTTAAAAATTATTTTTAAAATATATTTTAGATAATTCAAAATAAATAAAATATATATTAATTATTAACTATTATATTTTTTTATTGAATCCAGGTATTTGATAAAAATAATATCACCTAGTATTTTCTCGTATTATGGTCAATTATAAGTAATTTATTTTTCTAATAATATTTTAATTTTTAGATTGGAAGATTATTCTTGTGTATGGCATTATTTGAAAATATACGTAGTAGTTAGAGGATTTAGATAATATTTTAATTATTTTAATTAATTATTTTTAGATTTGATTGTGATGCCTTAGCTTTTGATGGCTATATTAATTTTAGAAAAGAGATTATTTATTTTTTTGTATATGAAAATTTTGAATGACTTAGAAAGATTAATTTTGTTGATCCTTTGAGTCTTTAGTGAGGGTTTATTTGACAATGATTTGGTTAGAATGCATGCTAATCCTAAGAGTTTATTTTGTTGATTCTTTATTATTTGGTTACCATCGGATAATTATCTAATTGAGTTGTTAAAAGTTTATGACATAGTGCACAATATTAATTAACATGCACGAGATTTGGATCTCGGCCTTATGCACTCTGGTCTTTGGTCTCAGTTGGCACCGAAGGCATCCAGCCCTATGTGCTCAGACCGATAGAAGATGCCAGGCAATATTAATTATGAATTAATTTTAAAAAAAATTACATTGCATAAAATTATAGACCTATCTTTTGATTAATGTATATATTCTATTATATCTATATATTTATTTATTTTTATATGAATAAAAGAATTATGTACATTGGTTAAGTGATTGTCCAGTATGGAAAATTTGAAAAATATGAGTAATTCTATAGGTCATTACAATAATCAAATGATATGCTGAGGGTTCGAAAAAATTTTGAACGGTATTTTTCTTTTGTTCTTCTTATACGAAAGAACTAAGAAAAAATATTGCCAAAATTTTTTTCGACTTTTGTTGCATATCATTTGATTATTGTAATTGACCTATAGAATTAATATATTTTCTGAATAGGATAGAACCTTCTTTACCTATTAGTTGATGATAGGAAGCATTTACTATGTAAATTATATCATATCTAGATGTATTTTTGAGTCTTCAAGTTTTATAATGAACTACAATAACTATTATTTTTTTGGATTTTATGAAATGACTGTTATTTTTTACTCATTGCATTAATATAGATTGTATAATTTTTTTTATTTTTAGATAAGTTGCAAGTTCGATCATTTTTATCCTATAATGGATAAAAGTTGGATAAATAAATCAAGGAATAGTAAAGAATATTTAAATGGAGTTTATGACTTCATTAAATTTGGTATGGAGAAAAGTAGTTTGAATGAAAAAATTTTATGTCCATGTCGGAAATGTGTAAATAGTTCTTCTTTAGATCCATAAATTGTTGAAGAATATTTGGTATAGAATGATTTTTTAAGAGGTTATATCGACTGAATTTTTCATGGGGAATCTATGTTGCCATCATCATGAAACCAACCTCTGACTCATTTTGGATCCACTAGCCTATAAGACAATTCTGCAAGAGATGATGATATAAGGGGTTTGATCACAGATGCTTTTGGACTTGGTGTTCAAAATTTAGGAGAATCCAGTAGTATATATGAAACAGTTGAGATGTTTGATGGATGTACGCATACAGAACGTATGCATGTTGAGGAGCCTATACATACATCTAATGATGAGATAGCTCGTTATCACACCTTAATGAAAGATGTAGATGAAGAATTATATCCGAATTGTATGAAATTTTTTAAGATTTTTTTCTTGTACATTTATTCCATTTAAAATATTTGAATGGATGGTCTGGGAAGAGTTTTACCATGCTACTCAAGTTATTAAAGGACGTATTTTCAGAAGGCACTGGTTTACCACTATTGTATTATGAAGCCAAGAAAGTAGTAAAGGAATTGGATCTTGGATACGAAAAGATTCATAGTTGTCCGAAAGAGTGTATGTTATATTGGGATGAAAATGCCAATCAAGAGTCATGCAATGTATATAAATCTTCAAGATGGATAACACAAAAAGAAGATCAAGATGATGTACTAAATGAATTGGATGCAACACGAAGTAAAAAGAAACCGACGAAGGTATTGCATTACTTTCCTCTTATACCTAGATTGAAAAGAATTTATGCATCATCAAAAATAGCTTCATCAATGAGATGGCATGATGAAGGATGTACAAAAGATGGAATGTTAAGACATCCAGTAGATAGTCTTTCATGGAAAGCATTTGATAATAGGCATCTTGATTTTGCCTCTGATGTTCGTAGTATTAGGTTGGGCTTAGCTTTTGATGGCTTCAATCCATTTTGGACCCTGAGTTCTACCTACAGTATTTGGCCAGTCATTTTGATACCTTATAATTTGCCACTATGGATGTGCATGAAATAATCATCATTTATCTTGTCAATGGTTATTTCAGAAGATAAGGGTCCAGGCAATGATATCGATATTTTCCTACAGCATTTAATAGAGGAATTGAAATAGTTATGGGAGGGTATTGATGCATTTGATGCTTCCAACGGCCAAACATTTAAACTACGGATAGCTTTGTTATGGACTATTAATGATTTTTCAGCATATGCCAATTTATCTGCCTGGAGTACAAAGGGATGGATTGCATGTCCTTATTGTGGAGATTCAACACATTCAATTTGGTTAAAACATGGAGGTAAATTTTGTTACGTGGGACATCGTCGATAGTTGGAAACAAATCATCCATTTTGATTTCAGAAAAATTTATTTGATGGTACTATAGAATTAGGATGTGCCTCTATTCCATATTCTGGAACTGATGTTCATAGATAAATGGATGGCATCAATTACAGCTATGATAAGCACTCAAAGTCCTCTAAAAAAAGAGAAAGGGATGATATTGAAAGCTCAATGCACGAAGGGTTACCAGAGGAAGTCTGTATCAGTACTATAGATGCAGAGGTATTTCAAGATTCAGATAATTTTTTTGAGGATGAAAATGAGAAAGACACAGATAGCATCTACACAACAGCTCAGCAAACATTTATGAAAAAAATGAAGTATCTTTTTTGAATTATCTTATTAAAAACATAATCTTATTCGGCACAATCTTGATGTCATGCATGTAGAGAAGAATGTTTGTGATAATTTACTTGGAACATTTTTAAACTTTGATGGAAAGAGCAAAGATAACATGAAGGTGTGTCTTGATATAAAAGAAATGGATATTCGATAGGAGCTTCATCCTAAAATGCTTGCTAATGATAGAATTTAAGTGCCTCCTGCATGTTACACAATGTCTGCTCGAGAAAAGTATAATTTTTTGATAGTTTTGAAAAGTATCAAGATACCTGATGGATATGTATCAAATATTTTATGATGTGCGCATCTAAAGGATTGAAAACTTTCAAATCTTAAAAGTCATGATGATGGTCACATATTGATGCAAGATATCTTTCCAATAGCTTTAAGATCGTCATTGCCAAAATAAGTTATTGCAATTGTACTTCGATTATTATCATTCTTTAAGGCATTATGTTCAAAAATTATTGATCCTCAGGAACTTGATCAGTTAGAGTCCGATATTGCAATTATACTTTATCAGATGGAAAAGATTTTTCCTCCTGAATTTTTCACTATGATGGTATATTTGCTCATTCACCTAGCTTCAGAAGTTAAAGTTGGTGGACTGGTACATTATAGATGGATGTATCCTATTGAGAGGTATTATTGCAAACCTTAAATCTTTTGATAATTTTATTAGAAACAACATCATACTCATATTTTAATAAATATTTAATTCTTGAAGGTATCTTGTGCGTCTTAAAGATTATGTGCGAAATAGAGCCTATCTCAAGGGCTCAATTGCCGAAGGATATATTGCTGATAAATATTTGATATTTTATTCAAGATATCTTCAAGGTGTAGAGACTATTTTTAGTCGACCTCAACGGCATAATTACTTTATGGAGAATGCATAATTATATAAGTTCTCAATTGTTGAAAAATTCTTGGGAAGAGCTGAAAGTATTATACTTGATAAGAAATCCTTAGCATAAGCACATCGTTATGTGTTACTTCATAGTGACATAATATCTAACCATCGTAGGTTAGTATATTTAAGACATGACATCAAAATTTAAATTTTATATTAGATATAATATTCTAAATGATATATTTATATTTATGAGTTAGATTATTATGAAAAATTTAAAGTAGTATTGTTTAGATGTGATTGGGTGGACATAAACTCACTAAGGGATTTGAAACAAGATGCAAATGGATTTACACTTATAAATTTTTCAAGGTTGATATACATTAGTGTGTTATTGAAGGATGACCCATTCATTTTTTCATCTCAAGCTCGTCAAGTATTTTATGTACAGGACGCAAAAGATAAAGATTGGTTTACAATCATCAAAACAAAATCTAAAGACTTATATGATATGGAAAACCAAGTGGAGGATGATGACAATGACATTTATACATAATGTATGCCCTATAATTTTATGCCAGCTGATGATTTAAATGCTACGACGATGTTGGTTAGGACAGAATTTGAAGAAAACACTATTGCTTGATTGTTATTGATAATAATTATTTATGATGTATATAATTTATATTAATTATTATGTTATTTTACTTCATATATTAACTAATTCTATCTTTTATTTATATAAATGCTAGGTGACATTATGCACCGCAGAGGATGATATGCTGGTGTGGAGTTTCAATTTTCACAGATAGAGGTTGATACATCTTCTTCAGCATAGTAGCCTGAGGCCAGTTCAGCTGCACAGCATTCCGAGCCCTGTTCTTCATCATCAATACAACATGATCCTCCTGTTCATAAGTCAGATGATGATATACACATTCAAGGTATATATTGTCTTTCATGTTATGTTATTTTTATTTTATTTTATATATATTTATGATATCATTATTTTTATGCATTTTTGGCAGACGAATTTGGGAGAGTACGCCCTAAACGTGGACTCACAGTAGTATGAGATATGTGGCAGATGCATGAGAGCGAGAGAATTATTGTGAAGTGCAATCAGCTAGGTCAGCCAGTTAAGAAAGCTGCCTGCTTATTGACTTCATTTTTGGAGACTTGCTCGGAGGCCTCAGTTATGTCTGTTGGGCTATGCAAAATAGAATGACATGCTTCCAACGTACAAAGTTGAGCTCCTCCGAGTTATAGAGGTAATGAACTGATGTTCATACTATATATTAATTGTTAATTACTTATATAATTTTTTTTATTTAACTTTTTTTTTGTAGAGCAAGTTTGTTCTCCCTCCATCAACTCATGATTTTGTAATGAAGTCTCTCAACCGCAAATAAAAAGAATATAGAGCACAATTGAAGAGGGACTATATGAGACAAGATATGATAGAGGAGGAGGTTGCTAGGAATTATCTTTCTGATGTACCCTCTCATCAGTGGATGGAGCTGGTTTATTATTGGTTCTCTGAGAGAGCATAGGTATATTATTGGTTCATTATCTTTTCTTTTAAATATTTTATAAAAATATTAATTTATATTATATATTATATATTATACATATAATATCCTTCTTTACTTTATTTTACAGACTTATTCTGCTATTGGTAGAGCTGCACAAGTAGCTCAGTTTGTTCCTCATACATCGGGGTCGAAGAGTTATGCACGACTCCGACAGGAGTTTGTATATTCCTTAAATTTTCATAATTAACTTATATTTTTTATATTAAAATATTTATATAACTAATATCATTATGTATCGTGGACCATATCTGTATCATGATACTCATATTTTTTTTAAAATTATTATAACTGTTTGCTTAAAATTGAAAATATTTATGTAGATGGATGAGCATGGGAGGAAACCCGATAAAGTGGAGTTTTACTGGATGACTCGTACTCATTAGGATGGTACTTTTATTTGAAATGAGTCAAGAGATTTATATGTATGGTATTATTAATATTCTATTTTATGCAATAATTTTAGTTTAATTTTATTAGCTATTAATGTATAACTCTTGTTTTCAAAATAAATACAGAAGAGGGCTACATTTCTCATTGCGGAGCGTGAGGACGAGTTTGCAGCATCTACGCAGCAAAGCCGTATCAAGGTCGAGGTATTCACAGGATTGATGGAACCAGAGAGCTATAATCGAGTGAGGGATTATGAAGTAGGAGTCACCCTCACTCAGTTATCTAAGGTGAGTAGATATACGTAGCATGCTGCAGCAAATGCTCAAGATTCACGCGTCCGCAGATTTGAGGCGGAGATACAGAAGATTAGATAGAGTTGTGCCGCTGAGATGGAGGAGATGCGATAGAGCCGTGCCGAGATGTAGGCCATGAGGGGACAGATTGATCGGCTTATATCTTTGTTAGAGATGTATGGCTCATCTTAGGTAAACATATATTATTAAATATATATATTTGTATTAATTTAATGATCTATATATTTTTATTTATAGATTTGCAAATCAAGCTTTTCATATATTTCTTGTAGGCTCCTGGTACATCAGGCACTCATCGAGATGGCGGCACGTTACGTTAAGACAGTAACAACCATCCACCTACAGATTGATATTATTTTATTTTTATTATAATATTATATTTTCTGTATGCTTTTAGTTTGTTGAACTCTTGATTGTAATGGATGATTAGTACTTTATTTTTATTTATATAAAATAATATCTTTTGGTTAAACTTGCTTTTGATGTTTGCTTTTGGTATGAATGGTGGTGATTGTATAGATTTATATTTTAATAATTGATATAATTTTATACAAAAATTTTTATATTCTTTTTTTATATATAAAATTATATATTTTTTTCTATTAAAAAATTAACGATGCTTATAAGCATCGTTAATAGAACTGATTAACGATGCTTATAAGCGTCGCTAGTGACTTAACTGACGATGCTTCTAAAAGTGTCTTGGTAGAGTGCAAGATGCGTTGTCATTAACGACGCTAAAAAACGTCGATAAAATTTAAATTTATGACGCTGTAAAGTATCGTTAGAAAATATTGCGATGCTTTTAAAAAATGTTGGCACTTTTCATCTTCACTCTTACATATACGACGCTTTCGTGACGCTTTTTAAAACATCGTGGATCTTATTTTTGATGTTTATTAGCATCGTAAAATGCCATTTGTAGCGTCGTCTTTTACTATTTTTACTGTAGTGCATATATTGTCATAACATGTCTATGGGAACTTATAGATGATAAATATTTAAAAATTTAGCTTTATATATAGTTCTTGAAATGTATTAAGTCATTGAAACTAATGTGCTATGCTATAAATCTACCATATAGAAATTTATGTTGTTGGTGTTGATTATGTTAGTTAATCTATTTGGTTGTGATTATCCTTTTGATTCTTTTAAGTTCTATAGGAAGGATGCTCCACCTTTTTTTTTTTCAAGCTAAAATCAAGTCATCAATCTCAAAAGAAAAAGAAAGGAAAAATCTCTATTTTGTGTTCTCACCTTTTTTTTATTATAAAATACAGATGATTTGATAATTTAGAGGATCTATTCTTTTTTATATGAATAGATCACATAGGCATGTATTTTTAAGTTATGTTTATAATATTGTAACATTTTTGTAGAATTCAACTAGATAGGATCCATAAGGTTTATTAGCTCACTTCTTATTTGGTATTGCCCTTTTTGGATCCAATGTGGTTTTAAAATTTTAAGAAGTCAACATATAAGGCTAATTTTGATGGATCTTGCATAGCACCCGCATGGATATGTTAGAAAGAAAGGAACATGCATAGTGTTTTCAGTAAGATCTCTAATGGTCTAGTCTTGGAGACTATCATAAAGTATTTTTTTGCACCAATTTTTTTTTCTATTTTTAAAATAAAAAATAAAAATTTTGCTTAATTCTCTTAACTTTTTGAAAATCTAAATATGTTTAGGTGTTGTTTAGCATCATTTTTATTTTTTAAATTTAAAAAAAATAAAAAAATATTTTTACTTATTTCTAATTTTTTTAAATAATATAAATATATTTAATATAATTAATTTTTTAAAATCAATATAGTGATGAACCTAGAGGTAGTATAGTTGTAGTGAGGTAGTAGAGATGATGATGATGATAGCAATTTTATTTTAGTAATTAGTAATCAATTTTTAGTAGTTAATTACTATTTAATTATTTAATTTATTAATTACTTAATATTTTAGAAGAAGATGATAAAAATGATAGTAATGTATGGTGGTGGTGGCAAATAATAGTGATGGTGGCAACGATGATGAAGATGGTTGAGGGACTATTAATATAACAAAAGTTATGATAGTAATAATAGTGATGGGGTAGTAGTAGTAGTGAATATGATAGCAGACACAGTAGTATGTATGATAAAGACAGTGATAGTGGTGGTAGAGATAGTACTGATGGTTGTGATAAAAAGATATAAATTATTTAATTTTAAAAATATTAGATGTAAGAATTTCATACTTTTATTTTTTTTTTAAAAATATAAAATAATAAAAATAATATTAAATATATAGTCAAATCTATATAATTAATTTTTTTAAAATAAATATAGTAAGTGATCGTGGAGGCAGTGGTAGCTGCAATAAGGCTGTAGAGGTGGCGATAATAGTGATGATAGCAATGATAGTGGTAGCAATTTTATTTTAATAATTAATTATTATTTAATTGCTTGATTTGTTAGTTACTTGATATTTGAGATAAAGGTGATAAAGATAACAATATTAGTATGGTGATGGTGGCAATAATAATAATGATAACAGCAATGGTGAAGATGGCTGAGGCAACTTTAATGTAGCAAAAGCAATGATGATAATAATAATAGTGGGGTGGTGGTGACATTAACAATTATAATGATAGCAATGGTAGTAGTATATATGGTGAACGTGGTGATAGTGGTGGTAGAGATAGTGTTGATGATGATGGTAAAAAAATATAAATTATGTATTTTTAAAAAATATTAATAGTAAAGATATATTTTTATTTTTAAAAAAAATTAAAATAAAATAATAAAAATAATAACATTAAATATATAGTCAAATTCATATAATCAATTCTTTTAAAACAAACATAGTGATGGTCATAGAGGCTATGGTAGTTGCAGTGAGGCTGTAGAGGTGGTGATAATAGAAGTAATGATAATAATTATGATGATAATTTTATTTTAGTAAATAATAATTTTTATTAATTAATTAATATTTAATTATTTAATTTATTAATTATTTAATTTTTTAGATAGTAGTAATAAAGATGATAGTAAAGGTACGGTGGTGGTGGCAACAATGGTACTAGTGGTAGCGATAATTGGTTGAGGTGCTTTTAATGTGGCCAAAGCTATGATGATAACAATGGTGGTAATGTAGTAGTGGCAATAGTGAACATGGTAGTAACGATAAACAGTACATGTGGTGAAAACAACGATAAGTTGTGGTAGAGATACCATTAGTGGTAGTGATAAAAAAATATAAATTATTTAATTTTAAAAATATTAGAAGCAAGAATTTTATATTTTTATTTTTTTAAAAAAATAATTTTAAAAAATAAAAATAATAAAAATAATAGTACCAAATATATTATCAAATCTATAGAATTATTTTTTTTAAAACAAACATATAGTGATGGTCATCGAGGCAGTTGCATTGAGGTTGTAGAGTTGGCAATAATAGTGGTGATGGCAATGATGATGATGATGTTAATGATGGTGGTAGCAATTTTATTTTAGTAATTAGTAATTAATTTTTAGTAATTAATTATTATTTAATTACTTAATTTATTAATTATATAATTTTTTAGATGAAGGTGATAAAGATGACATCAATGGCATGATGGTGATGGTAACAACAATGATGGTGGCGGCCATGGTGAAGATGGCTGAGGCATCTTTAATGTGGCAAAAGTTCTAATGATAATAAAGATGGTGGGGTGGTAATGGCAGCAATAAACATGGTAGCAATGATGGTAGTACATGTGGTGAAGATGGTGATAGTGATGATAGAGATGACATTAGTATTGATGATAAAAAATATAAATTATTTATTTAAAAATATCAAAAGTATGGATTTCATACTTTTACTTTTTTTAAAAAATAATTTTAAAAATAAAACTAATAAAGATAATAACACAAAACATATAGTCAAATCTATATAATTAATTTTTTAAAAATAAATTTAATGGTGTTCATGAAAGCAGTGGTAGTTGCAGTGGGACAATAGATGTGACAATGACGATAATGGTAGCAATTTTATTTTAATAATTAATTAATATTTAATTACTTGATTTATTAATTATGTTATTTTTAATATGAAGGTGATAAAGATGACATCAATCATATGGTGATGGTAGTGACAACAATGATGATAGCAAGGATGATGAAGATGGCTAAGATATTTTTAATATAGCAAAAGCTATGACGATAATAAGGGACAGTAGCAGCGGCAGCACTAAATAGGCAGCAACAACGGCAATATACATGTGGCGAAGGTGGTGGTTGAGATATTTTTAATACTGATGGTAAAATATATAAATTAATTATTTTAAAAATACTAAAAATAAAGATTTTTATTTTTTTATAAAAAATATTTTTAAAAATAAAAATAAAATCAATTACATCAAGCATATGGTCAAATTGAACTCCGTAAAACTCACAACTTTGATAACATTTTTTCAACCGAAATTCTAAATTTAAAATTTTTTTTATAAATAGATTTAGATTAAAATTTAGACCAATCCATTGCACTTCAACGCTAGAGCTAGTTATAGGTTGGATTCCAGGCCTAAACTAATTTCATTTTTAGATGGACTTCAGATCAGATTCATCTAAAATTTTATATCTTCTGTGCCCAAGCCCCATCCATCATTCGCTCTGCTTCACTAAAGCTTAATTAAGCTACCATGAGTGATTAAGGGGGAGACTTTATTGCATTATAATTGTTCAAGTCAAGATTTTGAAAAATATGCCACCAACAACGGAATCTTCAGCTAAACAAAGGGATGTGACTACTATTGCCGTTAATCCCAAATAGTCATTATAATGTCACGATTTCCGAGTTAAATTTTGTTTATAACTACCAATCTGTCATGGTCTGTCAAAACCTGCAACCTATAATTATTGCAAATCTATTAAATAACCCTTGCCATGATCGCGGGCAGGAGGCCTAAATCTATCAAACTAATCATTTAAGAACTTCCTTATAAGCAGGGCGATGCCAAAATTATATGCACCCAATTCAGCGTATTTTTGCCAAATCCCACTGGCAAGGGGGGATGGGCCTGTGAACAGTGGAAACAACGGCCATCTCACGGCAAACCGGCTGCCGGCTTAGCTGTCCCACCGTTATTACCCTCGTGCGCCCACCGCCACCGCTACTTGGTCGCTCCTAACGCAGTTTTCGGACCCGAAAAATAACTGAGAGAAAACAAGAATCCGTTTCCGTTCCGTGTAGCGGTGACCAGACCCCACCCGCGGGGTTGACTACATAACGCAAATATATGCGCACATATGCACGTTTACACGTATCACCAGCACAAGTGGGGCTCACGGTTAAGGATGGTGGGGTCCATCACCTCGATGTTCTCTTCAACCTTCTCGATTCCGTTAGGACCTACCGTCGCTTTCTCCGCCATCTCTCCCCATCGCATTGGGTTGCATGGCCGTTGTGGGTCCCGCACGTTAGTCGATTACCTTCGTTGTCCGATGGCAAGACTTTGCCCAGAAGTGCTGGGGTCCCCAGCCCAGTTTCGGAGCGTCAAAAATTTGGTTGTTCACATAAGCAATACAAAGATTATAGTTTGTATTTGACTCCTGGCTAGGTATGTGACTGTGACGTACGTGGACAAGTCTTTCTTCATGTGGATTTTTTGCAGGTATATAAATTATAAAAACATTCATCACGAGAAAACCATATATAAGGAAAATTGAGAATGGTTAGGAACATGAATGGGAAGAGCATATCCTAAGTTCTTTGGAGTAAATCTTAGATGCATTACGTCTTTGATTTATTTTCATATACAGGCATGTTGTTGATGTTGATAGCACTCCTGATGAAATTGTCACTGCTTTTACGTGAAAGTTCATGTGGCTAGAAAGGTGTTATATATAAAAATGGGCAGGCAAACAATGCTTATGCCTACACGTGCCATACAACTTCTACGTGAAAGTTCATGGGGCTAGAAAGGTGCTATATATGTGAGCAGGCGAACAATGCTTATGCCTACACGTGCCATCCACCTAATTTTTATGTTACTCCCTCTTATTCGGGTGTACTCTATCTCAAATCAAGTAAGGGTCTCTAAGAAATTGGATAGGTCATAGAGTTTATGACCCATGGAGATGTTGTTTGTTATTATTAAAAAAAAAAAAAAGAAGAGAAATAGTTTGTTGTTTGTTGCTGCATCAGACCTGCCTAACCATTCGCAGCATTTCATACGGCTACGAAACTTACAAGGCTAAGTTGACGTTGACTAGAATTTAGACTTGGACAATCTAGAATTTAGAGGTTTTTTTTTTTGGTACAAACCTAGCTAGTTTATTCCTAAACAAGAAAACTCGTGAGATCTTACGACAGACTAGCAGCAAATAGTGATCCATGTTGGGCTGGGAGCCAGTAAATGATGCGGACCTTGAGGTGCAGACATTTGCTGTTCCAAGGTGGGCCCCGCATGTCCACCTTCCAGAAGCTGGACCCCGCCCTTAACAGTCAACAGCATCCTATGACGTAACCCTATAAAATACTCGTATGGTGTATCCTGGACGTGCTCGCAGACGTCACTACCACGCCAACCTCCACGGGAACGCCAGAACGAGCCGCAGCGCCACCCCTGCGCCATAACGTATACATTCTCTCCCCAAGCACCTAACAACATTTAATAATTACCACGAATAAGCACCGTCCGATCCTCGTGATGAGATTCTGCAACCGTCCAGCAGTGCATTGACCATCGGGCTGCTGATCGGACGGCCATGGTTTACGGATCGAGGCCCATGGGACCATCGGGGGAGAAAGTGGAACGGGGTGGGGGTTGGCTGTGTCACCGGTCATGTCCGCGAGAAATTATTGCATGCACCAGGTGCAAGTGGATTCTCCATGTCCACGGGGACGTCAGGTCGAGTTCGCAACCGGACGCGTGCTCCAGAGCGAAATGCGTATATTCCCTAGGATCCCTACCATAACATGAGATCCGCTCACCCCAGGTGAGCCGAGGAACAGGGGCGACGGGATCTCGCTTGACTTTGGGGCTATAAGTGAGCTCTAACGGAACGGCGTTCTCGTCAGATCGGGGTAACCCCCTTCGCCGGTCAAACCCCCACCTTCCCTTCCGTCTCCGTTCGGTCCTCGACTTCCACGTCATCTTGCCACGTCATATATCATGCATTTATAGAGCCCCGCGTTCCATTCGCTCCCCAGTCTTCTCCATTGTTCCCAAAGAGACCTCTCTCTCTCTCTCCTCGGTAAAAGTGAGGGGTTGGGAGGAATTTTCTTCCGGGAGATATTTACGGTGATTTTGAGGTGGGTGGTAGGTTTCCGATGATGACGTCGGCCTTGGCGGGGGGGACGGGGGCGGAGGCGTTTGCTCGGGACGCGATCATTTCTTGGTTCCGGGGGGAATTCGCGGCGGCGAACGCGATCATCGACGCGCTGTGCGGGCACCTGGCGCAGATTGAGGGGGGATCGGAGTACGAGGAGGTGTTCGCTGCTATCCACCGGCGGCGGATGAACTGGATTCCCGTGCTCCACATGCAGAAGTACTTCTCCATTGCCGACGTCGCCGGCGAGCTCCGCCGAGTCGCCTCCCGCTGGCAGCTTGCTGCCGCCGCGGAGGAGGAGGCGGAGATCAAGAATGGCAAGGAGGAGGAGATGGAGGTGGCGGCGACGGAGGAGGAGAAGTGCAGCAAAGATTCTCCGAAAGAGAAGGAGAAGGCGGAGATGGAGAAAGAGAGATCCATAGATGGCGGCGTCGTCGTCGGTGGCTCCGTGGAGGAGGTCGAGGACGGAGATTCCTCAGATCGGAAAGCCTCGGAAGAAGGCGACGTCGATGGAGGTGAGTAATTTTTTTAATTCATGTTTAATTTTTTTCCCTAAATTTTCCCGTTTAATTCAATCTGATCATTTCGTAATAATTAGAAGTTAAAAGAAAGTTTTAGATCTGCTTGCTGCTTATAGTCCGGTTGGAGAGGTTCCGGTTGGCTTGGAACAACCTTGTGCCGGCTTCCACCGAAGATGGAGTCCTGTCACCTTCCGGTTCCCCTCACTGCTCACCGATCTCTCTGATTCGACTACAATTTCGGTGATCGTGTGGGAGATCGGACGGCTATTGTTGCTTCCGTGGTCTCCATGTAGTTTGTTTTTAGCCATCCAAGTGCCGTGAGTGAACCGCGTTCTTCAACCCATGAACGGAGTCACGGACAGACAGCCATCATCTGAAAGTCCTTTTTCTTGTTTTTTTATTTTTTTCCCCTCCGAGTCGGTAAATGCACGCGGCTAATTCACAGCTGCACTTTAGATCTTTCTATAATTTCTATAAATTGATTGGAATATATAAGGAAACTAATGTTTTTGTTAATGTAAAACGTGCCTGACGGAAGGAGAAATGCCGATTTTAATTTTGTCGTCTCGGAACTTCGAGGGGTTTAGGTCGCCAAGTGAAATCTGAGTTTGTTGGTTTGTCATCAATGGCTATGTGATGCGAACCGTCGGATTGTGATCAGACGGATAGGGAAGATGGGCCTGGTGTGGTGGAGAGGGGTTTGGTCGGGGCACGTGCCGAACAACCTCGGGTCAATCCGGAGGAGGTTCCCGCGCCGTGATCAGGTGTTCCGTTAGGAACAGCAAGCTCGCTAAAGCGGCGGGCCCGCCTTTTATTCCGCTGGGGCCCACATGGGAGCGGAAGGAGATGGCGGGGTCTCGTTTCTCTCGTAGGCGCAGTGCTTATTCTCTAATCCAATAATGATGGGAATGCAAGTTTAGGTAGTTTATAAAAGGCGGCCTCGTTCTTGGGCCAGAGCCTTCTCACTGGTCCAAGATGGCGCCTTGCCACAAGTTAAAGTCAGATAAATTGGCGAAGATTTACAAAGCATTGAGCTAGTGAGGTTTTGGCCACCTCATGTGAACCAAACTGAGATTACGTTTCATCGTTGAGACTTTTTTGTTCACGCCATCTTGTCAACCACATGACACCGTTCTGGTGGCAAGAATCCCATAAATCTGAGAGAATTGTATGGGTCATCACACTTTTAAATATAGCTGACTTTCACGTCCATGTGCATGCATATACAGCACCGGTCTTCATTAATTGATACATTACATTATATTATATTATATTATATTATATTATCTTAATATTATAATAATACTACATTACTATTAATATTATATCATAATAATCATATTTTAATAATATAATATCATTATATTCCTATGATATTATACTATTATATTACAATATTATACTATTTAAATAAATAATTTGCAAATTGAGAATACTTTATAATAACAGTTCTTGATAGTTAAGGAGTTAAAAAAATTGTAAGCACCGTTCAATGTCTTTTATTGTCATTTTCTTATACTAAAAGCATTCTCTCGACTAAACATATGTTAAAGTTATACAGTAGTTATTAAACATCAAACAATATTTTATTAAAAGATATACTAGCAAAAATTTTACTTCTACAAGCTTTAGTACCAATAGGGCCTAAAACTTCTACTCTCCAATTATTATTAGCGGTCAGGTCATATATGTCAGGAAGGACTCAGCCCTTTTCCTAACAAGGTCATTATTAGCTCCAAACCTGCCTGTGGGAGTTCCAACGTGGAGTAGAGTAACAGTGATTTATGCTGAAGTTAATGCATGTTAGAATAAATGGGTGCTGGTCATATGATGTGATGCCCTATGGTTGAATTATTTGCAGTGAATATCTGCTTAAATTCATCGTTCTTTAGGAAGTGCAGATGCAGTTGCTTTGGTACACACTTTTTTGGACAATCAGTGTACTGCAAATTTGCAGCATTCTTATCCTTCACATAGCTATGCAAAGAGAACAATTATCTCTACTACTTTGTTTTTAGTTGAATTGTCAATCCAAAATCATTCTATAAAAAGAAGAAAAATTACATGACTCCCTGGTTCAATTTTTTTTAACTTCAAATTGATTTTTTTATGCTTCCTGCATTGATATAAAGTTGAAAGTGCCTTACTTTATTTTTTTACTTGTTTGTTTCTTGCATTGGTGCATGGTTCATATTTAATAAAATAATGGTAATGGATTTTCTTTGAATATCTGATATTTCTGTTTGCTCGTAGGATCTCAAGGGGAGGAGCATACTTCTGTGGAGAATGTCCAGATATGCTCTGATCATGAGAACTGTGTGGCACGCCCTGACAGGATCAAGATCTTGAAAGGTTTTGTAGCCAAGGAGGCAGTGAAAGGGCATATGGTGAGTTCCATCTTTACATCATTCAGGAAAATTTCGGTATAAACATGCAATAGAAGATGCCAGAGGAATTAGTGGTTGTTCAGTTATTTGGTTTCGAGTTTCTTCTAGTGTCTGACTTGACTAAGGGATTTATAATGCATGATCAGGTTAATGTTGTAAAAGGTCTGAAGCTGTATGAGGACATCTTCACAAACTCAGAGATTCTGAGGCTTGCTGAATGTATAAATGAACTCCGTCTTGCAGGTCGAAGGGGAGATTTATCAGGTCAGCTCATCTTCTCAATTGCATTTGCTTGTCATATGTTGTTTTTAAGAATAAACTAAGAGGATGTAATGTCAAAAGAGTTTGTTAACACTTATTAAAAGCCACGTGCACCACTACTTAATAAAATGATGGTTTGGTAACATTAGGATAGGATGCTGTTTATTCTTAACGTTAGGATGCTATTTGAGGTCGCTGCTAACTATTGAGGCCATGGGAAAATATTTCAATTTGACTCTTTGGCTTAGTATTTCTACTTCAGCCATGAACATGATTAATTATACCAATCCTTGCCATGTACCTTATTTATGTATGCTCTTTCTTAGTTGGTGGGAGTTTCGAAGGTTTACTTCTTGGCTCGAGCTTAATCCACATCTAGAACCCCTCCTATTATACCAATCTTTTCTTCATGATACAGCCTAGTCTTGCCTAGGGTTGTCTTGTCTGGAAATTTGCATTGATGTTTAGAGCGTTGAGACAAGGTTAACAGCTAGTGCAAAAATCTGCTCAATCCTTTACATGGAACATTCTCTATGCCCTAATGCAAATTGATGGGAATTAGCTTGGATGGATATTGCCACTTTTACATACTGAGCCTTTTATAACATGGCGGATAATTATCTTATTGCTGCTTGTTGTACATGTTTTTCACTTGTTGCAATGTGCTGAGCCTTTTAAAACATGGTGGATAATTATCTTATTGCTGCTTGTTGTATGTGTTGTTCACTTGCAATAAGTTCAGCTTATTGTTTTCCCCATCGATGCATATTGCCCCATACTAAGTGTGTCGTACCTACTGGTACCAAACAGAGACTCAGTATGGGGGGATGTATTGAATCTTGATATGCTGAACTGACATCCATACTACATGTACCGATGCTGTACTAGCATGGTACTGATACTGGGCTCCGTACTAAGACAGCAAACCTTGCTTTACCCTTTTATAACATGATGTATAAGTTCCTATTACTGCTTGTTCTATAGTTTTTTACTTGTTGCATAATGTTCGACTATATGCATGACTGTAGTTAGGAATCATTAGTGGGTAAATACTATTGCAAATGAATTATCCTGCACGTCATTTGATAACTTGGAGATCATTGATCCAAGAAATTTGTCCTCAACACTTTTCATTTTCACTTGGTGTGACACCAACTCATGATAGTTATATTAGATAATTTGAATATATTATAATGTACAATCTGGAGACCATCCTCTTTTTCTAGTTATTGTTGTCATTTATAGTCTATTCCATGGTTCTTTGAATGGGTACTATAGGGATTATCAGCCGGCAACCTATTTGACATGGTACGGGTCCGTACTATGCCATCTTGGGGTGTATCAACACAGGAGCCAAAGAGAGGAGAGGGAGTAGGGGGCGAGGGAAGGATGGAGTGGGAGAGGGAGAGGGAGGGATACAAAACCCTAACCCTAATCCTAGAGAGAAGAGAGAGGGATAGGAAGAGGGAGGAGGGAGGGACTTGCTGGGGTGGGGGGATGCTCTCCATGTATCACGAGTGGCTAGGGAGGAGGGGGGTGAGTGCTGTTCTCAATTGGGAGGCGGCGCCTCTAGAAGACTCGAAGTATGGTGGAAATGAACTGAGTGCGAGCAAAGGGGATTTAAGTGTGACTGAACGAGGTCTTGGTGAATTGAGATAGATTTAAGCAAACTAACGTGGCAGAGGGAGATTTAGATGAACAGGGCCCTGTCTAGTTTTAAAAGTTAGAATCATGCTGTTTATTGCGGCCAATCCATTTGTTGCGCCCGTCGTCGGAGGAAAGTACCTGCAAGAGAAGTCCACTCCGACCGAAATAGTTTTCGGTGGGGACCCTTTGATGCTTAAGTCAGTGGGAGATCGGTGAACAGGATAATTAAAGTAAGAAATTGGTAGAGTCCAGCCCAGTATTTACTTGGTTTACCTCCCTTTTATAGAAAAATGTTATAGTAACCATCTGTAACGGTTGAGAGTCGTGGGGTTCCGCTAATTCCAGCATTAAGGGAGCAGTTATTGCTCATTATTCGATCGTGGAGACCGTTATGCATGTCATGCGGTGTGAATGTAGATCGTATCGACTATATGTCGGTTGTGCCAATTATGTGTCGGCATTCGACTGTGTATCGGTGTTTGGAGTCGTTCTACTTAGGTAGTCTATTGAAAGTTGAAAATTGGTGAGCCAATTGTTAGTCAATTGAAGAGACCCGATCGACAGTTGGTTAAATGGAGACAATTATCGGTCGGTTGGTCGGATGGTTCGTCTATTATATGTCGGGTGCCAAATTGTTGATGTTTAATCGATGAAGCCAATAATCAATCTGTTCATAGCCCATTGCTTGGTCGGTGGCACCAGTTATCCATCGGTGCCGCTGACTGTGGGTCGGCGTACGGATGTAAAGATTATTATGCTCAATAGTTGGTCCCCACTCTCGAGTTCAAAGTGGAAAATGATATGGTCTGACATTTTGAATGGCGAGAGTACTTATTTTGAGCTCCGATTTGGTGGCTACTTTTTCTTTCTATTTTAATAATTGTTCCACAAATCAAGATTGTTCCAAAGATCGTGCAGCAATTATTAGCACATTCGGCGAGGAGGGTTTCAGCCATTTTGTCGCTTTGATAATCGTGCGATAATTATAGTCATGGTCGATTGGAAAGGTGATTTGACAGCCTAATAATCTGGCTGATTTGATTTTGGCTCAATCCAGTGATGCTGTGTCATGTTGCTATTAGTGATTGACTGTTCTCACGGTTCGTGCTGTCGTGGTGTAATCTGAACGGAGGTGTGTTGAAGAGTCCGAACATCTAAGGATCCAGATTCTACCAGGTGTCAAGAATCCATGTGGCTTCGTTTCTACAGGAGTGATCCTGGTCGTTGGTGGTTCCTATATGGGACCACTGTTACTTTCATCGAATTTTATCGTAATTTGTTTCTTTGCTGGTGCTTTAAAGATCTGAGTCCTTCCTTTCTTGCTCCCTCTGTTTTCCAAGTTTATCGATCGTGAGGGGTTCTTTCGATTTGGTGGTTTCGATGGAGATCATGAAGCAACGTCGTGCAAGTTGTTGATCTCCATGCATTTCGTTGACTTCTTATCGGGTTGGGAATCGGACTAGTAGGTGGAAGGTCGACACCACTATTTTTAAAGCATTGAGCACGGGTCGTCCGATTATGGCATTATAGGCTGAAGGGACTCGGACAACCATAAATGTAGCGTGAATGGTGCTTTGTCGTGCTTCTGTCCCTACAGTGAGGGGGAGAGTAATTTCTCCTTCTACGTCGACTGCGTCTCTAGTGAAATCGACTGATGGCGTTGAGATTTTCCGCAGTTGATCCGTCGGTAATCGCATTTGAGAGAAGGTTGAGTAAAACAAAACATCAGTTGAGCTTCTATTATCTACAAGGATAAAGAAAAACATGTTTTCCCGGCACAGGATCGTTCAGATCTGAAGAAATATTTCAATTTTTTTTTCTAAAATCCTAATCAGATTTGAGACTTCTCGGATCTGATCATAGAGATCTGATATTAAAATTTAAAAATAAAATTAAATCAGATTTAATTTTAAGTACCTGATTTGGTAATCTAATTACGCTTCGATGATCCTGTTGATTCCTGAGGTTCTGAAAGGAACCACGCACACGTCTGGTCTCTACCAGTATCCACTCAGGCAGGATCTGAACGTCTTCTCCTCGTGAATCTCTCCTTCAAAAATCAGATCTGGATATGATTTGAAAAGCCTTCAAAACGACTTCTGAGGGCAGCCTGTTTGTTTCACGAACACTATTGCGTAGATGCTGAATCTTGTGCCAAAAACCTTGGACCTTCAACTCAGATTTGTGTCTAACTTTTTAGGCATATAAAAGAGAGGGAGAGAGAGGATAGAAGGGGTGTGGATATCAGAGGAAAGGCTCCTTTGGGTGTGGAAAAAATAAATTTCATTGAGGCAATTTCGTGAGAAGAGTTCTTATACTAGACAGCGCCATAAAGAGTTTCTTTTTGACCAAAAACCTTATTAATTCAACTATTGGGACTCTTGGACCTAATCTCCACGAAAAACCCCAGATCCCATCTAGTTTTTACGCCAAAAATCCACCTGGAAGGTGGCGGCATGAAAGGATAAGGAAGAGTCCATGTGCGTCTAGGATTCTTCCCTTAAGAGTTTGATCCAAATCAAACTCTATCAAAATTCAGTCTAGGCACCTCTAAAAATCATGAAATTTTGCACACCAAAAGTATAACTCGTGCCCTATCACATATCCAAAAATCAAAGCAAAATGATTTTTAGAAAAATTTCTAAAATTCTCTGATCACGTGATCCTTAATTCTCTCAATTGGGTCAACTATTAACCATAGTCCAATTGCACTAGGAATGAATTTAATTTTCATAATTAATCTGATCTGGACTTGTTCCAGTCAGATGAAAATAAATTCATTCAAGATACAGGAATGAGTCATCAAATTCGATTCGGTTACGACAAATCAGAAAGATTATAGAAGAAGAAAGTCAGGCTCAATCATGTGCTAGCACGATTATCTTAAATCTGATTAGTTCTAATCCAAATCAATTGAACTAGATTAGTTCAATTGATGATCACCAGATTCAAACCCTTGTTTGTGTGACCCAGTTAGGTTCAGTTCTGTATGGTAATGGGATATGTCATGATCTCTATCATCGACATCATCGAAACTCCTTTCGATGGATCAGAACTCTTCTGATTCGAACAGCTAGAATGATCGATCATCTAAATCATTCTAATTGCTCCCAAAATCCACCAGTGACACCTAGCAGTATATGGTGGCAACCCATCAGAGCTGAATGTGAACCTCTTGGTGCAGCTACCTGTGTGATTGAGTTCTTCTATCTTGAGCCCCGATTAGATTAGGGTTAAGGTGAACTCGTCAAACCCTAGTCTCTGTCATATGATGTAATCATTCGATTCGAGTCCAATGTGAAAATCTAAATAGAAACTCTTTCTATTATTTCACTCTGCCATGGCCATGGGCTTCTGGACTTGATTCTCATGATCATCATAGGGCTGCTCCTCTACCACCGAGGTAGATAGATTCCATCTTGATGCAATCCAGTTCCTACAATGAACATGCTATAGCCAACATACACCTCAGGATTTCCGATATGGCTAGGAGATCGAGTTAATGGTGTAGTCAAACTATAACACCCTCAAGGTGAACTGCCGATGCATCTCAGGTCAAAGAACCAGACACACTACTGCAGCATCGAGTCAGTCATTGACGAGAAGGTAGACTCCCTAATGACTACTCGAGGTGGTCACGCTCAGTGCCCTCGTTCTCTAACGAGTACCTGTATACTCTCGCTCCGGTGTCTCCACACCATAGACTCAAGACTCATCTACTAAAGAGAAGCGATTGTACACCAACCTTTCGGATCAATCACCATCCTCGTGATGATCCTATGGTCGGGAGCAGTTTATGAGTTAATAATGATTATTCATGTCTTAAATTTTCAACTCTTGAAAATATGAATTATCATTACCATTAACTCAAAGGATGTATCACAGACACTAAATACACATATGTGATAGAAAATAATCCATTTTATTAATTTATAGTCAAAATTATAATTTTGCCCCTAGAAGTGTATTACAAGTGTCAGCCAATTCTGGCTTCTAGGGCACATATATCTAACAATCTCCCACTTGTCCTAAAGCCAATTGGCTACAAGTCTAAGTCCCATCTTCTCAAGGTGGGCTTCGATCTTCTGCTGGCCCAACGGCTTTGTAAGTGGGTCTGCCACATTATCTGTGGAGTTCGACTCTCTTGACCTCGACGTAACCCTTCTCGAGGTAATCGCGGATGAGGTGGTATCGCCGCTCAATGTGCTTGGATTTCTGGTGAGACCTTGGCTCCTTAGCAAGGGCTATGGCGCCATTGTTGTCGCAGTACAAGAGGAATGGCATCTGATGGCATTACTCCGATTTCTGCGGTGCAAACTTTCTTATACCAGAATGCTTCCTTTGCAGCCTCTGATGCAGCGATATATTCTGCTTCCATGGTGGAATCTGCTATCACAATTTGCTTGGAACTCTTCCAGCTGACAGCACCACCATTGCACACAAACAGACTCCCAGATGTCGACTTTCGATCATCTATATCGGACATGAAATCCGAGTCTGTGTATCCCTGGACTTGGAGTTCTCCATTACCAAAGACCAACATCATATCCTTAGTTCTTCTCAAGTACTTAAGGATACATTTCACAGAAGTCCAGTGTTCTTCACCTGGATTTGACTGATATCTGCTTGTGACACTCACAGCATGGGCTATATCAGGTCGTGTACATAGCATGGCATACATGAGGCTCCCTATTGCAGAAGCATAAGGGATCTTGCTCATGCGTTCTATTTCCTCAGGTGTGCTAGGGCACATCTTCTTGGAAAGATGAATACCATGTCTGAAGGGTATTAATCCCCTCTTAGAGTTTTCCATACTAAACCTCTTTAGTACTTTCCTCTATGTACATCTTCTGTGAAAGTCCTAGCATCCTATTCGGTCTATCCCTATAGACCTTAATTCCTAGAATAAAGGATGCTTCACCTAGGTCTTTCATGGAGAATTCCTTGGACAACCATATTTTGACTGATGTCAACATGGGAATATCATTCCCAATAAGGAGGATGTCATCCACGTACAATACGAGGAAGACAACAGCGCTCCCACTGACCTTTTTGAAACACACATGGTTCCTCTTCATTTTTGATGAAACCAAACTTTTTGATCACATCATTGAAATGAGTGTTCCAGCTCCGAGATGCTTGCTTAAGTCCATATATGGACCTTTGCAGCTTGCAAACCTTGTGATCAGTATCACTGGATGTGAAACCTAGCGGCTGTTCCATATAGATATCTTCCTCAAGATATCCATTTAAGAATGCCATTTTTCACGTCCATTTGCCATATTTCATAATCGAAATAGGCTGCAACAGCAAGCAATGTGCGGATGGATTTTAGCATAGCTACTGGGAAAAGGTATCCTGATAGTCAATGCCTTTGCACGTTGACTATAACCTTTTGCCACTAGTCTAGCCTTGAATGTCTCCACATTCCCATCTGCACCAATCTTTCTCTTGAAGATCCATTTACACCCAATAGGTACTATACCTTCTGGTGGATCTACCAAGGTCCAGACTTGGTTTGAGTGCATCGAGTCAATTCTCTGACTTCATTGCCTCTAAGCCATTTCTCGGAGTCGATATCTGATATCGCCTCGTTGTAGGTTTTGGGATCATCACCATGAGCACCATTTACCTATGAGGAACATTTTCTCTACGTCCTCTGAAATAATACCTAAGTATCTTTCAGGAAGGACGGAAAACTCTTTCCGATCTACGAGGTGGAGGAGGTAGTGTTCTTGGATTGGCTCAACCTGATTTGGTTCCACTTAGTATCCTTAGCTCGTTGCTACTTGTGAGACTTTCTTCATCAAGCTTAATCTACCTTTCCAATGCCGCTATCTTGAATAAACTATTTTTCAAGAAAGATGGCATGTCGACTCACAATCACATTGTGGTCTTCTGGAAATGTAGAAATAGTATCCTAATGACTCTTTAGGATATCCTATGAATCGAGCTCTAAAGGACCTAAACTCTAACTTGTCCGCTTGTTGTCTTTTGACATGAGCCGGACAACCCCAAATTCTGAGATGACTCAGACTTGGTTTCTTACCTATGCCATATCTCATACGGTGTGGTAGGAACGGTTTTAGAGGGAACCCTATTCAGTAAATATATTGAAGTTAACAATTAGGCTATGTCCCCAAAGAAAATCAGGAGGTTCTGTGAAGCTCATCATGGATCGGACCATATCCTAATAAGGTCCGATTTCTCCGTTCTGAAATCCCGTTGAGTTGAGGTGTTCCTGGTGGAGTCCATTGAGAGACTATGCCATTTTTCTTAAGATAGTCTAGGAATTCTCAACTAAGGTATTCACCTCCTCGATCTGATCGAAGAACCTTAATAATGGGTTTTTGCAGTTTGTTTTTCTACTTCATGTCTGAATTCTTTGAACTTTTCAAAAGCTTTAGACTTATGTCTCATAAGATACACATACCCATACCTAGACAGATCATCGATAAAGGTAATGAAGTAGACAATATTGCCTCTAGCCGGCACATCAAATGGGCCGCACACATCAGTATGTACTAGGGCAAGGAGATCTGTGGCCCTCTCCCCATGTCCTACAAAAGGAGAGTTTGGTCATTTTGCCTTGAAGACAATGATTCACAAAGTTGGATATGACTTGGAAGTCAATGGACTCAATAGCCCATTTTTCTCCAATTTGTTAATCCTATCTTCTGCTATATGACCTAATCTAAGGTGCCATAGATACCTATCATTTGGACTATCCCTAGGTCGTTTTGATTTATGGCATTCACGTTTTGCTCGATAGTTGAAAATAGAAACATCAATATGTAACTGATAAAGACCATTAATAAGGAAACCATTTGCAATTTTATTTCTTTCATAAAGAATGTTACAATGGATCCTTAAGAAAAGGTAATCACATAGCCTTCCTATGCTAAAGCATGAAACAGAAATCAAATTCCTGCTAGCTGCAGGCACATAAAAACAGTCTTCTAAAACTAAATCTAAATCCTAAGATGGTAATCGAAGAGGATAGGTTTCCACAGCCACTGTAGCAACTCTTGCTCCATTTTCGATGCGTAGGATCATCTCACTATCCCTCAGCCTCCTACTATCCTCAAGACCCTGCATAGAAGTGCATAAGTGAGCACTAGAACCAGAGTCAAGCACCCAACTGGATGTAGAAGAAATCGTAAGGTTAGATTCTATAATGAGCATACCTTTAGAAGGACCTGCCTCCTTATTCTTCAGGCTGGTCAGGTACAAGGGGTAGTTTCATTTCCAATGATCGTTTGTGTTGCAATGAAAATATTTTTCTTTGTTAGTGGCCTTTTTTTTTCGGCTCTGCCTTCTTCTTCCTACCTTCCATCTTCTGCTTTCTTCACGGACTTCTTTTTCTTTCCAAAAGACTTTCTTCTTGGAAGAAGTCCATTCCATACAGCAAGAACTGAGCCTTTAGAACCTTTCATAGAAAGCTCAATAGCGGTAACCAGCATATTCATTAAGTTCGGCCAGAGAATTCTGAAGTTTATGCATGTGGTAATTCATGATGAATTGCCCTATATGCATCAGTCAAGGATTGCAGAATTATATCAATTCTACAAATCCAAGTCCAACTTCACACCGAGCTTCTCAAGCTCTTCCATGTCCTTGATCATCATCAGATAGTGATCTTGGACTGACTGCCCATCACATATCTTAGCCTTAAAAAATCTTCTCGTGACTTGATATTTGGCTGTGCGACTTTGTTCACCAAACAACTCTTGTAGGTGAGCTAACATTTGGTGGCTAGTCTTAATGTCTTTATGTTGGTGCTGGAGCTCATCAGACATCGAGCCCAACATGTAATATTTGGTTTTGTTATCATCATCTGTCCACTTCTCTAGAGATGCTCTCTGATCAGCGGATGGATGGACTGGTAAAGTGGGAGGGTCCTGTTCCAACACATGAGTCAACTTCTAGGAATCCAAAATAATTTTGAAGTTTCGGAGCCAATCTTTGAAGTTGGGTTTGGTCAGTCTATGGATGTCCAGGATACGGGCTAGTGGGTTGGATGCAGACATTTTCCTACAGAGAGTCAAAAGATTTTAGTTAGATTTTGTAATTAGACTTAATCAATTTATTTAAAAATTTTATTTTTAAATAAATTAGACTCCCACTATTTTCTAAGATCCCTACACTCCCTAGGCAGAGATGCAAAAATTTTTGCGATTAATTGATTTCTAGTGGGTGGTGCGGTCCCGCCGACTGGCTCATCACCTCACCTAACAGTTATTGGTGATGGGTTCAGCCAATGAGTGAACAACTCTTGTTCCAATGATTCTCTAATCATGGTGCACCTAATTCTGGTCTCTAATTCATGAATCTCACCGTGTCCGGAATATTGATCCACTCCTTAGTTAAGTCAGATCCACCATTTGCACGAATTGAATTTTTAATTGGATCCCTCACCATATTCGAAATATTGAGCCCAACCCATCCTCTAATCCATAGCATTCAATGCCCAATAGACATGGTTGCGTCTTTCCAGTGCAACTGAACCACTATAACCAGCCGAGAACAATCAATCTCGGGAAGGGCCCGCACATTTATAATGGTGGAAGACCTCAATTGACTTAATCTTTTTTTAGGAAGAATTCAATTTAGGTCTCATTAGACTTGATTCAGTCATAACAAGTTATGACTAAGCCTAGTGGCATGGGTTAGTTCGAACTGTTAACCACCTCAAATCAAAACTGGGTTGACACAGATATGGCCAGGTAAGTGAGACCGGTGGAAGGGATATGCCATTAACTCGACAAGAATGCATTCAATCGAGTAGCTCCCAATTAAAAAATCAATCGATCGTATTTGCCAAACTTATCTTAGACACCAAATTATCGAACCAGAACCTAATTCGAGTTAGCCTACAATCTAGGCTCGATACACGGAGCCAAATTAAGTCTTAATTGGATCGATCACATGTAGCTGTGAGTCGACCTTGACCCAGATTTATAACTATTGGGCTGGTCAATTCTAAGCACTCTTGATCCCACCTAACCAACTCTTGATTCGATTTGATCAACCGCTAGACCTAATTGAGCTACCCAAAGCCCAAACCCAATTTTATGAAAATGTCTTAGATCTAAAAATTCTCAATTTTAGACCTAATTAGTTTCATAATCTTAATTAATTAAGTTTGGGTTCAAAAACAAAAAACATATATCAAAATCTTAGGATTTCAGGATCTAGAGTTTTGCAGAAAATAAGTTCTGATTTCTGATTAAAGACGAACACGCAGTACCCCTACACACCATAAGAACACCTCATCGAATGGAAGGAGAGGGCCTTTAAATCCTACTTTGTTTTTACGACCGGATGGTCAAGGGGAACGCCTT